>JAPMOQ010024920.1:1376052-1421129 GCA_026543055.1 Argiope trifasciata | reverse complement strand
AGTATTAAAAGGGGATGTTGCTAAATATAAATTATTTTTTGTACCCTTTCCGCATTAATTTTTTTTCCCTTTTAAATAAAAATCAATACTTTTAAATTTTTAACATTAATTTTCTATACAAATTCGCAAATAAAAAAAATGCAAAAAGAAAAAAAAGCCTTGTAAATTACCAGTTTATTTATTTAAATTGGGATAAAGTGAATAGTTTTTATTCATATATTTTGGCAATAAAATTATGCTTTGTATTTCACTTTTTTTTTCTTAGATAAATACTCTTCATTTGCCAAAAATTATTTTTATATTTCAATTTCAATTTATTCAAAACTTTGCTCTTCCATTACTAGATATTTTTTAATTATTTTAGATTTTAATTTTTTTCTAGATTCTAGATCTAATCTATTTACGATAACAGGTCGACATTTTTTTTTAAATATATCATAAAAATTGTGTAGTGCTAGTTAAAAATACATCTTCAAATTACTGTTTTTCTTTAACATTCCTTGTGACGTCGCAAGAAAACACTGCACTGTAATATATCAAAATAATTATTTTAATTGAGATAACTACAAAATAAAATTTGAACACAATAAAATTTATCAAGATTTGATTCTATAATGACGTTTCAAGAAGTTTTTAATGTAATCGATGTTCGATCAGGAAACATATGATTGAAAAATAATTAATTAAAAATAAACATAATAATAACACCCCCAAAATCTTTTCGCATATTTTTCAATAAAGTTTTTCCTATTTATGCGCATAAAATTTGGAGTTGTAAGTAAGGCCATGAATACTTGGCATTGCATTGGTGAAATGTAGTTACAAAATGTTTTAGAAATATTGTCGTCAATCTAGCTTTTTTATTGAAAATATCAAGAATAATTATACGGCCATTTGGAGGGCCGATTGACACCAAAATTTGATAAGCAATTACAGTTGTTGTCATAACATGACAAATATCATTATTTAAGTCAGCGTCTCTGAGAACAAGTCAAAATAGAATACACTTATTTGGAAAGCAAAGATCAACTCTGGAATTTTGAACCACTGAGGATGATGTTTCTATTAGCTTCTATTTATCTATAAAATACATCTTTAACGTAATTTTTTTTTTCCTTCCTAAAATTCATTTATCATGAAAAAGGAGAACAATCTGTCAAAGAAAAATAAAGACTTACTTCCAAAAATATTTTGTCAGAAATTGCCTTGAATTCAAAATCTGTTCTCTGAGATAGCGATCCTTGAACCCTTCGGAGTAGATCTTCATTAGTGTCCGAATGTGGGTGGGAGTCATTTGCGTGGTGAACCTCAGAGGGTATGGGGACTCCCATTCGGTGATTGCCGTTGGGACAGGGATCACACGTGCCCTTGTGAATCACGTTCATTTCAATCAATAATTTTATTTTACCTCGGAGACCTGGAATTCAATAAAATGACGATAGTAGCTGCACAGCGTCGGAACATTTTGACTTCTGTAGAGTGACTTAGTTTCACTGACGCAACTAAATAGTGAAAAAATAGACATTTTTCAAATATTCCATGGATTTCAATCTTTTTGGTGACTCCTAAGTAATGAATCCTGATCCAAATAGGATGTAACAATTAAAATAACATTAAATTTTCAATGTTGTTTAAAATTAATATTAAAATAATTATGAAAATCATCTTCTTTAAGGCATATTAGTTGAATTTGTAAAATAACTGGCTGGTACCCGACGCGTTGCTGTCACCAAAAAAAAATATATTTTGTGCAATCAATAAATAATGTGGCAATATTTTATCGATATAGGATAAACAATTCGGCAATGTATAAAATACGAGGCAAAAAATTATAATTTTTATACATTAGATTTGTATATTCTTTTCGAATTGTAAAACTAGGTGTTCTTTCAGAATGGTAATAAAAGAAACTATTTATTGTATCTCGTGATTCATTTAACATTCTTTCAAAATTCTCAAATTTAATTTTAGACAAAGTTATTAAAATGTTTTTTTTAAAAACTAATTAAATATAGAAAATATATTTATACCATAAAATCCTTAATATAATTGAAAAGATAATTTTTGAAAATTAAGATGGTGCTAATTTTTTATACTATAATATTTTTGATAGCTACTGCGAAACACGTTAAATTTAATTAAAATTTAATACCCCCAGAATTGGTATCCCCGAAACTTTCTCGCATGATCTGTAATAAAGCTTTTACCTCTGAGAAGGACTTGCATGACATTTGCGTCATACTTTTACGAAATATTAACCTTTAATTTGGATTTAACATTTCTACAGAATCTATTGTCTCCTCAGCGAGTTATTTGGAGATTAATCCTTGGTAAATAGATGCGGTTGAGATTCGATTTTTAAAATTTTTTCAGATAATTGTACTATTTCTATAACCATCCTGTAGGTGTAAACAATAAGCTGACCAAGTTTCAATCGGATCAACGGTTTAGGAAGGCATAAGGGACATACAGACAAATATCACTTTTTATTTATATAGATTGTTTTGAATTAATTGTTCTTTAAAACTATGTAACATCTTAACCTGAGAATTCCTAAAAGTTCCTAATTAGATGACTAGGACATTTGTTACAATTTTAGTCCCTATATGATAATAGTATATGTTATTAATATATATATGTGAGTCTTACTGAATCTTTTTTTAATGAAATGCTATTTCGCATTATATAATTTCCGTCAATATGAAACATTTCTAGATATATAAAAAGCTAGACATGCCCTTATATCCGAAAGGGATAATATCCAAATTTCCATTCTCTCTCTCTCTTTCTCTCTGTGTGTATGTGTGTTTGTGTGAAACTGTGTGCATGCATTACAAAATGCTCACATATCGAAATATGGTAGAATATTGCACAAGATGAACACTTAAAATTAATCGATGCAACATAAATTCTTTATATTTGCTTTATAATTCTTTATATTGCTGCTTTTTAAGGCACAATGTTGCTTAATTTTGTTTCTGAGAGAATATTTACTCTGGTAAAAGAATTAAAATACAAACCGTATCTTTCTTCACTAATTAATTAAATCTATATTTAATTTAAAAAGATTTCTGGAAACCTTTTCAGATCCATTTGGTTTTGTTCACAGCAACAGAAAAGAAGGTAAAACTGTTGATGAGACAAGATTCTTACTCTTCCTTTAGAAATTGCTTATGGCTAAAGGGATATGAAGTACAATTGTGCACCATTATAAAGATATTATTTCGTTACACTGTTCAACTCCAACAATAATATGAAAAGAAAGGGAGAAATTCATTTGACCGCGATATAATTATCTGAAAGTTATAAACATAAAACGCAAATATAACAAGAGAATTTAGCTGTGAATTAATTAATGTTATTTTATCTTTTGAAAAAGTAATTTTATCTTTAAGAAATGAAACGAGCTCTTATTCCGCTTTCATAATAATATTTTAAAATATTTTTGCACATTTAGACAATAAGTTAAATGAAGGTATAGGGCTATTTCTAGAGTCCTTATTTACATAGCAGAAATTTTTTAGATATCAAATTTATCATTACGAGACGCTATTAGGTTTTATTTCTATTTTATATTATTTTATTACTAAAATTCTTTTTCAATAAGAATACTTCTATCACTCTGGAAATGAAACTGATTTTATTAGTTATCTTAGAATAACTGATGAAATTACATATATATTGGTTATTTCAGGATAATTATTTTTGTTAGCATGATCAGGACTGTTAATTCTTTCTCAACTTATATTACAAATTATGAGGTTTAATTTAAATTATTATTACACTTTAGAATATTTTGTAATTTCCTCTTCTTATATTGCTTGAACCTTGTAGAATTCTCATATATTTTAAATTGCAAAAGTCTGTAGAATATTTATTTACTTAAAATGAAAATGATAATAATTTCAGTTTCCCTTTCTTTAATCTTAGGTGCTTTAAAGTAACTTGATTAATGCGATAAAGGGAACATCATCTGATTTATTGAAATGCCTGAACATAACCTTCATTCCTGAAATTCACTTTTATTTTATAGTTTTAGCTTACACTTTGATGGCACATTTGAAGCAAATCTTATTTTGACTCAACCAGTACGTTTTTTTTTTCTCCTTTCTATATAATTAGTGGAATCGACATTCGTACAAGAATAAAATACAATTCTTCAGCTTGATAGTAAATGCAAGCAAATAATCAAACCTAATGGCTCATGATATTTAAAATGGAAAAAAGTTGCGTAATTTTAGTACCTAGTTCACTGATTTAGCACCGTGCAGATGCAGCTCTTAAGTATAATTTACTTTTGGAGATTCACCTCAAAAAAAGAAATGCATGAAATAAAACTTTTGATTGAATTTTTCCTCCGCTAATGTGGCCCTTGAGGAAAATCACCTGCACATTTCTTCAATATTGAATAGCTGCTTCCAGTGTAATGCACGCACAATTAGTGTTTGTAAATAACTAAACATGTCTATTCCACTTCACTTGCAGTGAATTTTGCATGAGAATTGCAAGGGCTGGATGAAAAATGGCTTGAAACGAACAGATCCATTGGATTTTATTGCTCTCTTCCCACCGTAAACAACTTAAAGAATCGTGACCCCTATTGACAAGCTGCTGTTAAAGGTTATGCATTATTGAATGAAATGACATTTCTGTCATTTGCTCCACACAACGCTGGCCTCAAATGGCTTGGTAGGTAAACCATTATGTTCTTTAAAATTTCAAATCAGGGTTAGGGAGGCTCAATTTAAAAACCGTTTGCGATGTGATTACACTTGAAATGAGATTACCGCGGAGTTCGGAGAGTTCGAGTGATTTCAATTCGGAGTAATGCGGCTATTTATCAATTAGCGGTATAAATTTTCAGGGATTGCAGGGAAAGATTTCGGAAAAAGAAAGTTCAAAATGGAAATTTTTAATTGAGTTACACAATAAGCAATGTTCGCGATGAAATAATAATCAATGAATGATGTTAATCACTTTGCCTAGGAAAGAAAATATTAATAATTGAATACATTTTCGAAAGTAATAAACATTATATTTATTTATCAGAATATCACACATCTTTTGATAACAGAATAACATGGGTAAAAGATCATTTCAATTTTTTGAAAAGTTTTCTTAGTTTTAAATATTTTTCAAATAAAATACCTTAGCATTGACTTATTTTTCAAATGAAAAAAAAAAATCCTTTTTTTTAATTTTAAGTAAAATTTAAATATATTGTTCATTTAAAATTTTTTACAATCTTATTAAAAAAATAAAGGCATTTAAATAATGCACTTTTAAAATTTTTTATTTAAATGATAGTTTCGACATCCAAGGATTTAAGATATATAAATTCCATGCCACTTTTTGAAAATATGATGCACAGAGTGAAATTTTTAATTGGAATCAAAATATCCTTTAAGAAGATAATTTATTGATAAAAGAAACATTAAATATTTTCAGATAAAGAGTTCTTAAAAATAGATTTGTATAGCATTTTTTTAAAAGGCAACAAAATTTTATGAATGTTTTGAAAGGTTTTATTTTCATATAATCAATTTTTTTTTACATGTTGTATATTAAATTTGGAACTAATTTTAAAATCTAAATTGATAAAATTATATATTCATTGAAAGTCTGTCATTTTAAGCAATTCTTTATGCAAAATTATATGGATATTTAAGTTTGTTTACTTTTATATTTTTTTACTCTCGTAAATTTTTTTATGAATTAAATTACCACATTGCATCATTCGTTTCCTTAAATTTCATAAATTAAATTTTATATTATTATTGTATTTAATTGGTTTTCAATTATATGTAAGTATTTGCCTCTTATTAATTTGCCTGAAATGATAAAAAAGTGCTTATTACAAAAGAAAACATTTACTTTTTAATAATGCTTATATATTATTTATATATTTAAACCTCACCAATTCCACTCACTTACCTAAAATGGTGCACTTCCCACAGATGCCTGAGGGAATATTCGCAAAACTTGCATATTACAACACATTAAAAACGTAGTATCAGGCAATTAAAATATGGGTACCTACATTCAAATAAATTTAGAAAGTACTCATAAAATTTTAGACTAAAATATAAAAACAAAAAGTAGTATAGAATACAAAAATTACATTTCTTAAATATTAAACGAACTAAAAAATATTAAATTTTATTTGCACAGATGTGTTCCCTGAACTTATTCTTCCCAATCTCTAAATATAACGCATTCATCTATACCATCATATCAAGATAACTGAAGTAGAAGGCATCTTAATAGATGGTATTTTTCAAGCCACCTACAGACAGTCACATTTCTAGTCATTATTTTCTTCCTACAACCTAGTTAGAATAACCCGTATGTCTGGTTTTATGTAATACAAATGCTCGTCTTTATTTATTTATTATTACATTTTTTTAATATTCCTGATTGCAATCTTTTCTACGCAGTATACGTAAACTAAACGATGAATCGCAAAGACAGAATTTTCACGTTCTGAACCACCTACTACTTGGAGAAACAACTTTGATTAAAGATTAACGATATGAAGTGTGGGCAGCAGTTCCTGAGAAAATAGCTCCGTTAAAAAAAAAAAAAAAAAAAAAAAAAAAGCCGTTTTTCGCTGACTTCCCCATAACAGGCTTAAGAATTTCAAAATCCTCCAATGGGACGAATAAGAAGAGCGAAGATGAAAACCCCGA
Source organism: Argiope trifasciata (assembly GCA_026543055.1). Classification (NCBI taxonomy): domain Eukaryota; kingdom Metazoa; phylum Arthropoda; class Arachnida; order Araneae; family Araneidae; genus Argiope; species Argiope trifasciata. Next base: position 1,414,440 of record JAPMOQ010024920.1, on the reverse strand, counting down.
CTAGATCGCACTTTCTTGATAGCTCATTAAAAGTCAGTTTGAGGCTCTAGTTGGCCATAGCATTCCTGATTATCACCTCTACCAAGAAGGCATATTGTCTCTAAATGGCCCGCGAAGGTTTCTCATTGGCTCAGGCAACCATAAAGGAGGGCAAAGTGCTATCGTAACAAGTCAGAGCATTGCACGATCGAGCCAGAATAGCCTTTCATAAATTAATGATAATCAGTGGGTAGATGCTTCCTTCCACACCATTAGTCTCTTCGTCGTATGTAATTTGGCAATTTCAGCCCTTGTACAACACTGCAGAACCCCAAACCCGAAGTCTTTTCTCTATCTGTTACTGTCTTTTTATCTATTCGTTCGCGCTCGTTTCAGTTGCGGTATTATACAAATCAGGCTTGACCCTCGCGGAGGAAAAACAGACTTTCGTGTTTTATAAATGACGTTTTTACCAAAGCTCAGTTTGAACCTGATCGCCTCACCTGCCCACCGTTATAGACAGTATGTACAAATATGAACTCATGAGACGTTGATATCGTGCGATCGTGAGCTCCAAACCTGTTAATGTAGCTGCACGTTTTGTGTAATGATGAACTGGGTAGCTCTCTCCCTCACAGCCCCCCCTCTTCCCATTTGTTCGGCCTGCCTTGCCCCTAAGGAATTCTTCATTTGCACTCTTTCTTTTATTTGTGTTCCATTTATTATCTCCTCTCTCCTATTGCTGGAAATTTGAAAAGATGAGCTCTTAAGCCCGAAGCGAAACAAAAACTATAATTGTTGCAACTGTTGGTTTTGCGCATAAACGATTCTAAAATTCATGACAAGAATATCTCATCTCCCCACCCTTCTCCTTCTTCACATTCACTTACCTCCAGGTATACACATTATCCGATTTCTGCTAGCTTTCAGAGGTTGCAAACCCAAAAGGTTTACCTTATCAGGATACAAATCGCAGTAATAACTTTTCTTGGACAAATAACTTCCATCGAGCTCATTCCTACCATTATGTTATTACGAAAAATGATGAGCAAAACCTTCCCCGCTCCAAGTAGATTTTATTTTCCTTCATTCCGTTTACTAGCTTGCGTTTCAAAACAAAAGCGGATTTAGCTGATTGCAAGGGCGTTTTGATGGATCAAATGTTTATTGAATGAGAGATAGAATTACACGAGAAACTCTTAGCATGCCTCAGGAATACTAGCTTGCAGTCACATTTTTCTCACTTAAACCCGAAATATCGTGTTTATTCGGGAAACAAGAATGGTTTCATACATTAAAAAGAAATCGCAACCCAATTTTTCACCTGGAATAATGGTGGCTGGTCTTCAAATATCTCACCTTAGTTGAATTGTTTTGTTATGTAAAGTGCTTCACAGACGAGCTTCCTTTTTAATGTTCTCAATGAAACTCCGTAAATGAATACTAATTTTTGAATTTTTCAATAAAGTTAGGAAACCTAAGTATTTATTCTATATATAAAACACTTAGAAAGAATGAATATGCACTTTGGTTTTCAGAATTTTGGTTAAATAATTTTATCTTTGGTTTATCACCTTATAAAAAAAACATATAATTTTCTACTAATATTTTTTTAAAAATTCAACTTTGAAATAAAATCGGAAGAATTTATTGACCTCAAAAAACAAACTAAAAATTTAAAGGCTTAATAAGTTTATTAAATGACTTCTCAACATTTAAATGGCTAAATAAGTAGGTGTAATAATAGATTAACTCTTAATCTTATAGATTTATTCTTATTTGTATGGAAGACGGGCAAAGTAGGAAAAAAATTGAGCTTAAAAGCAAAGAAATATTTAAAATTTCTTTACTTTGGTCAAACTTTACGATGCAAACATGTATGAATTCAAACTTCATTTCTCCTTTACTTTTTTTCTTTGAAGATAAATTAGAATTACATTAAGGCTTTAGATTTTATGCAGCTAATAATATAGCCTTTTTTAAAAATATAGCTTTATACGTTATGGAGTTAGTAAATATAGTTAGGAGGGAAAGTGATCTTAATATTAATCACATGAGCAGGAAACTGCCTCTTTTCCAAATTAGAAAAATCGCTACTCATTAAATCTGTCGTTTCAATAACTTTTCTAATCACTTAAATCCTTCCTTTGAAGTTTTTTAATGAAAATATCAGAAATTCCCCCCGCCAAATGACAGCATTATCTAAAGTTATAACTTTAAGTTTGACATTAGAAAGAAAAAACGGAATGTGGCAGTTATGTAAAACAACCATAGATAATGGGGAAAAGTCATTGCTAAATAAAATAATACCATTTGAACAGAATTTATACTAATAACAAATGCATGCACATAAAAGACAATTTTTATGCCTTTTTTTTGTTTATCTTTTTTTCTTCTATCTTATATTCATTATCTTGTTATATATTCTATTAATTCATTTTTTGAGTTATTCTGTTACTGAATATATTTTTCTTTCGCATATAAAAGTATATTAAAAGCTTTTAATTAAAATTTATGCATTTGATTATAAACTATTTAAAAACAGCTTCATGAAAAATACTTTATAATGTTATCTACTGTTCAATCTCAATTATCCATGACTGGTTACTGAAGACATAATGAAATAACTGAGTGACATTCCAAATATTAATTCCCATTCATTTTTGTAAATATGAAGGAGACAGCTATAACCGGATTTATCATTTTAAAAGCGTATTAAAAGGTTTTAATTAAAATTTGTGTATTTAATTATAAACTATTTCAGGAAAATAACTTCATGAAAAATACTTTATAATACTATCTATTGCTAAACACTCTGTTTAATTTCAACTATCTTCAAAGGGTTGCTAAAGTCGTAATAAAATAATTTACATTTTCAAATATTAATTCTCATTCATTTTTGTAATTATGAAGGAGAATAGTTACCGCAGATTTATCATTTTAAAAGTGTCTTAAAATTTTAAATAAAATTTGTACTTAATTACAAACGATTTCAAAGAAGCAACTTTGTGAAAAGTTTATAAGGCTATCTGTTGTTGAATGCTCTGTTTGATCTCAGTCATCCACAACGGGTTATTGAAGACATAATAATTGAATGACATTTTCAAATATTAAGTCCCATTCATTTTTGTAAATATGAAGCAGAGAGTTATGACAGATTTTTCATTTAAAAAATGTATTAGAAGCTTTTAATTAAAATTTGTGAATTTAATTATAAACTATTTTTAGAGAACAGTTTCTTGAAAAATAATTTAAAACGTCATCTATTACTGAATGTTCTGTTTGATCTCAATTATTAATAACGGGTTACTGATCGAATAATTGAATGACATTTTCAAATGTCAATCCCCATTCATTTTTGTAAATATGAAGGAGACATTTATGACAGATTTATCAAATGAAGTAGCTTCGTATGTCCGATGTTTCCCATTCGGAGAGAAGCACAAATGTGAAATTATGATTTGCCTCACACTATGGACGTTGAGTAAATCATGCTAATATATTTGTAAATTTATTTAAAACACACAGATGATATTTGAATTTATTATTCAATATGATTGATCGATCAAAAGATATGGACAATTTCTTTTTATTTATTGTCTCGTAATTTGTCTGCTTCGTAGAAAATTAAATTTAATAAATGTTGTCCTTTAAGAAAATTACGGAATCAAATATTTATGATCGATTACTTAACTTCTACTCTCGATTATATTAAGTCGCCAAACCTATCGTCTTTAACTGAGTGCTGATAATGAAAAACGATATCCATTTAATCCTAAACAAAATAAATCACAGGCAAATTTCCCTAGGCTAAGAACACTTTCATCAACATGACATAGTGAGATACATGGTATGAGTTGGGTCTCTTGATAATTTGAAAATAAGTGAGTGTTATCAAAACTTGAACTGATGGAGTGCCACAAATAGGTAGGAGCTTTCAAACTCTTTAATCTGTGAGATGATGGATGGAGAGATATTACAAGGCGTGCGGATCAAGATGATGAAGAGGCCACAATTTAAGAAGACAGTCCACAGGTAGTGGGAAGTTAAGCATCAAAATTTGTTTGAAATGAGTCAGGTAGGAAATATTTCTCACAAAAGAATATTCAGATTGGTATAATAATATCGCAATTCTGATGAAAAGTGTTTGATGTTCTCTTTGATTAATGCCTGCTTTCTGTTATCAACAATCACATGACAGACGTCACTGCGCATTCTCCTTACACTTTACTATGACCTCCTGTCACTTTTTACTTATCCAGATGTACAATGGATTTCAAAAATGAATGGGTTTGATGTGCTTGACATGTATCACGTGAGTGTGCATCGACTTTTTTATTTTGACTTTTCTCCGAACGGGATATTGTCATTACAGAATATTTTTGTTATTGCCGATTTCCTCTTTTTGTATATAAAAAAAGACTCAAAACTTATTTTCATCATGCTTGGATATAAGGTAATTCTTTGCAAAAGATTATTGTTATTACAGATTATTATTACAGATTGAATTAATTGAGAATTTCTTAAACTGTTGATTTCCCTCTAATTGAAATCGGAAAGATGGAAACAACTCAGAAAATTAATCTTTGAGCCCTTCTCACAAAATAATGATAAATATAAATGATTTTTTAAGGAAATGTTTTTCCCGATGCACTAAAGAGGAAAATTAATTTTTTTACTTAACGTCAGGAATTTAATACAAAAATCGAAAAGCTTCAAAAATATTAAAATCGTTATCAGATTTAAAACTTATTTTAATTTAATATAATGAATATTCAGAATTTTTTGTTTCTAATTATATTTATTGCAGCACTATAACCTTCTCCTATTATTTTCTAAAGCTCAAACTTTCATGCTTTTTGCTTTGATGACCAAATATATTTTAACAAAATACTTCTCCTTTTTAGTACGCTCACAAAAGTGTTCATTATTATTATTTTCTAATTTTCTAGTTTTTATTTCGTAAAAAAATAATTATTGTTCTTTAATAAACATTTTAACCTTATCCGGAAATTCGAACGCTGTCTATAATTACCGTAAAAAATTATCTACCTTCCTAAAAGCTTGCATCAGTATTCAAATTCTTATAGTGCAGAAAATTATCTTCTGTTAATATTCCAAATTATTAAGAATGAATTTCATAATTTTCATACTTCCAAAATTAATAATATTCAAGAAGAATATTGAAGGGTTTTAATCGCATTACAAATCTCCTTATTATAAGGATAATTATTTCAATTATTTTGATCCTATAATATTCTTAATTTCTTACTTTTAATTATTTTTGATCAAAAATATGGGTAACAGAGCAAAATTGAATTGATTTTTATATAGATTAATGGAATTTTAATCGTATTTTAAATATGTTTTAACTTCTAATGAATGTCCGGAAATCCTCATATTTATGTTGCGTCTGTCTGAATTCCCTGACAATATTGCCGAATTCTCCATAATTTTCTTTATTTCCTACTCTTTACTACTTTAATATAAGTATATTTTTCTTATTTTGTGTTTAATCCTTAATGTATTTTAAAAGCCATGATCAGGAATATTTCATAATCTAAACAGTGATATATCTCATACACGTGAGGTCACTTCTGCGATATAAATTTTTTATTTATATTAATATAATAAGCAATTCTACAATTTTTAAATTTGCTATTTAAATAAGCACGGAATAACTGTTCAAAATTTCAGAACTCTAAAGTGAGTGAAAATTAATTAAAATATTTTGGCCTCACAAATATAAAGCATGCGAAAATAAAAGTGTTAATAAAATAATTAAATTATTTGGCATATTTTTTCTGAAAAAAATATCAAATGTCTTGAAATAGAAACTATTATTGGATGGTTTTAGTAGTACAAAAGATATGCAACAGACTTTTCAGGATTTGCTTATTAAAACAAATGAATTTTAATATTCAGTTCTTATTTTATACGCATTCAAATTTTGTGCTTAATGTAACTAAAAAGAGTGTTCTCTCCTCGAAATTTTTATACAGATATTTTAGAAGTACAGAAGCTATGTAACAGACTCTTCATGATTTGCTTTATGAAACAAATGGATTTTGATATTCAGTTCTTATTTCACACGATTTCAAATTTTGTGTTTAATGTAATTAAAAGGAGAGTTCTCTCCTCGAAATTTGTATATACTTAGGCGATATATCACTTTTTTCTTTTATCTTCATCTGCATCCCCTGAGCATGTTGTGTAAGGAAGGATAAACAAAGTTTGAATGCTCTCCCGCCAGCTTTCACTTATGTAACGCGTTCTGCATAATATATGTGAAAGTTGCGCGATGTAATATAATAAAGAATATCGAGTATACAGTTTTTGTGTCTTTCTTTCCACAGATTACATATAAAAATCTATAGTTGTAGCCAATTCAATCAATTATAGATCTATGTATCTTCAGTTTTGGCCACAAAATCACTAACAAATATATTAACTTAAGTCGCTGCATTCTTGAGATACTACGTTCACTTACTCGAAAGTATGAGGAACCACCCTTCTGACGAATTTGATTGAAAACTTAATACATGTGTAACATTTTTATATAAATCAATATATTAAATTTCATCCATATAGATTTTTGCCTTACCAGGAATACGGACAAAATGCCAACGGCTTTCGAATCTTCTAATTCCGTTCAAATTTTAATAGAAAACTGCACATTTGATGTCGAGACTAGAAATGAATTCCATCGGTTTAGATAAGTGTGTTTTTATCGCGTAGCCTGAGAGACCGAGAGACTGACAGACATAATTCCAAATATATATTTTTCGGACTTTGAGAGGTTTCATACCTAGAAATGTAGTCAAACTCTCCTGTTAGATTTATTTATTTGCTTTTGTGAATTACGATTATTCATCTTTGTTTAATTTGTATACTAGAAAATAAACAGTAACATCGTTTGATCTCTTCTTTAAAGGTATCTTGAAAAAATAGCTTAATATTGGAGGATAAAGAGTGAGTATAATTAAATTCTAAAATTATTTTTAAATTAATATTAAAACTTTTCTCTATAGAATTCCCTCCTGAAGATAATCAAATGAGTAATAATTTAAGCCTTTTTAGAAAATAATTCCTTTTTAATGATATGTGTCCAAAATATTGTGGCAGCAATAACATAAATTTTAAACAGTTCATTAATATAATATTTTCCCAATTTATATCGAAAACTATTTTATTTTCAATAACTTTTTAATAAATAAGAATTATTTTACTGAAAGGATATACAAAAAATACCTGGTTAATTTTTCTATTTGCTTAAATTTATATTTCCTATTTTGAATTGATAAATTCTGTATAAAAAGTATGCGAATGTGTCTGAGTTGATTTCTTGAAATTAAAAGGAAATTTTACAACTGATATATTTTCTATTAATTTCATACTTTTACTATGAATAAAAGGATTATATTTGAGAACATCAAATGTTTAAGGACAAAAATGAATCTATACATTACAGAATAATTCATTTAAGCAAGTTTCCTTTGAAACAATATTTTCGAAACGTATTGATTTCATAAGTCTATATTTTTGAATGAAGACATAAAATTATAAGTATAGTACATTTCATGTCTGATGTCAGAAATACAGTTTTCTTTACAAAATTACATTTTCTTTCAGTTTCCTTTTAGAAATTGCATTTCCTTTCAAAACTGATTTTTTATTCAAATGTCTGATTGTAGTTATGCTTTCTTACTTTCTAAAGTATTTCTTCACTAAAATACATTTTACAGCACCGGTTAAATAATCAATGCACTGCCAATTTCAGATTATTCTGTAGAATTTAATGTGTATGATTGAAAATACAAGAAAATTAAGCAAAAACAATTTAATGCATTTAATTTTGTGATTTTGCAAACACAGGGTTTGACACTTAATAATTTAGGTAATAACACTTAAAAATAACGGTTTGACACAGGTTTAATACAATTCTTGACACTGGCAATATATTTTTTTTTTTGTCTCAAGGAACAATTTTAGGATATAAGTGGGAATTAATTGTATAAAATGGAATTGGTATATACAGAATCATTTTAAATATTGACTCACAAAGAATAATGGAAATAAAATTTTATCGAAAAATTATTTTTTGAAATTCTTCTTGATTAAACAAAAGTCAAATTAAAACAATTTTCCAGTTGTGCTTATCTTATCTTATATTCAGTTATTATCTATATTCCATTACGTGAATTTTGTTCTTGATTATGTGCAATACAGATTAGGAGAGAATATGATGACTATAAAGTTCATTAAATAATCTTAGCATTCAGTTATATTTATACTGAATTTTTTAATATTCATGCCTAGTATTCATTCTTTTCCATGTAGGAAATACCTTATTTTAAGAATATAAAATTATTTCTCCAGAGGAATAATAGTTTACGATATTCTGCGTTGTAAAAAGCATACAGAGTTGACTCTTAAAACGTATTTAAAAATCAGACTCTTTTTTTTGTCGAATTTTCTTTGAAATTTAATTTTAAGGTAAAGTTTATTTCGGTTATTATATTGAAACAGTTTCTCTGTTTGAGAAAATAAATTATTCAATTTTTTTATTTCACATCATACTCATAGCTTTTACTACATTCAAAGAAAATTATCTAACTCATTTGTTCAGAAATAAAAAGTATTGCAAAATTTTTAATAAAAGAGTAATTTACATAGTTTGAGAACTCTAAATTATTAAATTCGGTGTCAGATTTTGAGAACATTTTAATAATGTTTCGCAGTGTATATGAACTGTTGCAGATTCAAAGCAGAATTAATGCATAAAAGGGCGATTACAAAAGTAAATACTGTATTTAATCTTTGACAGAAAAAGAAAAGAAAAAGAAAGTAAGAGAAAAGAAAAAGAACGAAAGAAAAAAGAAAAAGAAAGAAAGAAAGAAAAAGAAAGAAAAAAAGAAAAAGAAAGAAAGAAAGAAAGAAAAAGAAAGAAAGAAAAAAGAAAAAGAAAGAAAAAAGAAAAAGAAAGAAAGAAAGAAAAAGAAAGAAAGAAAAAAAGAAAAAGAAAGAAAGAAAGAAAAAAGAAAAAGAAAGAAAGAAAAAAAGAAAAAAGAAAAAGAAAGAAAGAAAAAAGAAAAGAAAAGAAAAAAAAAGCGCTAAGAGTTTAAAAATTTATAAAAATTTCTAACCTCATTATAGAAGAAAATTTTTTTGACAAGGATCCCTATTTCTTTCAGTTATTTGATTTTCGCAGTAGAAATATAATATCCATTCGGTTTAAACAATTTTTGTGACAATATGAAGCTTATAAGTTTGCAGCTCAAAGGGAGCTTAAGTTCCAGAGACAATTCTGCGTAGGTTGAGAATCCGCAGAGAGCTAATTATAGTATATGACTTACAAATGATTTAATGTTCCTTTTTGGAATCGGAAACCTTCCGTGCTTTAGCGCATGCGTCATGAGGCATTTATTTAGTCAAGAAAGGGATGAGAGTAAAGATGAAAGGAGGAGATGTAGTCTCTAATAATATGGTGAATTCAAATTATTATTGGAATTAGTAGGCGTAATAACTACTTATCCTTCTACGTACCACCCATTAGTGAAGTACAATTGTCGAAAAGTGATATTCTCAGAATCCTTAAACGAACAGTAATGGTTGTTCTCATTGCACCATTAACCAGCATAGAGAAATATAAAAGTTTTAATGTTTATCTGATAATTTTTTTTGGGTGGCATAGACCTGAAAACCCAATAAACTAGAACCCCTGCTCTTCGGAATTAAAATATTTGATGATTAGTAAAATAAACATCTATATTCTTTTATAAACGAAATGTATTTTAATGGCATATGATAGTGAAGATAATTGTAAGTACTTTTTAATCTGCTTTCTTTATTCCATTATAACTATATTACGCATTTAATATAATTTAAATGGTTATTCTTAAAATTTTAATTTTCAGCCTTAATAAAAAAATATCTTCTTTTTTATTGACTCTAATTGCACAAGTTTCTTTATTGTTAACCTTTTCTATTCTCTTTATTTCGTATTTACGTCCCATTTAATGAATAATTCTTGGTGAAAATGAAAGCCAAAATCATGTTCCATTAGTGTAATTGCATTTGACTAATAGATTATTCAAGTGTTCTTTATTAACGATTTCTCGTATGCATCGGTTAATAAATTGCCAAAAGCTAAATATAAGAAACTGATGTACTGCACTACGAGTTTGCTAAGTGTTCGATGCTTTCATAGTGTCTGTTTCAATATTTCCTCTTAGTTACTGCAGCAAAATAAATATAACATAATTTTTTTTAAAAAAATCCTTAAATAGTTTTAAGATGAAAAAAAAAAATTATTTTATTCTAAATTTTATTTTATTATCTTATTCTAAAATTTATTTTATTATCTTATTATTTTCTTATTATACCTTATTATTTTCTTAAAATGCAAATGCATTTCAATATATCTCCTTATGCTAAAATTTTATTTTGTAGGAGTTTACTCCTGTAATATTTAATTTTATTTAAGTGAGAGTTTTAGAGAGAACATTGCAAAATTCTGACGAAATTAATCATAGATCTTTTCTTACTTCATATTTAAAAAAACTATAGTATTAAAAAAAACTTTTAATAAAATAATAAATTTATATTCAGTTTCAAATCAATTAAAGCAATAATAATTAAAATAAGATGTACCAATTAGAAAATAATTTCTTTTGCGAATTATTTAAAAAACATTTTCTTATTTTCAAAATACAGGCAATTGATATCTGATAGACACAAATAAAACAATGTTCTAAAGCCAATTGTTTACATTCATGGGCCGGGGTAGTCTATGGTAAGATCACGGCTTCGGAACCGGAAGGTGGCAGGTTCGAGACATGATTCCATAGAAGTACCGTCGTGTGAGGGGGTCTGGTGCATGTTAAATCCCTTCTCTAGTTATGTAGTGTAGAAGTTTGGAGAGGGGGGTGCAAGCTCTGGTGTCGCCCTCATCATCAAAAATGGGACGCTTCAAAAATGAAAAATGCTTCAAAACGGGACGTTAATATAACTAAACTGAAATTACATTTAAATACAATATATTTTCATCTCTTAAGTTAATACTAGATTAATTATGTTGCATTTGAGCACCTTATTTTCAACTGATATCCAGTTTTATTAATTAAAATAAATATGTATCAAAATTATTAATAAATATGTATCAAATCGCTGTGATTTAGTTAAAATAGTAACGAAGTTCAGAAGTTATTTTAAACAAAATAATAAATATATAAGCGAAACAACTGAAATAATTTACTGGACGAACTATTAAATAGAATTTATTCTCTTAAATTAAATGAAAATCATATTCAGTTTTCTTTCCAATCAATATTCTTTTCATCTGTAATAATATACAACTTTAAATAATTAATCTCAACTAATAAAACGCGTACCAAAAGCCGCTGTGATCTAAATCAATAAAGATCTCGGCTTTTTTCCGAAAGACACGGAAGATAACTCAATTGCGGAAAGCTTCTCAAATGAAAGTTTTGAAATATTAGAAGTTTTCCAGATAGGCGTCATATAAAAGCTTCTTTCGTTTATTACCGCTGTTTTGGAGCGACTGTCTCGCTTAGATGTTGTTACTTACCCAATTGTCCATCGGCAAAGAAACAAATTGATATTTACCATTCCCGCATCTAACGACGCTGGAGCAGAGATTTGACGTTACTTTGGCAGGTAAGATTCTGTCCATTGTGGGATAAAACAGAACTCCATGCATCACTTGTCAATCCACGGAGATCAGAGAAAGCAGTGCTTCATTTTGAGCTCCGGACGGTTTTTATTGACTTGGATTTATCCATTGAACGGCAAGACGTTTTTATTCCCCAGATGCTGCGATTGAGACCATTAATTTTGACATATAAGGCCATTAAATATTTTTTCCTCACTCGATCTCCCGACTCATGTCGTGCAAGAAAGAAAGAATTGTTACATTCAATTACTGCAAAAAGGGAATTGACGAATCAATAAAGTTCTGTGCATCGATCGAAGCTAACGATGAGTCTGAATCTAGTATATATTCACAGGATGCATTTCAATAAAAGTGTAAAAGCTGTAATCAGCAATTAATTTTAAAAAGACTTTTGAAAATTTTCAATAAATTTTTTTCTGTTTATTGATAAGGGAATGAACCAAAAATATGTTATTGATCTATATATTTCATTTTAATTATTTTTTAAATGATTTCTATATTCTTATAACAGAGCATTTGCATTAAAGATCATGAATATGTTAGAAATGAAATGCTTTAATTTTTTTTTCTGAATCTACAAGTTGTTGTCGTGTCCGTGTTTTTCACGGAAAGGGAGTGCAGTAGCTTCTGAGGGTAAACACCCCTGAGCACCCAGAGGGCAGAAGTCTGACTTCTAGCTCACACAAACGACACAACCCTTTTTAGGGGGTGGTAGAATTCATTCATATACTCATTCATCCATCAGCAATTCGGAATTTAGATCCAAATCAGAGATCGACTCATCCCTGATTCAGTACCCCCAGAGGTATCGTTTTGTTATGGGAACTTGGAGGACTTTGCAGTCTCGACATATTTAACGTGCCAAAACTGCCATTAGCCAACACGGTGGTCTTTGGCCAAGACGAGGACAGAACCCACGATAAAAAGTAAAATTACAGCTGAAAGATCATTTATTAGTTTAAAAGACACCTTAAATACTCGTAAATGCACTTTTACACATCTAATATTTAAAAACAGAATTTTTGTTTGTTCGTATTTTATGATTTGCCATATCGTTCATCCGATTATGATAAAAGTTTGCCGACTTATGGCTTGCACTTGCGGGAAGGTTATAGGCATAGAACAATTATTATATTTATAACTAATATAAAAAAATGATTTTGTTCGTGCTTTATGCGCTACCGTACTATTCCTCTGATTACCACAAAACTTTGTCAGCTGAAAGGTTTCAGGCATAATACATTTTTTTTACATTTAAAATGAAAAAAAAAAGAAAAGAAAAGAATAAATATTGTTTATACATTGTATATGAATCAATTTTAATAAATGTATTCACTGTCGACAAGAAAATAAATATCATTCTTTCTATTATTCCTAATTAAACCAGATAGCTATTTCAAATTTGATAGATATTTCCAAAATAATTTCTTCTACTGTAGCAACGTGTTAGGTAACAGCTAGTTAAAAATACCTTTCATCTAATAGGCAAACACTTTTATTTTCCAGTTTTGGAAACAATGTTTAAATTTATGCTGAATTGTTTTGATTATTGACATTTTAACATCATTAAATGTAGATACAATGAATTAACTACATTAAACGTAGATATAATGAATACTGTGAACTGAGTTGTTTAAATATGTTTAGAAATCATGATGCTAACCAATTCCTATTTATTCATTTCCTTGAAGAATTCCTTTTTCAAAAAAGAAATTATGATTTATGCAAGAGCAATTTGTTATTAGACTGCTTCCAGCTATTACATTGCCGATGTTTTTTTCAATAGACGAAAGATAATTTTCAACAGCATCAAGACAAACAATCATCGGAATTGGCGAACTATCGATTTATTTGAAACCTATGCATTTTTTTAATGAAAATCCCAAATGGATTATAACTGAGACTATAACTCTAAATTTTCCATATGCAAAATATTAAAAAGGCAAATTCTGTTTTCGAGTTTTATGCAGCATTTCTTTTTATCGAACTATTATTATATATTTGAAAATTAAGGAGGGAATTTAAATTTTCTAATTCTAAGAATTTTTTTATAATAACAAAATGACTTGTTAAATAGTTTTCCTACATCTTTCCTAGATAAATTTAAGAAAAAAATATATAGAGAGACTAAAAAATTTTAGTAGACTAATTTGTTGATCCAGATTTACCACGAGCTAAAAACGAGGCATCTTATATAGTTGTTATCAGGTACACCTAAAAACACTTATGAATTTCATAAGAAAAGAGAGATCGTATCAAATTACTAGGTAAATTAATAAAAGAAAACGAGTGTTTTTCTTTCAGTTTTTAAGCTTTAACCATCCAGTGGCTGGAAATTTGAATTTTACGAATTATTGTTGCTGTACTCATAACTATCATTTTCAAAGCAAATTATCGTATATTTCCCTAAAAGTCAAAATTTACAAAATGATACAATTCAAAAATTATAAAAAATGCCAAATTACTTTTAAGGGGCTTTAATATTCGAATGAGTGACATATATTTTTCAATGCAATTCTAAATACGAATTAATAGATGTAATTTACAAAATGATGAGTATGCTAAGTCGAATTTTTCCTGATAATTGACGCATTGAAACGTGGTGATCTAATCTCATACCCTTCAAAGTGGTCTCAGTTTCCATTGCAAAAATCGTGAGTCTGATTTAGAAATCGTGATTCTGAAAATAATTTATTTTCCATGTTCTTGGTGTCTTTATTTCTAGAATAGATTCACTAAATAGCTCTTGAAAAGGCATTTTAAAGTGAGAAATATTTTTCTTTTAAGTTAGAAAGATTTTTTAAAAAATATAATCTCAAATAATTGATAGAAATAATTGAAAAGAAAATTAAAAATTGAACTGATTTTTTCCTTTCTACTATGTGATGAGCATTTAAAAAAATAATATTGACCAAACACTGTTTTTTCTATAAAATATTCATATAAATTTCTATTTAGTGTTGTCTATTTTGAAAATTTGTCTTAATTTAAATGAAAAAGAATCACAAAAACTCAAGCGTTAAACATTAGTTCTTTATATATAGAGATATTTTTCTTAATAGTTTTTTTATCACCTTATAAAAATCAAATAAAAACAAAGAGAATAATTACTTTGCTCTATTCCGGGAATTTTTGTCTGTTTGATATTTTCGATAGAACTTTGTATGCACATTCTCTTTGCAGATTCAACAGTAACCTGCCATTATGTGACTTTTTTTAAATCAGCTCTGATATTGTCGTTCATTGTATATTGTATATTCATTGTCGTTGTGTCTTCATAAAATCGTTCTAGTTATTCTTCTATAGTATTAGCAAAATTTTCAAGCAAACAGTTTAAATGATTATGGATGTAATAATCTTTTACGTTCATGTTGCAACAAAAGGGTTTGAAATTGTTGAGTACTCTGTTAATGAAACCTTCATAAATTTCATCCTTGTGGTTACTTGGAAATTTCTAAACAATATGAACGGTCTGTCTCAATGGCAAAATCTTCGAAATAAGGTTTTTTCGTCACCTGACTTGAGAACCATCAAAGTTTTTATGTATTCGATGAAATTGTTTCTATGTCTGCAAAGCTGGGATTATTCTGATGAACTTTCATAAACCGTTTTATTTAACATAATTAGCAGAAAAAGAATGATTCTAAAATTGAGGCTTTACTAATGACTTTCTTCATCAATATTCTTCCTCATAAGCCACCCAGCCCCTTCCCTTATCCGATTGCATTGTTTGTCTCTGCTAAGCCAAAGGCACAATAAGGAAATTAATCCTTTTTATGTGCACTCAAATTACCTATTAATTTTCGTGAAACTTATTCCTCTACTTGATCAAATCAATGGTATCAAATGTTTCTATTAATCAACAGTTTTTTCTTTTTTCTTTTTATATGATTCATTTGTAAAGAAGAATAAATTCTTTGAAATTTTCTTAAATTTGTTACCCTAAATCTCAAAAAGAAAACCAGAAAGAGAAAAACTGTTGTGATACTTAAAACAAGCATACTAGATACAGTCAAAATCAGTTAAAAAAATTCCAAACAAATAAATTTTTGATGGCTTTAATTATAAGTATATTTTAATTCGATATCTACTAAGTGTCGTTAAATTTCAAGAGATGTGCCTAAATGAAAGTTTACATTACTTACTTAATAAAATTTACAATTTAATTGCAATCTTTTTATCTCTACCGATGGGATACAAAAAATATTCAATATTTTCAGAGATTGATCCCTTCTACCACTATTTAAGTTACTTGTTAAACAAAGTTTAGTTTTTTTGTGTGTGTTTTATTTTGCATCTATTATCTCTGTATCGGTAAGAAGCTCCTATTGATGTTCTGCTGTCACCTTTCAATGACACAAATGGCTACTATACATTATTTATTTTAGCTTTGTATCATTAATTCCTTGTTTTGGAATTAATGCTACAAAGTATGAGGACTCATAAAATTGCACTGTGATCAGATATCTGGCCCCTTCTCAAACTTCAATCGAAACTGTTTGGCTTAAAAAGAAATATATCCAAGTATTCGGTTAGTCTTTAATGGGATTGGGTTTCAAATCCCCAGGTAATGAATAAGGAAACTTTTATTTGATAGATTAACGCTCCGTTTGGAAACTTCCTTGAAGCAATTTGATTCGAATCTTTCAATCAGAACTCTGAGTTTTGTCAGATAGTGAAAGTAGCAAATCGAAATTACTATTATCTCATTTCATCATTTCACTATCTTCTAATATCATTTAAATTGCACCGAACACTTCTATAACATCATCAATTAATTTGCAAAGATTGTTTTTAAAAAAATATAAGCTATTAAGAAAGAATTAATTTAAAGTTAATAAACAAAAATAAGATTATTGCAGTTAATTACATCTAGTCACCCCGTTACCACAAAATTAAGCTTTATTAACAGGGAATACTGATTTATGTGAGTTCCCTACTCTATAAAAGTTAAGAGTTCTCCTAAATATCGTATTTAAACGTTTTCAAAGTTCCTCTTTTAAATTTCAACAAATAGACAAAGAATCTTGAAAATATGTATGTCATAGAATTATTTCTAAATATATTGCTTTCTGAATTTCATTGAGAAAAATAATATAGAACAGAGTTTGCAAGACGCACAAATGAAACCAAAGCCAAATCGAAAGTAAACTGGCCAAAACAAATACCAATATATTCATAATAAGAATTTTAAAAATAAATCCTGTTTAATTCTCACAAAAAGCACATCTTTTTAAGAAAAAAATGTTAAAAAACATTTAGGTTCATTCAGATCAAAAATGTGTTGTCTCATTTTATGCTAAATAGAAAAATATATACAAACCAATCAGCCCAATTTTGATTTAGTTTTGATTCCTTTATTATTGTTTTTAAATACATCTCCTCGCGTACGTGTAATGAACATGTTTACTCAAAATCTATTCTTGAAGTTTGATTTTCAAAAACAGTATTAGAAACTAGTTTATTCATATACACAATTCTTGCAAATTACTAAATATCTCTTTAAAAGCATTGTTAATGAATTCAAGTTCATCTTCAATATGTTCTAATTCTATTCATTTGTCGTTTAGAAAATCATATACAATACCGTAATTATTTTATTTTCTTTATAGAAAAATTCATTTTCTTTCCATAATTTCTTTCAAATAGGAAAAATTTTCAAATTTGATAATCGATTGACAGATAACCAGATATCATAATTTTAATTCCATTAAATATTATATGAGACAGCAAAATTAGTGCTTAACATACAAGCGTATTTTGTAATTTTTTCGTGATAGAGTTATACAGCTTAGATTAGAAACCAATATTCGTATTTAGATATTGTCAATCATTAAGGATTAATTTTCTTTGTGGCGCTTTAAAGAAAGTAGCAAATGTTTTATAATATCTTCAGGGAGGGGGGGGGGGGCGCTTGGCTATAATTATTCTTATAATTTTATTTAAATAGTTAAAAAGAGGGAGGTGGTAAATGAATTCTTTAAAGTAAGAGTTGCTCAGTTAATATTTCAAATCTTGTTTGACTTCGTCCAGCCAAGTCAAAACGAATATTCTTTGTGATTCCAAAATCAGTTATCCTAAGAATTATGAAAAACAAAATCGAAAAAAGATTAAATAAAGGAACGTTAAGGACATCAAATATTAATTCAAACAGAACTAAAGTTAGGTATTTTTGCATCATATATGAAGGAAAAAGCAGAAAACAAGAAATGACACTGTTTATGAAATCTCAAACTTCAATTCAAACAGTGAATGCTGATATGAAATTGAAAATAATAATACTATCACTTTAATGCAGTTTAAAATGAAGGTGCAATTGGAGAAATCATTTTCCTTAATTGAATCTATAGCACAATTTCAATAAGATATGCTCTTTTTTCTATTTTAAAACGTTTTTTAATTAAATAAATTTTAATTTTTGAATTAAATAAATTACAAAAAGAATATTATTTTTGTTTTATTAAAAAGACTTTTCTCTGATTGCCGATTAAAAATATTTAGGTTGCTCAAATAGGGAAGCTTTCCTTTTTCTACCGTTTTAAAAATACACTTTTAAAGTCAGTAATTAGTCAAACTTCGTAAGTGAAAAAATGTCCTTTATAAACATTTATTATCTTCAGCGATTTTAATCTTCCCTTGAACAAAATATAATAATATTCGAAAAGTAATAAAACATTTTTAGGTATAACAGCAGCAATAATTATGTAAGTAAAGTTCTTGAGAATCTTGCTTTCAAAAGGAAAGAAATATAGATGTTTTTCCTCTTTTGTTTTAAAAAAATTTCACTATGAAATTATACTGAAATCAACAACGTTTAATTTTTTTTTTGTTCTCTTTCTCTCGGCAGTTTATTGCATAGAAAGCACAATAGAATGGTGGAGAATTTATTCTTTAGTTATTACAAATATACTTAACATTTATCTCACCCAATTTTTCATCTTGTAAAGAAAAAAAATTCTTTAATTATATTTTGAAATTCTTTTTTTATTTCATCTGTTATTTAATTATCACATAGAAAGATGTATATCAATTAGAAATACATGCATATATGTGTGTGTGTGTGTTGTATGTATAATTTTCAATAATTTCAAAATGATATTTTGCAGAGGCCTAGTTCTTCTGTAATCTACTTTTGCATATTTTATTCAAATTGAGTTTCTTTTATCAATTTTCTTTAATTAATTATTAAGCAGTTTTACTCTTGATAAAGTTATGAAATAGACACGATAATGATTAATACCTTTGATTTATTTATAATCACAAAAATGTTATAGTGATTTTTTACTTTTAAATTTCAATCATATACAGTTTTTAGCTCCTACATTTTCAAGAATACTTTATATTATCACTGACGACCTTTCAGTCAATAAAAGTATCAAATAAATTATTTTTTAATATTTTTTATGAGTTATGGTATAATTTTTAAAGAGATTTAAAAAAAATACTCTGTTTTCGTTATCAAAGTATTAACATCAGAATGCCCTAGTATTATTCAAGAAGATATATATATATTATATATTATATATATATATATATATATATATATATCATGATTTTTTATTCATGATTTTTTATTGAATGAAAAATGATACTTGTCTTTTGAAAAAGAATTATCTTGCGTTAATTTCTCAGAACGAGAAATATGCATTGTCTATAACTCTTCTAGTAGTGCATTAAACTTTTTTGCCAAATTTAACTAAGGTCTAAACAATAAATAACGTGGGTGAAAAATGGTACTAATTAATGATGACCACAAAATCGACTGAAAGCATTTATCATACAATTTACATAGTGCAAATAAAACTTAGTTCATTGCTCAAATATCATCAAAGTGAAAACTCTATTTCTGTTAATGAAACATTGTCTAAAGTTGCAAGATTTATGAGATAACACTAATCATAGCTATGCAAGTGTTAAGAAGTATTTCAAGTTACTAATTTCGAAGAAAGGCAAATCCTAGAATCAATATCCAAACGGGACTGGGATGACTCTTAGTAATAAGAAATGTAGAAAATATTTCAAATCATTATTGATTGTGATGCAAATAATTTTCAAAACTCCTGTGTTGTAAAACTAATTGCAAATACAGATAAAAAGAAGAAGAAAAAGCCCACATCCAAAATATTAGTTCTAAATTTTGAAGAAAGGCACATCCTAGAATCAATATCCAAATGGGATTGAAATGACTCTCAATAAACACAATAGAAAAAAAAAGGTTCAAATCATTAGTGATTTTGATGGCGATAATTTTCAGAGCTTCTATGTATTTGCAAAATTAATTGCTAATGCAGATAAAAAGAAGAAGAAAAAGCCCACACCCATAATATAAATTTCGAAGAAAGGCACATCCTAGAATCAATATCCAAACGGGACGGGGATGTCTGTCAGTAATCACAACCGTTGGAAATATTTCAAAACAATATTGATTGTGATGAAAGTAATTTTCGAAATTCCTGTGTTGTAAAACTAATTGTTAACGCAGATAAAAAGAAGGAGAAAAGGCCCACATCCATAATATCAGTTAAAAATTTCGGAGAAAGGCACATCCTAGAATCAATATCCAAACGGGACTGGGATGGCTCTTAGTAATAACAAATGTAGAAAATATTTCAAATCATTATTACTTGTGATGAAAGTAATTTTCAAAACTCCTATATTGTTAAACTAATTGTTAACGCAGATAAAAAGGAAAAGAAATAGCCCACATCCATAATATTAGTGATAAATTTCGAAGAAAGATACATCCTAGAATCAATATTCAAATGAGATTGGGGTGACTCTCAATAAACACGATAGAAGAAAAAGTTAAAACCATTAGTGATTGTGATGGCGATAACTTTCAGAGGTCCTTTGTATTTGCAAAACTAATTGCTAATGCTGATAAAAAGAAGAAGAAAAAGCCCACATCCATAATATTAGTGATAAATTTCGGAGAAAGGCACATCCTAGAATCAATATCCAAACTGGACTAGGATGACTCTCAGTAATCATAACTGTTGGAAATATTTCAAAACATTATTGGTTGTGACGCCAGTATTTTTCAAAACTCCCGTGTAGTAAAACTAATTGCTAATGCTGATAAAAAGAAGATAAAGAAGTCCCCCTTTGTCATATTCTTCACTACTTTCTGCTTGGCTTTCAATATGAGAAATTACAAACAGAGGATGAGGGCCAAATATAAATTTTTAACGAAAAAGAAATAAATACCAAAAATTCATACAAAATAATGAAATTTAAAAAAACTGCTCTACTAGCAATGATTGACGAAAAAAAAAAAAATGCGGCTGCAAGAATAACATCAGCTATGAGGTGCTACAACTATGGACTGGCAGCAAAATTCTTAAACAAATGAAATAACTCTTTTCCTAGAAAATCCTGATGCTTTCAAATTTTGTTTTTCAACTGTGTTTATTTGTATACAAGTCAGTTATTCATTTATTATGCAAAATGCCAATTCAGAAGGGAAATATTTATATAGCTTCTTCTTATAAACAGTAACCAGAAAAAGTAGTCTCACTGAAACTTTCTAGCATATTTATTAAAAAAATAAAATCCCCGTTCCGCCACATACAATTTGTGGACCAGGAGAAAGGCCGTCTACCCTACGAATATTCAGATTTTTATGTTTAAGTTCCTTTACAGGAATTTGTTGTATTTCGTAGTTCAGTTAAGAAAACCTAGAAGAAATTTGATTTTTTTTTTTTTGAAAAAAATTTTCTACTTACTAAAACAAGAAATTAACAAAAAATTGGAATTTTAATTACAATATTAAATATCCGAATTTATTGATCTTAATCGATGAGATTTTTAATTTTTGTACTTGCATGCTCAAGAAATACAAACCGAAAAAATTTCAAACATTCAAATGGATTTGGTTCAATGGTATTTTTTTTAGATAGCATTGTGTAGTAAATTATATTCATCTAGCTTTTAAAGTTTTGTAGTAATTGTGTTCATTTGATTCTGACAGACAGGCGAGAAACTTTATTGTATATGAATTTCATTCAAAATTTAATTGAAATCAACAAATTTAGTGTAAAGTCCGCATATCAAATCTCATTTATCCAGTTAAATGCTTTTAGAATTACCTTATTTACAGACACGTAGACAAATTTAATTTCAAAAGTAGCTAGTTTCAGGGAGTATGAAAGGTGTAGATTTGTCGAAATCTTGAGTTCCAATTTTTCGATGATTGCAATAACTTCTTTTTGTATACTTGCGAGAAAGTAAAAAGTTAAGCAACTTTTGTGTTTAATATTTTTCAATCAATATGTATATTGCATTATATGCATTGTTTAAGTTCATTAACTAATATTAAGTGATCCAAAAATTAATCTCGATGGATTTAAATTGAAGGAGAAAGAAAAATATTTTTTTCCAAGATTCTTCAAACTGTCTATTCTGCAGCCTAATGATGCCTTTTAGTATTATTTCTCCTTTTTGCAATTCTTGATTAATTTTAAATAACTTAAAACTTCTTTACTAAATTGATTATTTATTGCATTTTGACTTAAAGTGGGTAGTTTTTTTAACAAATTTTAATTAACACTTTAAGCTCATAATTTTTTAGTGTTTTCCTAAATCATTATTAATAAAGTTGATAAAGCTTCGAGTAAATAATAAAAATGTCATGTAATATAAGATTTGAATAAATACACATATAGAATCATTATTTTGCTATTTTTTACAAAACAAATTTAATCTGCTTGGTAATATATATATATATATATATATATATATATATATATATATATATATAAATGTTTGGTATTTAAAATTACTTTTTGAATATTTCCATAACTTTTATTTCGCTTTCAGTAAATGTATTAGTTATCTTATTTTTTGCATAATTATTGAAAAAGATTTCAACCTTTCAAATTGCATGTAGCTTATCATGGTTCCCCAGAATGTATATAAACACAGTTCATATTCCGATATAGTCACAGGAATTACAATGATAAATTAATTCCAATATTGTTTATTTTCCACACCATTTCTTGATGTTTATATATATAAATAATAGATAAATTTTAAAAGGTTGTCTTTCTTAAATATTGTTTACCTGACACCAAAAGGTTACATTTTTGCTAAAAATAGAAACAAAATAGAAGCCTATCTTGGTTCCTCAGAATGTATATAAACACAGTTCATACTCCGATATAATCATATGAATTACAATTCTAAATTAATTCCAATATTGTTTATTTCCCACACCATTTCTTGATGTTTTTATATATCAATAATAGATAAATTTTAAAAGGTTGTCTTTCTTAAATATTGTTTACTTGACACCAAAAAGTAAAAACAGAAACAAAAAATTAATAAATTTATTATTTTAACTTATGAATTAAGGAAAGCATGTCTCATAAAAATCACTTATAGTCTTCTCTTTTTCAAAGCAACACATAGTTCCTCAACTTTTGAATGGTAGTATGATTTAAATATTTGAATTGTGTAAAATTTTTTCGTGAGTAAAATAATATCAATCTTCACAACATTATTGGAGATGAAATTACCAGACTGACTATTCCTTTTTCTTTGTTAATCGGCATTTGTGAGAGGAGAGCAACTGTCATGCATCGCTAAACGAGAAAATGAAAATTTCCTCTGTCCGAAATAATTTGCCATTAGAGCTGTTTTCTATTCAAAGCAAATATCAAGGACAGTTTTTATCAATTAAGTTGGATTATTAAGAAAACTGCATCATAATTTCTATGAATTCAAATATTATTTTTTAAATTAAATGAATTTGTCCATAAACTTTTATATATATAAATATACAGTGCCACAGTTAAACTATGCAACGGGGATAGTTTGTTTAAGTAATTCTTGTTTACAAAATAAAAGTCTTTTAGAGAATATAAATATGGTCCAAAATACATTTGGAATAGCATAAAATATTTTACTATCAACAAAATGATAACATATACTTTGACCACTTTTTATAGACCATACTTATTCGTCCTTTCAATCATGCTACTAAAAATTATCTAGAAATCTATCTTGGTTTATCTTGGGATTAGTTATCGTCGGTGTGATAATTTTAGGATATTGAATATATCTCACTTATTGGAAGAAGAAAAAATGATGTTTAAAGAATCGTAGTGGGAAAGTGAGCTTGCGATCATTCCATCAAAATTCATTTTGATAATAGTTTTTTGAAAACCTTCTTATTAGTGATAATAACAAGCGATAGTCGTCTTTACCCTTCAAAAAATAAAGTACTTTTGTGTAATATTAAAGCATCTCTATTTAGAAGACACGATTCATGTAAATAAAAGTTGATATTCTCATAGATGTAAATGAGTCTATACAAGGCCAATCGAATTGAGGTAATGATCACACACAACATGTGTTTATTGCAAACATTTAACGAAAATTCGTATAACGATGCTTAATGAAACGTTTGTCGAACTCAATATGCCTGTGGAATTCAATTAATTTGAATTTGCTTTTAAATTTACATGCAATTATCCCTTCCACAACAATATGCCGCTAACTAGATTTTTCCTCTATGCTTTATGTAATAGTGCCTAAGTATGACTATTAGGGAGGTGAAGCACTCTCTGAATGACATTCATTTGACCATTTAGGCTGAACACCATAATTAAGAGTCATTTCTCCCATAGTCTTTATTTAATTCAAGAGAAGATCCAATGAGAAAGCATCTTTGGTTCTGTTTCATTGGTGGAAAAATACTTATGCTCTGCATTTCGTGACCATAGAAGAACTTTTTTTTGATTTACGGCAAGAACTGACTCAATGTAAAGACGAAGAGGGGGAAGCAAAAAGTTTTTCATGCCGCTTGGAGTGGAAACTAACGAATGTCTGCCGCGGGCTAATATCTCATGGTTCTATAATTATAGCAAAGATCAAGTTTCTCAACAACTGATAAAGACACAGAACGATTCGGATAATATAGGATAATTAGGGACTTCTCATGCTACAGCATATAGATTAGACAAAGCTGTCAAATAATTGCTATTACATAAAAAGAAATAAGTTTGTTGTGTAAAGCATTCAAAAACATCTCCACTGAAAGCGGATCTTTTAGATATTAACTGGATTCATTCAAACTGCTTCGAAGTATGATAGCTGTCACTGATGGGTGGACTTACATTTTTATTGGTTGCTCTTAAAGGACATGTGATGATGAAAGCAATTTGCTGATTTCAAATAGATTGTCAGATTTTCCAGTAATCTTCGAAGATTGCGTTTCCGAATTATCTTACAAAAATGTCTCGGAGGTATCGGCAATAGAAAAAAAAAGTTAGTCTCGAGAAACTATTGTTGATAAAATAGGATGTAATCGGATGCTCCGAAGGAGAGCAATTTGCTGTCTCAAATAGATCGGAAAGTATCAAGATCTGACCTTGTGTTTTTGGATCATCTTTAAAACAGCACTGAAAAAATTTGTCTTAATGTCTAAGAGCATTTCAGTAATGATGATATGATGTCATATATAATTTAAGAAATATATTAGACTTTGAAATTACATATATTTTTCATCGTTATGATATTTTTAAAATTGAATTAAAGCTATGGCAGCTTTATGGTTTATAATTTGGGCACAATTTGAATATTTTTTCTAATTACATTCGTAAGTTATTTAAACCTATTTTGCTACTATATACGTTTAAATAATTCTCAACATTCCTAATAAAAGCTGTTTCAGACTACTATTATTTGTTAAAATTCTTTAACCATTGAGAAATTTAGAACTGTGCAAATAAATTGGGGCAAAAAAAAAAGTCAAGTATATAATTTAATTAATACTCTTTCACTTTGATGCAGTGATAGCAATTTAATATAAGGTATATCATCTCTAGCTTAAATTATATCTTGTGTATATTTTCAAACCAGATTTTTTATGACATTCTCAATTCTTTTTCTCTTGGGTTGAGCAGTTCATCTTACTCTCACGTCTCTTCAAAATGCTCAACAAATTTTCGATGGTATTATATATGGAGATTTCCCAAGCCAATTCAAAACTTTTTATTTTTTCATCATTTTTTACCAGTCTATGGCATGATCTTGTTGAAACATACCATCACTGCATTCAAATGTTTGCAGAAAAGGCTTAATTTTTTTTTCTAGTATTGAAATATAATTTTTTAGCTCATCATTCCTACAAATATATTAAACTACTGCATATAAAATAACTCCGAAACATTTGCTTTTAAATAGAATTAGCTGTTAAATTATTATTTCAAGATGTGTTTATTCCTCAATGCTTCGCTTGACAAATGTTGATTGAAATCTTTGCATTAAAAAAAGGCATTTAAATTTTGAATAGAACCTTATTCTAGACTTCTACAATCGATAATTCATATATCCTAACCAAATACAAACATTCACTTTTGATTTCAAAGTTTAAAAGCTGTTTTTGAGTTGGTTCTTGCTCATTTCCTGCTCAATAAGCCACCAGACGAATCAATTAACTGCCGATGAATCAATATTGACACGGACAACCGATAATTATCTCTTTAAGAAATGTACTTGACTTATGAAGATGCATGTTATTAATTCTTACAAGAAAGCTGTCGGCAAAAGGTGCTGTCTTACATTTGTACTCAAATTTATTCTTTTATAAAAAGTGTCCTAGACTTTTTTTACCGATTGAAAACCTTGTAAGCGCTGGATTTTCTGACAGCAACTGCTATTGCAATATCCCAAATAGTTATAGAGATTCATGGATTTAAGATGATAATTCTAGTCCTTTTCCTATGATCCATTTTATTGCTACATGTGAGAATCAGCTAACTCACAAAATCAATCACTTCTAATGGCAGAGGAACAGACACGAAAATACTGTATGATCTCGTGGTAAAATGTTTTAGGTTAATATGTGCCAACTTTCCTTATAACAAAATATAGTTTACAGTTTAAATCCGTTTCCATCAGAAACTGTTCGTGAAAAGATGAATTTTATAAAAAAAAAAACTTGCCCTACTTAATTTGCATATTACTATAGGTAAAGAAAACTGAAGCATTTAAAAAAGGATCTGTTTGTTAAAATATTCATCTTCACATTTGATTTTTAGTATGAGAATGTATTCAAATATATTTGATTGAAATTTAAAAGGAGTGGAAATTATGCACAAAAAATGATAATGCTATGTATATCATTTTTATTTTTAATGGAGATGAAAGTGTGTGTATGTGTCTATGAGTGTGTTGGCGCTCTACTGACCTGATCGTTTGACTTAGAATTCACAAGACACATATATACTTTGGATGGTGGAAATGTACCCCTCGGAAGGATTTTTAAAAATTTCAATTAGATTTTTTTTATTTAAAAATTATTCAAAACTTTCAAGTTTTTCTGCAATAACTTCTAAAATGTTATTCACAAAACTAATTTTTATACCATTTCAAAATTTAAAAAAGATGTATATAAACAATACCAATTTAATAAATCAAAAAAAAATTTGCTGGATTTTGATGTTTTAAAATATATATATATTATTTTTCCTAATTTCTAACAAAAATTATATTGTTGGTCCGAAATTAATTTTGCTTTCATGGTTTCATCAAATGTTTAATCTGTGTGTTTTTTTTTCCCATTGTCGTGTGGTAAAGATTAAGGATTATGTGCAGTTTACAAAGTAAATAAAAAATAAATTTATGATATCGCTATTTAGAAAATTGATTAAATAATGTTTATTTATCTTTAATTCATGCGTTAACTACCGCTATGATGTTAAGGGGTCATTCTCATTAGAAGGCAATAAATAAAACTTAAACAAGACATCTAAAATATCATAGCTTTTAATTTTAGTCAATTTCACAGAATCGTGGATATATCTGAGAAAATTATCTGAAATCAAATTTAACAAACATTCCTGGCTAACAGAACTAGTCGCTTGATGCGACTAGTATTGCATATTGTGACAGAAACATATTGACAACATTTGATTGGAAAATTTTCAAATCAAAGCAAAGAATTTATATATTATATAACAATATAAAGGCATAGAAAAAACTTTAAAATTTGAAAGTATTTAGCCCATTTAAAAACCATTATTATGAATTTCAAGGAAGCAAACAGGTAAAAAAAAATTATTTTATAAGCAATTTTCAGAATACCAAATTTTACATTCTTATTTAATTATGTATTCACGATGTTTTGTCAAACTTGTCCTGTTGGTGTGTTATACTCAAATATTTAGAATCACGATTGATCTTGTTTAATTTAAAAATCGGCTCAACAAGTTTAAATCTACTTTTTTATTGCAAATATTTATGTTTTTAAAATAACTGCTTTTATAAACCTTATTTAGTCTAAAATTTTAAACGAATATTTGCCAATTTCTTTATTTTAATTTGTTGATATAAATATGAGAATCTAAAACTCAGGTAATTCAAATAATGTTATCTTAAAAAATGTGTTGTTAAGATTTTTTTCACTTAACTCATGTTAAAATTATTTAAAGTTCATGTTTTTTCCCCCTTTTTTGAAAATGTGTTGATTTTTTATGAAATATATAACTAATATTTTTTAATGCCCAATGCTTCAGAGAAATAATTTATTTTCCTGAGGAATAATTTATTCATTTTAATGACAGGAGTGAACAGGAAATTTTAAAAGAGTGACAGAGAAAAGCGATGCATTCCCGTTTTCCTATTCTACAAGAAAGGTTCATTTCGCACGATAAAATATTGAAAACTTTCTTTTTATGAGAACTTCCTTTTAAACTTACTTTTAAAAGATGAAGGAACGACAAATCTTCCATTCCCATTCGTCGAAAAAACTCAAACGCTCGTTTTGTTTCGGAAGTTTCCTTTCCGCATCGAGGAATCAATTACAGGAAAAAAAACATCTGCTATCCGGGATAAATGTTTTAAAACTATTATTTTTATCCGAAACTCAGGTTTTCTATGTCCGAGCCAGTTTAAGATTTATGAATCTGCGAGAATTTTACTCCTGTGCCTAATAAAAAAAAAAGAGAGGGGCCTTTGGGATGGGAGGAGAAGTTTGACCCTCCCTAGCCGAATTCCGCGGATTCAAACTCATTTGCAAATGGCAGGGCTTTTTCGATCTCAAAGAAACATCGAAAAAAATCGGTAAATAAATAAATATCGCTATCGTCTCTAAAACGCTCTTATTTGTGCACTCTTCTTTTGATAACCTCGAGCAGCGGTCGTCATCCAATAAAACAATAAAGCGAGCCATTTCATCCAATGCAGGTCCCGTCTGGACTTCAAAAACAAGGTTTAATGCCGTTTTAGGAAGATTGCGGGGCTTTTTAAGCTGAAGGGAGGACGTGCATGCTGCCCAGAACTCAGAAAAATAAAATTGTAAGATAAAGTAAGCCACCTCTGTCCCTTTTAGACGAAATATTCCCTCGACTTTTTATGTCAAATGCTTGTCCACCGACAGCGGAAGGATCCATCAGCGTAGAGCTTTTTGATTAGGTTGCAGAGGACCCCTTTTCCACAACCTTATTTTTAGGACGGTTCCAGCTTAAGGGATCCATTACAAACTGTTTAACTAAGAGCTCGCTTGCATTGCATCTTTAAATAGATAGGATCAGATTTGAAATTCTCTTTTTTTTCTGTAGAGTATTTTTTTTCTTAGATGTGAGATCAATTTGATTAATCTTAACCAAATGCAATTTGTATATTAAATATATGGAGAAATCATGCAATTATTTTCTAATTTATAAACAATGATGAGCTATCAATAGTAATTATGTTTTAAATTTATTTTTAAAACAACGAATAATATCTTGAAAAACAGGAAGACCCTGGTCAGTTGTAATAATTTTTGGAGAAAAAAATATACGAAGAAAGTTTATCATGAGCTCAGTGGTTAAATGGTCAAAGCAGGCGATCCACACCCAGAGTTTACTGGTTCGACAATCGCCATGGCTATTATCTCTAAAGTGTGGATCTTCAGTTTGTTTCCTTACATTCTTTATTATGTAAATTAGTTGCTTCTGGAATATTCTGTTCGTGTATAAAATCTGATACCCACAATATGTATTAATGTACTTCGAATTTTCGATTATATATTTTTTTAATTATTTGATAATTTATTCACAGTATGCATCATAAATCATTTACTATTTTTTTGGCACTAGAAATACTTTTCCAGTGTTGCATATCAGCGGTTTTCACAACTTTTCGCAGATAAGCGACACCTTGTAACAATGAAAACAGCAATATTTTTTAAAAATTTATCTTTACCATTATTTTATGAATCGAAATGCAAGAAATATTTATGATCACTTTATTGTTCATTTATTATCAAGTTATTTGATAATTATTGTCGTTTAGTATTGTGTGAATAATTTTTATCAACCGAATGAACTTTGGGAAAAATTATTTAACCAATCAACATAAAAGTCGACCTTCATCAAAATTGCAGTTAATGTATGCAAATGACAGACTGCTTCCTATCGCATACTTTTTCCAACAAAAAATTCATACTCAGCATTTAAACATTATCAAAACATTTCTCACATTAACTAGCTAAAGCGATGTGCATGCTCAAAACCTCTGACTACCAATTTCAGTTGGCCCTAATCCTGCTGAAGTAATAGAGTTTGTCATTAGAATCTCAGTAAGTAATCTATTTGCTAGTTTAAAAACACTAGTGCCCTATTTTCCAAAGAGCTATTGGGCAAGCTAAATTCATATTTCCTTTCAGCACAATAAAGGTAGTAAATATATGCATTTGACTTGAAAGAATTGATATGATATCGAAAAACGTTACAGATTTCTTAGTTTTTTTTTATTATTAATGCCTCTATGTGTGTAGTTGTTATGTTTGATAAAGAAAATGCACAACACTTTTATCAATGAAAATAATGTATAAAAAGTTGTCTCTTTATTGATGAATGATATGAATCTCGAACTATAAAAATGTGTCCAAGATTTTTTAATATAAGTTTCAAACAAAACTATATTAAAATACATTAGTATAAATCTCGGAAGAATCATTTGAGAATAAAAACATGCCCTATAGCTTTTAAAACTTCAAGCATTCTCAAAACGTTTGATTAGTTGCATTACCTTCCCGTTTTATAGAAACATTAGAGCTATTTGGGGTAAGAAGTAATTCTGAACCGCGCTCAGATGATGGGGATGGTACCTGAACTCGCATCATCCTCTCCAAGTTTCCACGCCACACCAGCAGGAGAACATGGCACCGATAGACAAAGCAGGTATTTGACCAGCTCATACAGTGGTTCTTCAATGGAATCGGGTCTCAAACCTGGAGCCCTCAATTTCCGAGACCTTACCACCAGACCATCATTGCTCTGAAAATGTTTGGAGTTGAAAGTAGAGTGATTATATTTTAATAAAAAGAAAGGAAAAGTCATAGCTAAGCTCGAAGACTTATAAAGCCTATCCGGGTTTGCGGAAAATTTCGGATTTTATTAACAGATGGGAGAATAATATAAATAGGATAGATTTTAGTAGAATTAGCAACCATTTTGAAACAACATTGTAAAGTTTTCTCTGTGCTATATGTTGAAAATTACAAGAAGAAAAAAAATGCACACATCAAAATGCAATAGCCAGATATAATATAACAGCACACATCAAAATGAAACAAAGTGTTGTGCCTGTCTAAGAGTCAATACGAAGGGTGTAAAAATTAAAAACATAGACTTATAGGTTAGGATTTTATTACTGTTTCATCTTCCTTTTTTAAGGAACAGCTTAAATATAGTAATATTTGACTTAATTGAAAACGTGCAAACTAATCTCTAACGGCAGATTTCCTTTTATACATAAGATAAAATTTTAAATTTGATATGTATCGTAAAAATTTGGAAAGTTTTAAAACAATTTTCAATACACTGTTTTAAATTTATTTTCTTTGAGTTGATTTCATGATGTGCAATGATTTCGAAATTTTATATACTGATGTGTTTTGGATAATAGTATACAACATTTTGATATTTTCAGATAATTATCAATTAATTGATTGATTTTATAATTTATTTATCCTATTACGAATTTATTATTCAGACAAAAAGTAATTATTTTTCTCCTAGCAAAATAAGCGTTTGCGAGTTAATTTTCTAATCAACTTACTGAGTTAACAAGAAAGAGAACAGATTAAGTTATAATTTAAATCCTGCCTATTCAATACTGTTTACAATGTAAAAAATATGTATATGATAATAAAAGTAAAAATTCTGCTTAATTAATTAAATTTATGAGACAACTTTAAGAAGTTTCTTTTGCAGCACTATTCAGTACTGGTATGGCGAACAGACGTTTTTAACAGTAGTCTGAAAATTCAACTTCAAAGCATAGAGAAAGAAAACTATTATAAAATTCTACTTCAAAGCATAGATAAAGAAAACTATTCTAAAATTCAACTTCAAAGCATAGATAAAGAAAACTGTTTCTAATAGTTCATAAAAAAAGAAAAATAATAAAAAAAAGCTTAAAATACTTTTTCAATTTAGAATACATTTTAAGTTTTAAAAATGAAATCAGTACATCAAAATGAATGGATAGGCCTTACCTAAAATATATATATATATATATATATGTATCTTCTTGTTTTACAAAGTCAAAATATAAGTTGCCTTCAATCTCTTCTCATCTTTTCATATGAATGAAAAAAAATTATCGATAGTGTCACCATATATTGAAAGTGCTTTAATATGCCACAGAAATATATATCAAATAATGTATCTACTCTGAATGTACTTCTAGATTATACCTTAGAAGTTATGAACAATCACAGAATTACTTGGAATTGATGATTGATGTAAGTATATCTAATAGAACTAACTTCAGATTTTAAAATGATACCATTTATTGACTGAAAAGTTTTTCCTATGATTAAAAGGAAGGTTGTAAATATATTATTCAAAACCAAGACACGCTTGCTAAGGTTTCACCTTGATGCAATTCTAGAAAACTGGATTAAATAACAATTAAATAAAGGGGAAGGAATTAAAGGCTGACAACTTGGATCGCCTGTAATTCATCATCGATTCACTGAGTGTCCGAACCAATGGCAATAGCGCATATTCCTTTGCAAATAATGATGGATCGAATGACTATGAATAATTAATTCATCTTTTTATTTTATTTCTCCTTCTTATCGACGAGAAGGATGAATCTTAAACATTTGTCTTATTAATTAAATCTGCAATTATGTCTTTTATGTATCTTTTAACGTTAGAATTTATGCGTTTTATACCCTGCAGCTTGTAATGTAACTGCATGCATTATAGAGGATAAAAAATGGGGTGATGTTTTGCTTTATATATTGAATAAGTATTTGCAAAAAGTTTTCATCATTTTTGGTCTGATGAAGTAGCCGATAATTTTTTTTTCTTAACTAAGCTGATCATTCATTGTTTAAAGTTTAAAATTTGATTCATTAAGTTCTTAAATGATATTTTGCTTTCAAAATAAACTTCAATCAAAAAGAAATGTTTGTAAAAATATCCATTTTTTAAAAGTTATTTCAGCAAATATCATTTAAGATATGTAATGTCTAATTTGATACATTTTCCAGCGAATTTCCACTCATTTCAATGGAAACTTCAGGTAACCATTAAAAATGTAATGGAATCGTTGAGTCCCTAATCAACTCCCCCCACCTTTACAGAAAAAGAGGATTGCAAACTTTCAGAAAGTTGCAGTTCTGCATGCATCTCAACGGAAAAATTGAGCTGCTTTTTCTTTTATATATTAAATTAGTTGCGAAAGTTTTTCATAATTTTTGTAGTCAACCAAATGATACTTTGATCTGATGAGGGCCGCGGTGGCCTGATGGTAAGGTCTTGGCTTCGGAACCGGAGGGTTTCAGGTTCAAGACTTGATTCCACCGAAGAACCGTCGAGTGAGGGGGTTTCTTGCACGTTAAATCTGTCAGGCCAAACGTCCTCCCGCTGGTGTGGTGTGGAGAGGGGGGTGCCAGTTCAGGAGTCGTCCTCGTCATCTGATCTTGGTTCAAAATTACGAGGTCCATCCAAAATAGCCCTCGTGTTGCTTTAAAACGGGACGTTAATATAACTAAACTATTGATCTGATGAAGTAGCCAATCAATTTTTTTCTTAACTAATTTAATTATTCATCGATTACAATTTAAAGTCTGATTTATTGAGTTTTTAAACTATATCTTACTTTTAAAATAAACATTCTATTTATGAGAAATATTTTTTAAACATTCAGATTTATTTTTACCATTTCGGTACGTAGACACTCTTCGGACAATGAAAACAAGAATGAAAGATAAATTTTTCATATGCATTTTTCTGCAGATTTCAATGGGAACTTCAGATAACCAACATGAAAAGAATGGAATCATGAAAATTTTACTCTCCTCATTCCGCCGTTACAGAGAAAGAGGACTGCAAACTTATAGCAAGTTGCAATTCAGCAAGAATCTTTTCAAGTCCCAGAAATCAAATGAGTCCCCATTTTTTGTCAAATTGTACCACAGAAAAAGTTCAGAACCCAAAATGTGAAAATTATTTTTTAATAAATTTGGTTAAATTAACAAACAATTTATTATGCTTGACAAATATGGTTTGTAATATAATTTAAAGAATAAAATTTAATAAAAAAAACATTTTCATAAATACGAATTTGTATTAAAAACTTTTGTCCTCAAAACTGTTCTCAGTATAAATTTATTTTACCATTAATCAATCAATAAATAAATAAAATCTCAATAAAATATATTCCCTTAATTTATAGATGTTAATTTACTTTTTAGTTTATTTACTTATAAGCGTAACAGCTTGTAAAGATGTAGAAAGAGACACAAAAGTTTGCCATTAGCCTACTTCTTTTTACTCAAAAGAAAAAAAATCAGAATTCATAATCAAAGGTGAAAAAAGCAAGATGGATATCTTGATAATCTTGTTTAATCTTCTGTCTTGCTTTAACGCATGCAAGCTTGGTGTAGTAATGCATAGTAAGTAAAACAATAGTTTTAATTGCATTGGGTTTTTGAAACTCCCAAAACTAAAAATAGAAAAATAAGGAAAACAGAAAATAAAAAATGCAAATACTGCACCTAAAATTTTTTAAATCAACTTAAAAAAATACAAAAAAAAACAGATACAAATACAGCAAAAAAATTCAATTTATTTGTCAATCACAGTACGATTAATATTTAAAAGCGAAATAAGAATTTTACATTAAAAAATATTTTCAGTAGAACGATTTCCATCTAAGAAATAATATCATTTTTTGATTAGATATTAATAAATTTAAATTAAATTAGAAAATATAAAATGAATTTTATGTTTATTTAATATAGAAATAAAACTCTTATAAAAATGCTACAATATAATATGAACTCATGAGATATAATTCACCTTCATTCATAGTGAAATGGTATAGATATGAACGATGGATCGTGTTTAATTCATGATAACAAATGTCACGCTCTTCCGATTTAAAATCTATACCACTCTGGTACCTAAAGTATGGGATGCATTTAGAGGAATATCAAAATTAAAAGATGGTGTCACACTGCATGCTTGGAATATCAGGTGTGATCAACGATTGAACAAATAGTTTATCGAATTCACATGATAAAAAGGTGCACATTAAATCAGTAGGGGCCAGCTTTCCTCTTACTAATGTGGTGGGGAAGTTTGGAAAGAAGGCTTCCAGCTCTAGTACTCGTCATCTGACAGCTATTCAAGATTACTAGATTCGTCCCAAAATAATTGCATTGTTACTTTAAAAGGTAACGTTAATATAACTCAACTCAACTCAAAGGATGAAAATGTGTAATGAAGTACATATTGAACAATATAATACAACTAGTTCAAATATCTAGTACTGCTTATGAGAAATAAATGTATTTTTCAATTTTTATTTGTATTTCTGTCCAAATAAGTCAAAAATTGTCAGCTTTAGTATAATACTGAGGGGCTTTTTAGCGCATTACTTTATGTATAAATTTTGATAGGAATCTATTACTAGACGAAGATGTAAAAAAAAAAAAAAAACACGTCGCCTTTATTTCATGATCTTTATGCGTATGGAGAAAAAAGCCCAGAAAAGCTGAAGAAATTATCAAATACAATTCTTGTTAAAAATCGTTGCTGGAAAATGCGTTTTGGTCAGCCAAATCCAAATAATTAAATTTACTTATTGAAACATGAAAATTTCATTACGAAAGTGCAATATACTAAATAGTACACATATTCTTAAGAACCAAATTTTAAAGAGTTATCAACTTATCGAAAGGCTTTGCTTTCGCACCAAATAATTTTAATTCAGCCATGCGATTAGCAAACTACTTCCATGAAAAATGATGGCTTCTAACTTTAAAACCCTTATAAATATTAAAAGTTCAACATTTGTCGAGAATCCCATTCTAAAGCGATCGAAAGGAAAAATCTAAATTTGGTGTCGGTCCTGACCAGTGTCCATTACCTTCTACGTGACGGGTACTTTACTGATGGATCGTCAGGCCCCCAAACGGCTGAAAGGAGTTTGCCCACTCTTTTCTTGTTCTAGTCCTCTACTGATGGACAGTAGCTACGAGCCATTTTTTTCTTGCTTTTTGAGAGCGGCCAATAGATCGCCAGCTCTCGTAGACAACGCGTGGATTTTGAAGACGAGACATACATACCGCGCACGCAAGCCTTTCTCCCAAGTCTACAACTTTAGTAAATAATATACGAGCTTCATAAATGTATTGCGCTTTCAACAGCATTCTTCTTCTTTGTTTACTTCTTTATTACTTCTTTTTCAATATTTTTGCTCACTTTTTCCCCATTTTTCTTTTTCTATACTTCGTCCTCTTAAAATCGCCGGTTGGAGAAGAAAGCTTGTATTAAATTTTATTCGGAGAAATCCGTATTTTGCACTTCAAAAAGAGTTCCACCCTTTGTGAAGGTCGTTTTAACGTTTTTTGTTAAAAAGAAACTCACTCTAAAACTGGCTGGTCATAAATGCTTCAAATAAAAGAAATCCTTCCCGTTTATGTTATCAAGAAAGTATCCATGGTCAGAGTTACTTTGTTTCTGAAACTCATGATAAAAATAGTAAGAGTGTTCCAGTTAAAATAAAATAGCAGTCGAATTCCCGATAAACGTTATTCAATTAAACATATTTTAGCATAATGTTAATTCTTGAATCCTGAATTTTCAATAACTTTTAAGTAAGCCAATATCATTACATAATTTAAAAATATATGTCACCCTAAAATTCCAAAAATAACTACCCATACTGTAAAAAAATAAGCTGTACAGGTAAATATATTCGAACCTATACACTGCAAAATATACTATGTAAAACAAAATTTTCTTTGCACTTTTTCTTTTATTTTTGCTCTTTCTTTTCAATGAAGATAAATGGTTATAGACATTTTTGAAATTATAGATAATAATTTTGTTGAACAAGTCCAAGTTCCTGTAGTTAATAGTAACTGGGCTTGCTTGTATAGACAAAGGGAAAAAAGTTTTTAGAAAATAAATAAAATTTAAATATTTATGAATATACACTGAAAAGCGATAATCAAGAAAGTTAAAATCAAGTCAATTTATTGTAATCATTAATTAGTTTAAATAGAGATGTTTTATAGCCTGTGCAACAGTTTTTAATTTGATTACTTTGTTAATTTAAATTATATTCTTAATGCTAATGAACAGTTTATCATATTTTTTCGATTACAACTAAATAAAGCGAATACCAAATATTTTTGTTAAACAAATAGTGAAAGGAATCTTCATAGGAAGAATTCTTGATATATATATATATATATATATATATATATATATATATATTCATTTATGTTCTTTCATGCATTCGTGGTGATTTTGAGTGTTGGACTTTTACTATAGAAATAATTACCGAAAACACACATGAAACAAAGTAAACAACAATGACATTTAGTAAACATCATCCATAATCTATAGTGATAGCCTTTACTTACAGCCGTACTTGTAAAAGGGTTAATAATGTAAGGCTGATATCTTGCATTGCCTGATCGTAGTTCATTCTTAAAACCGTGCATGAACATGCATTTATGTTCTTTTTTTTTTGCATAACATAATTTTTGAGATTTTTTTATTTTTAATAATTGTAGTTACTTATTTCGCATATTTTCCCTTGATATCGATACAATTATCTCCATCTCTCTCTTTTTAAAATTTACAAATAGAAGCTTAAAAAATATTTCAGGCTTTTTTTCCCCTTTTTAAGTGATTAAGTACTTATGGAATGATCTATCAAACTTACTTACTTATGGGCACTTACTTTCTATCAAGCTGAAACTAAAAAAATTAAAAGCCACATATTGTGTTAACAGTTTCATCTTGGACGCAGGTGGAAAAATATACCGGGAACAAACAACTGAATCATCAGAGATGTAGAAGACATTATAATTATTAATTTCGGAGATGTCAAGAAGAGAACATGTTCAACAATAGAAGAAAACAGGAGCAAGCAGCAAACATAGTAGAAATAGTGTGGTAGAGATCCAGTGAATTTCTCATGGATCTCTACTACACGATTCTCATAATGGGAGATTATAATTTTTATAATGTTGGCTAAGCGGATTTTGTGCTATAGAGTCTTCGAAGAAACTACAATTGTCGCTGAAACTTTTCGTCGATAAACTTTTCCTTTATTGTTGCGTTATTAAAAAGGAAACTTAAATGTTATTTCAGCGAGTGCAAATAAATGAATGCAACTCATCTTCGTTTCTAAGAAGTGTGTGTGTGTGTGTGTGTGTGTGTGTGTGTGTGTGTGTGTGTGTG
>JAPMOQ010024920.1:1346123-1376042 GCA_026543055.1 Argiope trifasciata | reverse complement strand
GTGTGTGTGTGTGTGTGTGTGTGTGTGTGTGTGTGTGTGTGTGTGTGAGGCAAATGTTTTTTGGGCAGTAGATCCTTGATAAAAATTTAAAACGTAGAAAAAAAGGCAATAACTCATTCATTGTTATCTGAGAAAACTTAAAGGCCGATAAGAAGATCTTTTAAAATGTGCAAGTTATTTTTTCCATGAGGCGACATGATGCATACAATCGGATGACTGGTAAAAACGCATCCGTTTGCACCGAATCGCAAGAGAAAAAAGTTTGAGAAGTTTTTCCCTCGATGCTTTTACAGGAAGACTCATACAAGAGATTTCTAGTATGTGTGCGTGCGTGTATGTGTGTGTGTATTACATACATTAAAAAATTCAGTTCCAGCTTCTGAATACTGCATTGAAGTGAGCAATATTCAATTTGAAATGTATGGTTTTTATTTAGAAATTCGTCTTATTTTGAAGCTGTATGAATTTGTTTGTTTCAATGATCAAAAGGCTCTCAACACCCACCTCAGGCTCCAATTTCCATACCTAATCAATATCCCTCGTTAACGGCCTCTGTCCTTCAACAATAGGTAGGCCACACTCACGTGGGATTTGGAATCCATATTTAAGCTCACCGTCGTTCTATAGATTAACCTAAATTTTTCCATTGTAGGCATTTAGGTAAATGAAATAATATTTATATATGGGACAGATCAGACAACTCCCGCTAGATATCAAAGTAAACTATAGCTCTATATATACTTAACTATATATATAACCCTGTGTCCAAAAGGGAATCGACTCAAACTGCTCCTTCTCACAATTTGGCCTGCATCGGTTTCAATAAAGGCCAGATGTTCTCGAGTCCTGAGACAGTGTTATATTGCTTGAAGGCGTTCGGGCTCATGGACCTGGCTCGACGTTATAGTCGACAAGGTGGAATAAGTCACAATACAACATATCATTTAGAAGCGATTAAAAAAAAACCAAGCACAAGAAAGCAAAACTTTTGTAAATATATTTAGAAAGGTGACACCGAGCAAGAGAAAAACCTTTTTAAATTAAAAATTGATGAAAAAGTAGTAATACATCATCTGCAATATATTTTATATTATAATTATTTGACGGAAATTAAAAATGTATTGGACAGAAATTTTTCAGTGATTTATGAAATGAACTGATGAGTAGTCAAATTTTCAAGAAAGGTCAATAGAAAAATTGTTTTCCAGGTATTTAACTGCACCCGGAAATAAATAAATCTATCGCATGGCTTTTTTCTTAAATCTTAAAACAGCGTTTTTCTTTTTCTTTCTTTTTTTGTTTTCCCAAGAATAACGTGGTCTCAAATGCAGCATTTATTTTAAAATCATATCTTTTTCATCACGGAAGACACTATAATTGTAGGTCAATTAGTTGTTTTTAAAGAAAAAAAAATGAGAAAAACAGCTGAAAGAAAGAAAAAAACACAGCGTGACCGCTGTATTCTGATTCATCATAATAGTGAAAAGCATTTGTTTTAAAAGTGTTGGGGGGTTTCATCTCTTATGTTTCGGATGCTAGCAAGAAAAACCCATCAAGACGTAACCACCATCATTACCAGAATTTCGAGTTACAAAGTACAGCTATTTCGAATCTGTCATTAGAGTTAGAGTAATTTCCTAATTATGCTCAATAAACTTGAGATAAATCTATTCGATTTTTGAGCATTTTGAGTTAAAGATAAAGTTAATGATGCTTTACTGTATGTAAAACGAGGCTTTTTTTTATTTGTTTTTCTAATAGTATCCGCTTCAT
Organism: Argiope trifasciata; assembly: GCA_026543055.1. Taxonomy (NCBI): domain Eukaryota; kingdom Metazoa; phylum Arthropoda; class Arachnida; order Araneae; family Araneidae; genus Argiope; species Argiope trifasciata. The sequence goes on along the minus strand of JAPMOQ010024920.1, from coordinate 1,374,269 downwards.
CTTCTTGAAGATGTTTATTCACTGCTAGATTTCCATTTGCCTGTTTGTTAATGGAAATATTGATTAGGAAACTGTCTTGAAAACGGAAACATGTAAAATGCCAATTAGGAGCTTTTTGAAATCAATATCACTCACCTATGATTAATTTTTATATGATATAGAACTTCTCTTTTTGTTTGTTACCTCTCAAAGACAAGTGTAGCTTTTAGTCGTACAGCAGAAGAAATGAGTCAAAGTTACAAAATTCTCTTCTATTATTGCATAAGAGCATATTGCATATTGCTCTTCTACTATTACATGACACATCCACTTCTTGATATGATATCTCTCATATTTAATCTTTAGTTTTTACTGTTATTTATCCTTTTAATTCAAATCAATCAACAAAGAAATTAGAAAAAAAGAAATAAGTTTTGTCTGGAAAATTTGTAAGGAATGAACTGAAATCTGAATAGTGAGCTATCTCGCAAATATAATATAAATCACAAATATAAATCGCAAAACTTTTTAGTGAAATTTTAATTTTCAATGACATTACTTTTTTTTTCATTTATAATATAAGATTTATTTTTAAAAAAGGCTAAGATTTATTGTAAAATTTTATGGTTTTTTTTAAAGGTTAGATATGATATATTTCACTAAGGTGTTTATGGTAAATATGAGCCAGAATGAGACAAAATAAATAAACATAATTAAAAAATCAGCTGGAGGTTAAAGAAAACTTACTAAATCCAGAATGTAAATGTGCTATTTTTTAAGAACATATTTTTAAAATACATACTAATATTTTAGATAAATATAAAGTTTATTCTGATCACATTAAATATCAAGAATATGTTTCCGAATGCTAAAATCTGTCATTTTCTAATGTGATCAAATTCGTTGCATTGTAATAGTTTTCTTTTACTTTATATCATTTGTTGGGTTTCTTGCTGATATACTTTTAATGTTTGAAGAAATTATTTTTTCTAATAAAAAAAAGTAGCTTGAAAATATTTCTGCAAAAATTCAAATTTGAAATTTCGATCACCTTCTTTCTCTGATGAATTGAGTTCTACCATTAATTTCCAAGTACATCCAATCCAAAGTGATCCAACGCGCTCCACTGACTCCAGTTTATGAATATATAGTATGAATGTTTAAATGTTTTATATTTCTAAAAAGTCCCCCCTCCCAAAAAAAAAACAAAGATTACCTATCTAAAAATGCTTGGTTAGGTGCCGTTCTAATGGAAAAATTGCGCTCATTACAATTTGCATTTCTTGAGATTAAGATCAAAATTATTCTGATTTCATTATTCATCAAAAATAAGTTTTCTAATATTAAGAACTGTCATTTTCTAATATGATCAAATTCCACTGTTCTTTATTTTAATTCAATAACTGATGTTGAATTGCTTGTTGTCATACTTTTGATGTCCGAGGAAATTATTTTTCTTAATAAAAGAAAGCAGCGTGAAAATATTTCTGCAAAAATTCATATCCGAAATTTCGATCTCCTACTTTCTCTGATGAACTGAGTACTTCCATTAATTTCCGAGTGCATCCAATCCAAAGTGATCCAACGCGCTCCACTGACTCCAGTTTCACGAAAACCTCTGCAAGACATTATCAGTTGGAGCTATCTTTAGCGGTGGCATTTTGGTCTAACCATCAACTCCAATCGTCTTCAGGTCTGAAGCGTATTCCGTCGCAACTGAATCCAAGCGAGACAAGAGCAGCAGCTGTCAAAAGCATTCGATTGCCGGCTAATAGGTCACTTAAAATGTCACGGCTTTTTAACGTCGTCATCAACAGTTGAGGGACGACAAGCGGACTTGGAGCATGCGAAAAGGCGATAAGTAGCGTGAGCAAATATAATCATTGTTTACATGGGTATTGGAATGATAAAAGTTAGTTGTAAGCACTTGCATTGTTAGAGTGTGCCGGGAACGATTGAGAGTTTGAAGTTGTGCTTTTGATCCCTTGTTAAACAGAAATGTTAAAAACATGTTGATTGGAGAAAAAAGATTATTTGCATTTTGAGGGGGGAAAAGTTAAATAAAATAAGTTGCGTTTGCAGATATATTAAAAGGGGCGCCATTCTTCGCCATTTAATATGACTGTAATAATATTAATATAACATTCAATTTTATGTATCTTAAAACATCGTTAAATGTATAGTAATTCTAAAAAAAAATCCAAAAATGGTAGTCAATTTAAAAATGCTGGATTATTTACATCTTTAATGCAAAAATTACTTTCATTACATTTTGTCTTTCAATAAACTGAGTCAAAATTTTAGTTTTTTCTATAAATAACTCCATAGGCCTTCATTTGTTATAAAAGATGCATTTTTTTTGTTTCGGTTTGAATGAAACCATTTTAATATTTTAAAAATAAACTTTTAAACTAAAAAAAATATTCTAAACAAACTAAATTTTAATGTGTCGTCGTAGTTTCAAATGATTGCTTTGCCCATTTCTAAATGCATTTCAGAATACATCATTATGCTAAAAAGTAGGGTTAATTTTTTTATTTAAATTAATTTTTAGCTTTTTATATGGAACATAATAATACAATAAAAAGACATATATGCAAATGATTAAAATAAAACAAAACATACTTAGTACTTAAATAGCTTAAAATTGTTAGCATTAGTGCTTAAATAACTTAACATTATTTTTAAAAAAAATTTCATTCAACTTCATGTTAGTTTCAACCATATTCGTAGAATTTTAAAATAAGTAAAAATGGAAACATTACGAATTGTAAAGAAGCACAAGGCAATAGAAATAGTAATTAAAAGAGATGAAAAGAAAGAAATAATTAACTGAAATTGCTTATGCTGCATGTAGAATGCAGTACATTTAAATTTTCCTTTTTAATGTGTTTTGTTCTTAACACAGTAGTATTAAATAAAGTTGAATAATGTTCTTCATAATGATGATGGTTAGTTGATGGATTTTGGGAAACTTTTCCAATTTAATTTTTTTATAAAACATCTAACAATATGCATGCAGCTAATTACTTTGAGATTTCATTCTCGAAATTGACTTAAATATAACCATGTATTTTGTAATTATTTTAAACAAGCCGCAGATTGCCTTATTCAATTGATGTAAATTAGATATTCTAATGGTAATAATTGATGTCGATTGAGAATGATTTTATTCGTATCTAATTCTTCTCTTGTAAGGAATAGTAGATCACTTTAAATGTCTCTTTTGTGACATGAAAATTACTCTGTTTTCTCTTTACATTGATTAGAAATTCCAGGTTTTGCTTCTAAATAGACAGTCTAGGTGAAAAACTAATTACTGTAAAATTTTAATTTGTGTGATACACATTGCTCTACTTATGCAATTGGAACATGGGGCAAAACATCATTACCCCCCTCCCTCTTGCTTCACTTCTGAATTGTGCATAGAACTTGTCAATGGTATTTTTCGTTAATTAATTCAAAATGCTATTTACACTTTAAACCAAAAATACTCTTAGTATTAACTCAAAGTACCAAATTTAACCATTGAATTTAAAATGCAATCTGACATTCGATTTAAAATGCAACATTCTATTCGATTCGGGGTTGCCTTCTGATGTGGGGTAAACTTTCCCTTATGCTCATGCCTTAGTCAGGCTCTGGTGATACAGATATAATCAAATCAAGAAGACATTTTAATTTATAAGAATTTACTCAAAAATAGAGAGATGAAATGGAACAGAATTTGTTGAAATGTTCGCAATAACTATTCATAGATGAATCATTTTAATATACTTAAGCTCATTTCTCTTTCATCGATTCTATTCTTTTGAATTTTTGAAGGAAAAATATCAGATTTACTATCCATTTAATGATTCTACAGAGCAATTCGAACTTTTGAAAACTTATTGATTTTATTGTAATAGCACTTCTTCATAATGAATACGCATAATAAAGTTACATCAAAATGCGTTTTTATCAAGACTTCACAGACATATTTATCTAAGATATCTAATTGTATCATTTTCAACTACCACAAGATAATTAAACTGCTAGCGTGGTTAGTTGACAACTTGAGAGTAAGTGTAAAACTCTAACAAAGAAGCGTTCCATTATGTTAAAAAGAAAGCTAAAAAAGATGCTACAGCATCTCACTGAATCGAATAAATTTTTCTCTGAGAGTAAAGGAATCAATTTAACCTGATTTTCATTGTTCTTAACAAACATATTTTAAATGTAATATTTATGGTTTTGGCATGAATCGCAAGTCTATATGTGAAGAAACTGGACCATTAGTAATTGTATTACCAACTTTCTACTACGCCGTCAATTTTCAAATTGGGTTTTTGCTTAAATCTTTTTTCTACTTTATCTCTTGCATCATTTGGAGGTGTTAACAAACTTTTGAATCATTTGAATTCTTTTCAAAATCTTAGAAAGTTTCGATTTTTTTTTGTTGTTGTTGATTTTGTTGCTGTTGTCATATTCAAATTGTTTCAAATAGAATCAAACGAGTTATTTTCTTAAAAATAATGAAGTAAAATATAATTGTTGAAAATTAACGAAATTAATTACTTAACGAAATGAATTAATTAACGAAATGAATACGAAATTAATTGGGTTTATTATTTTAATTGGCATTCAAAAGAAGATTGTTTTGGTGGAAAATAAAAAAATGATTGAAGTAATTACCACTTTAATCTCTTGTATTATTCAACGGTAGTTTCAAACTTTTGAATCATTTGAATTTTTGATAAAATCTTATAAAAGTTTCGATTTTTTGTTGTTGTTGTTACGTTCAAATTATTTCAAATAGAATTAAATGAGTTCTTTTCTTAAAAATAATAAAGTTAAACCTAATTGTTGAAAATTACTCAAATTTATTACATTTTTTTTTAAATTGATATTTGAAAGAAGATTGTTTTGAAGGAAAAAAAAAATGATTGAAGTAACTTCACCAGACCATATTACCATCAAAAACAAAGTTTTCCTAAATTCGGAAAGTGAAATTCAACATTAAGAAATATTAATAAATTACAGAGAGCAGATAGCACAAATAACTACTTATTTTGTTTTGTTTTCAACATTACTGCGATCATTAAAATTTTAATTTAAGGTATTCGACTAAGCTCGGAGGAAAAATTTGAAAAATTGGAGTTTTTAAAAAACTGTTTAAAATTGTGGTTTTTAGATGTATTATCATTTATAATATAAAATTATTTGAAAATATAAAATATTTGGAGAAATAGGAAAATTTGTAGTAAAGTTTAAGTAAATTTAGCCAAGATGGTTAACACTTCACACAAAATTGTAATACAACAATCCTATTTTACTTTGCACACAAGTTATAGAATACAGTGATGAATGGTTTAAAATTGTGGTTTTTAGATGTATTATCAATTATAATATAAAATTATTTGAAAATATAAAATATTTGGAGAAATAGGAAAATTTGTAGTACAGTTTAGGTAAATTTAGCCAAGATGGTTAACACTTCACACAAAATTGTAATGCAACAATCCTATTTTACTTTGCAAACAAGTTATAGAATACAATGATGAATGAAATGAACCAAAATCTAAGAAACATTTTGAGATGCAAAAAAGTTATGAGTAAAAATATATGTATTTATGCATTTTTTCCTAAATTAATATCTTAATTTTTCTAAAAACACATATAAATGAAAAATTTATTTCACGAAAAATAAAACTTTTGGTTCATTTCATTGCCCATATTATTTAAAATATACGCTGAAAATTTTATGTAAATACCTCTATTAGTTTTTGAGATAGCATGTTGACGGTGGAAAATTTTTATGAGTATTAAACTTTTGAGAAAATTGAAGTTAATGACAAGTTTTAGTTGAAAAATATGTGAGCTTGGATGATAGGTCAGGCCTTTCTTTACCTAGAAAAGTTGAACTGTTTTGGAAAGAGGAAAGTCTGAAATACAAAAAATAAGAAATAAAAAGAAAGCACCAATTTGGTCGATAACCAGTGTTTTTAATGTAGTCGGATACCTTAAAATAAGAGTGGTAATATTATTTTATTTCATTCCTATTATCATCAACATTTTTTGCTCCAAACAACAAAATATAACAAAATGTATAGTTATACCAATAAATTACCTATACAATTACCGATTCTCAAGATCAAACAACACAGTTCATCATAATTAAACTTTATTCTCATTAATGACTGAAATGCAAATGAATTTTACATTCGGACCATCAAATGGATTAAACCGGTATCATAATTTCCATTCTATTAAATATTAAGGCTGTAAAGTAGGAATTTACGATAAAGTGGTGCAAATGTAAATTACGGAATAATCTTTTAGACAAATCGTTATAAGCTTGTAGTTCTAGAGCAAGTCTTCACAATTAGATATCATCAAATAAATATTTTAGCAAAAGATTCATAGTCTTTAAGCAGATTTAAACACAGTCACAAAATATTTATTATATACTGTTAAAAAAATTGTTGGCTACAATTTATCATAATTATTATGTAAAAATAATTTTTAAAATGTTAGATAAATAGATGTTATTATTGTTCAAATGTCACTCAAAGATTTACTGAAATCGCTGTGAATATTACGATATTCAGAAAGCACTTGCAATCTCGTGTAAACTTGGATAATCATTAGTAACCCATAAATTCAATTGGAATAGGTCTAAGCAAAAGGAAAAGACATTAGAGACATTAAGTATTGTTTCAAAAAGAGCAAAAACTAATGCTACGTTATTTTATATTGTGAGAAAAAAATGAAAAAGAATAAAATATCATATTCGGCTTCATGCCTCGTCAACTCATATGAATTTTAGAATTAAAAATTTTTTTTGTTTTGACTGTGTTTTAAAATTTGATGGTCTAATTTGGGAAATCGGTTACCTAAGCTGGGATATTAATTTCCTTAATTGGATCGGTGTCATAACTTTTCATTTATTTTTTTATTAAATCTTTCTTTATTATCGTCTTTCCCATTACTCAGTGATAGATTATCTACTTTAATCGGCATTAACTAATTAAGCAGCTGATGATAATGTAATAAAATATGGTTTAAATTTAGAAATTTTTTGTTAAAAATTGCAAATTAAGAGCAGCCTTAATTGGATCGGTGTCATAATTTTTCATTTATTTCATAATTAATTCTTTCTTTAAGATCAACTATCCCATTACTCTGTGATAGATTAACCACTTTAATCGGCATAAACTAACTAAGCAGCTGATGACAATGTAATAAAATGATATAGCTTAAATTTTGTTATTTTTCGTTAAAAATTGCAAATTAAGTACAAAATCAGTAAATATTATAAATTTAAAAAATTAAATCGCAATAATTTCCAGCAATTAGATTAGGATATTGATAGAGAACTCGACAATAGAAACTGACTCTTCAAGCAACACACTTTACTTCTTCACCCTCCACATTCAAACGTGGGGAAAAATGATATAACTTTCCCGCCAAAAGTAATGTCAACTTTTTTCTTTCAATAAAATTAAATCGAACTGGATGTAGCCAACTGACAACAATATGCATTTGAGGTGTAAATGATTTATGTAAGCATCAAATATTTTATTATCAACGAAGAAAAATGCAACAAAGATTTAACATTTACTTAAGGATGTCTGAATGAATATAATTAAGTCGTCAAAACACAAATTTTTCACCGCAAAAAAATCGAATAAAAAATTAATTTGTACACGAACTGAATGAACATTTAAGGAATATTTCATTTCAAGTCTACATCGCATTAAAGTTAATTCATCAAATGCGGTAGAACATTATTACAGGATTTACAAAACGCCATTTTTGTCAGAATTTTGGGATCAAAATCAAAATCAGAGTGCTAATCTGCTAGATAAAGGTTAGAATAGGTGTTGACTTGAGTTGTCTGAGGCGATTACGAACAGTCGGCAAGTTCATTTCGATCCGGAGGTGTCGATGCTTCGTTCAGCCTCTGATGGGAGGCAATCAATTTGCCATCACACGCACGCACTCTCGGATGCGCTGGGCCCCGCAGCCGCCAACACCACTCAACTCACGGGACCGAAAACTTAAGTGTGAAAGAAAGGAACCGTGAGATAGAAATTAACTTTATGAATTTCCTTCGGCGGAGAATTCGAATTGACAAAAACGACAAGAGAAAAAAATTAAGAATGTAGAAAGAAAAAAAAAATGCTTTAAATCGTAGCAGCAGGACATGTTTGGGAAATAATTTCTACTCTGTTTACTACGTTAGACATTCCAATGAAAATTCCAGAATTTATTTCAATCTATCTTGATGTGAGATAACTTATATATGTCTGGGATCTAAATCTAACATAGGAGTTGAATTGAAAGGAACTTGTGTTTTCATGACAATTTTAAACTTAACTGGATTTTTTTAATTGACTTACAGCACTGTAATTTTTATACGTATAAAACTGCTGTTCAAAAACTCAGTACCTTGAAAATAACAACAATAAATGATAAAAATCATTTCGATAAAAAAATCATTGAAACTGATAAAAAAAACATATTAAAATTGATTTTAAAAAACTCATTAAAATTGTTAAAGAAACCTCATTGTAATTGATTAAAAACTTCATTGAAAGTGATAAAAAAATATCACTGTAATTAATTAAAAACATAATTAAAAGTATCATTTAACTGATTAACATTAAAACATATTTAAAACTGATTAAAAGTATCATTTATACTATTTTAAACCAAAATTATTTTATTTATAAAGGTATATTTATAAAGTTATTTTAAACTTTTCACTTATTTTCTAATTTTAGTATCATAAAACATTTCGTGAAGAAAATATAATCTCAAATTCTCTTCCCTTCTTTTTGAGAAAAGATTCGCAGATGGAGAAAGTCATGAATATCTGATACAGAATATTTCTTACCTTAAATATCTGTAAAGTAAATCATATTATGTATAAACATATCCAACAGCTCATAATCTTTGTAACATTTTCTTCAAATTCACAAATATTTTTATTAGATATTCTAAAATCAAAGCTTCTCAGCACAAAGAAATATTAAACGAAGCTAAAAATAAAAAAATGAGCTTTTCTTAAAAAAATTCAAAACAATTAATTCATTTTATTTTTCTTCCTACAATCCTTTCAGTTAGCAAAACTTCATTGCCCTCATTTTTCATTTTCGATACTTTTTTTTTATTGATTTTGTTTGCTTATTTCATCTAATTGTGTTGTGATGTCGGCGAAATTTCTACGACACATTTTAATTTTAATAAATAAAGATTTGATCCCTATCACTTCAATTTCTTTAATAATATAATTAATAACAGTCTCTTTGGGGGGGGCGAATATTATTTTTTAATATAATTGAATGTTAATATGTTTCTATTTGTCTTAGTTTCTAAACAACATTCATGAGAGTTCCCACAATTCGGTGAATCGGTTACTTTAATATTGATAACATTGGAGCATTTCAATTATTTGGTGAATATATAAATTATTGAATTTGAAAACCTTTTAATCATACCAAAAGAAATATGATTTAAACAACATTTTTAAATTGAAATTAAATTTTTCACTTGTTTTTTTCATTAATGCTCAATAACCTTTGCTTCAAATTATTTTATGAACTATAAAACTTAATCCTGGTTACGCTTTAAATGCCAGTTTTGCGATTGCATTAACCCTTTAATGCATGATTATTTGTTTTGAATTTTCAAAACATCGTTTATTGTATGAAAATAATCATAGGTTACGTAGAAATTAAATTTAAAAAATCCAGGTAATAATAGGATGCAGTTATTTTGAAAACGGTTATATGTAGGCATTTGGAAACATAAAGTATTTCCCAAAATTCTAACTTGTATCTAATACAATTTTCAAATACATCATCCAACAATGATAACTTATTTGACAACAGGTGATAAGTAATTTTTTCCAGCAATTAGATTAAGAAATTGATAGAGAACTCGACAATAGAAACTGACTCTTCAAGCAACACACTTTACTTCTTCACCCTCCACATTCAAACATGGGGAAAAATGATATAACTAGCCAAAAGTAATGTCAACTTTTTTCTTTCAATAAAATTAAGTCGAACTGGATGTAGACAACTGACAACAATATGCATTTGAGGTGTAAATGATTTATGTAAGCATCAAATATTTTATTATCAACGAAGAAAAAAGCAACAAAGATTTAACATTTACTTAAGAATGTCTGAATTAATATAATTAAGTCGTCAAAACACAAATTTTTCACGTTTATCGAAGAGTAACAATCGAATAAAAAATAAATTTGTACACGAACTGAATGAATGAAAATGATGACTCAGAAGAGATCAAACGAAATAATAATCGAAGAGAAACTTTAAATAACTAAAGCCAGGAGAAAAAAATTAAGAAAATTAGTCGAAATTAGTTAAAAGTATATTTAAACGGTTTACAAAATGATAATGCTAAAAGAAGTATTGTACTAAAAGCTCTTATTTCCATAATTGACTTTTAAACAATCTTAACATTGTGAAAATGAAAATATAACAAACTTATATCCAAGTCAATAAAAAATATTAAATTGCTGCTTTCAACACTTCAATATTTTTAGTTTCATGCGATGATTAATTATCAATTTCAGAGCTTATTTATTAACTTCATCAATCATTGTGACTATTGTAATGCTTTCTTTCCCTCAATCTATATCTCTTCAATAATTACTATAATTGCCGATAATAGTTTCGTAATCAATATGACTCAGGAAAAAATCCAAGCAACTGTGAAACAAAGCTCATTTCGATGTTGGGAAAAAATTTACACTGATTAACAAGAGGAGATTCTTAGGAGAAATCACTGTGAAAAAAGATGTACTTTTAAAATTTTTGAAAATTAAAAGTAACTTAATTTTCGAAATAAAATTTTTATTTCAAAAGTATAATAATTTATACTTTTAAAGTGAAGTTTTTAAACAAACATTATTAAATGGAATCCAACTAACATGAAAATATTGTTGTAACTACTGAATATTTTTGATTAAAATGTGACAATGACATTTATTTCACAAATGCACCTAACTATTCTTGATGACCATTAAATTTGCTTACCATATTACCACAGTAAAATATAAAGGTAGTAATCATAAGAAAAGAGGTAACTTAAAATCCAAAGTTTGTAATACCAGATATAACAATTCCAATTTATTTTCATATAAATTCACCCGATACACATACATGCGTTTTCTCTTTTAATCTATAAGATAACTAGCTAATTTGATAAAACATAATTAAAAGCAGCTTAAGCAGTGAAAATGTGCATAAAGTACTCCTTTGAATCAGTAATCGATACACTCATCTGTCAGTTCCTGCGATTCACACCTATTATCTAATTAGTTCATACTTATTATCTAATTAAATGCCACCGTCTATTTCAATTAAGAGACAGCAAAGAAGGGATCACCCTAATTAGAAACATTATCCAACTCACAGGCTTAAGCCAGCGTGGCAGAGAATACGTTAAAAAATAAACTTCAAACAAATAAGGGATATAAATAAACAAATAAAAAACAATTTTTAAGATTAAATAATGACCTGGAATAACAGCAGTTTTTTTTTTTTTAATTATGTGAAAAATGTCTTTGAAATTTGAACCTTCAAGGATAGAATGCTATAATATTAGCTAACATTCATGATTCCGCTGTTTGGCAATTTATCTTCAAACGAAAATGTTGAATGCGTATGAACATAATATTAAAAAAAAGCGTAGTAAAATAATACTAATTATATTTGTCCTCTATTAGGTTTTTATTTCTGTCCCCCTTTTGATTGTTGTAGAAACATTTTTCTAAATAAAACAATGTATTTTATAGCCATTATGTTTTTGTGTTGGTTTCCATTCTGAATGTTGTAGAAATACTTTTCTAAACAAAACAAAATTTTAATTGAATGTTGTAAAAACAACAGTCTTCCAACATTTATCATTTGTTAAATTTATACTTAACTTTTATCAAGAATATGATAAATTTATATGATGAGTGATTTTGTAATCGGTAAAATAATGAATCCCCATTTCCTCATAATTCATAAAAGTAATTTGTTTTATGTAAGAAAAATAATAAAATACCGTAAAACTTATTTGTTTGTCGAATGATTACTGCAAAAAAAATATATATTCAGCAGCATATTCCTTTTAGGATGATTGACAGATAAATAAAACTTTTTACGTGAATTTTATGAGTGGGACTTATTATAAAACTTTTGGTGCCTAAAATCCATTTATAAACCTCGAAAGCAAATGAAGTAAAATATCATAAAGCCATTGCTTTATTAAAAAATATAATTAAAGAAATAGTGGTAGCGATTTTAATTAACATTTTATGAAATTTTAATTGAACCTCAAAATGAGGTTATACACAATCTGTATTTGTGGCTATATATTTTGCTGGTTTCTTATAGCAATTAATTAACGTGTTTTAAAAGGTGATTTGTGACTACTTTGTTTATGAGTTCGATTTTTTTATTCATTATTTTAAATTATACCAAATTCTTTTTTTGGTAAGTTGTAGATTCTAAAATAGAATTAGAGATTTTTATATATTTATAAAAAGGAAAGAATTGCTTTTAAATGAATAATCTATAGAAAAATTTAAGCTCACGAATTAATCATTTAGAAAAAAATCTGTTTTCTAATCTGTTTCTTTTAAAAATCTGAAATTTTTCTATAGTTTTTTGGCTTTGTGTATTAATTACAGATATCGATAGTTTCAGATATACCATCAGACTAAGAAAAGTTTTCAAAATCTCGCTTTAAACTCATATATACATATTCCAAAATTGACAATATTTCTTATTAATTTAGAGTCATTATTTCCAAAGACAAATCTTAATTAAAATATGGTCATTTATAGAGAAATCGTTAAGACTTAAGTTGAAAATCTTTAAAGTTAAAACGAAATTTTATAACTTACTTTTATGGTTTAAAGGAATCAAAGAATCAAAAAAGAATCAAAATTATTTCTATTAAAAACATCTTTCATCTTAATAAAATTTTACTACAGCTGTTTCTAAATGCGAATGAATTTAATTATTTTATGTTATATTAATTTTTCAAACATATTATTGGCTATAGGGGTGGGATAAAAGGATTTTTCCCCTCCAAACTCGTTTATAAATTCGGATTTATTATTATTTTTTCTAACTAAAGGAAGTACATCTTTTTAATTAACAACTTTTTAACAAATCTAGCTGTACTCAATTATTTTTCATAGTTTCACATTCAAAAGCTAATTTGAATGCAATTAAAATTGCAACTAAATATTAATATAATATAACATTCAGTTTAATTAATATTAAAAGTAAGTATATATGCAAGCTAGAGAAAATTACTAGAAGCAAATGAATAGATTCAAATACAAATAAAATTTTAAGATGTTATTTATGCAGTTAAAATGCAATTTTTAGAAATTTATACATATCACCTAATATAAGAATTACATCGCTCATTTTGAAAGAAATTGAGTTGAACTAAATAATATCATGCCGTGAAGATATCAGTCCTATTTCCTAAATAATTTTCCACATAAACATTTCAAATGTTGTTCTTCAGACAGAGAAAAAAAATGAACGTTTACATTTTTTTTATCATAAAAAAGAGTCACACACTTAGTCATTTTTTAAATGCTGATATAAAGTCAGTTTTATTGAAATAAATATTTAAACTTTTCCCCCTTAGTTATCGGTCAAAATTTTTCATAGAAGTGTCAAGTTCCAAAAATAAATGTTTGATCTCCAGAAATTTTCTATGAGAAAAAAAAAGTAACACTAAAGAAATCAGTGCTAGATAGTCCCCAAAATAAAAACAGCTTTACAAAAAAAAATTCAAACTTTTAGAATAAAGAAATCCTGAAGAAAATCAGAAAAATTTCTGAAATGTCTTCAGAATTGATTTCAATTACCTATAAATATGCAGTTAAAAAAAGTTATAATTTTTTGCTATAATCAGTTTATTTTAGCACTATTCTTTAAAAATCTACTTAATTTTTGTGAAAAAATGGCCTTGCAAAACCAATGAAATGAAAGAAAAGAGAAAACCAACAAACTAAAGTTCCATTTGAAACACAAAATTCTATGAAACGTTAATGAAACTTTGTCAGTAACTTCTTTATTCAAAATGGGAACTGAAAAAAGCAAAAATTCTATGTGATGTGAAAACAGTTATTGAATACTGGAAAAATGTTTGGATGAAAATTGTTGAGATTCGTAAGAAAAGCGGAATATTTTTTCAATCTATAAATTTGAAAATGAAACTAGAGGTTAAATTTCAGTTCAAAATTCTCTCGGTGTTTTTTTTTTCCGACCTATATACTTATGTCAGCTAATTTCTGTAGATGCCTTTTTGCGTTTTATCTGTCATATTTAAAATTAATTCCAAATCTTGTTCCTTTTATTTCTCTCCTGAAAGCAAAATAGCAATTGACTATTCAATTAAAATTATCTTAATTTCATGCTTCATAAACATCATTTTTTTTCTTTTACATTTTGCTATTAGTTTTGCAAAGTTCTGTTCATCAGATTCAATTTTTAATCAGAAATACCTTTCATATATGTCACTTCTATATACCTTTGATTTTCAACAATTTGCAGAGAAGCAGGCTTATTTTTAAGGGATGGAAGGTTATATTTAAAAAGAAAGATTTGCCAGCGCATTCTGTTTCTACATTTAGTGCACTGAAAAAAAAAAAAATCTCGTTTGTTTCTCGCCGACATTTGAAACCTTAAATAACCTTGGATGTAAATTTTAACAGCAGTTTATAAAAATAACAGTGATAATCAAATATCGAACATTAATTTAAAGGAGGGGGGGGGGTAGAAAATTTGGAACACAAATCATGTAACGATCGTAAAATCGAAATAAAACAAATTTATACCTTTTCGGATTATTCCAAATCGATTTCGTAAAACAGAGTTGCCTTTTGCTCGTCGATTCGAAATTCTTCTGTACAAAAATGCGAAAAACAACAACAAAAAAGAGCAGATGAAAAAAGTACATAAAATACCAAACGAGAAACTATAAGGGCGACGAAATCGAAACCCAGCGAAAAGAGAGAAAAGAACAATAATATAAAAAAAAATGAAAACGAAAGCCCATCGGAACACTAATAGCGAAAACTCTTGTCATAATCAATTGTCGAAGACTCGAAACCTATGCTTGAGTCCGCACAAGCGAAGGCGGAGCGAAGCAAGATGTAATTGCATGTGTTTGGAACGTTGAGGGGCGCTCCGATCGGCCAGCAAACATCTCATTGGCCAATTAAGCTATTCGTCCGACCCACGTGCAGAGGGGGGAGGTGGTAGGGGTGAAGAAAAGCCTCATAACAACACTGACTTCATTATCAACTAAAACTCGTTTATATGAGCTCACCTTGTCTGACAGATAGCGCTGACCATCCGAACCACTCTAAAAGCGCTCACGCTAAACACGCAGTGAGGAAGGCGGGTGAAAGTAAATAAAGAAACAAAAAAACACCCGTAAGAGGAAAGTCGCGACTGCCTCGTTACGGCAATAGACATTGAGAACCTGTCTTTCGACCAGAAAAGTATTTGCTGAGCGCCGGCTTTTCTCTTCTTCTTTTTTAACATTGATATTGAGTTATTTCGACTTCACAATTCTTTCTGGCAGCGTAATTTGCCAATTAAAGACAAAAGAGTTAATTGTGAAGGGAAAAAAATATATCGACTTAATGTGACAGATGTTTGTCGGAAGAAAAAGGATCTCAAGTGATGGAAATTACTCCGGAATTCACAACTTTTAAATTTTCATCTGACATCAGAAAGTAATAGGTCATCTTAGTGCTTCCCTGAATTGTATATGTTCTTTGGATCTTTCCGCCGTTGTATTGTATATACTCTCTAAAACATGGAAACAATTTTTTTGACTTTTGGAAATCAGTGTTTGATCAGCTTGTAATTTACATACTTTATTTGCGGCATCAGACATGGATGACGCTGACAGTGCAGAAACGGTGAGCAGCAGTCGTGCAGGATCTGCCAACAGCGGCAGGGGATCTTCATCACCTCCACTGAATAGTCACCACCTGTACAGTAACAATATTTCAGGCAACAACCCTTCACCGACCTCACTGCATTCTCCGCTCGTGTCGAAGCCTCGACTGTCCTTCAGTATCTCCCGGTTATTGGGGGACGAGAAAAAGAGGAACAGTCTCATACCATCTCCCGTATCGGAAGGATACGAAGATGGGACAGATGAGCAGGGACATGGGCCAAATCAACACCAACAAATGTCTCCAATGGAAGCTATGTCTGCCGTTGCTAATTCTTGCGCCGCTGCAGTGGCCAACGGTTTGCCGCCGTCTTTACTGGCTGAGATGAAGGCATCCGTTCCCGGGATGATAACCGCCTTCGACACTCTGCATAGGGCACCCAATGGCTCTGTCATACGAGTGCCCGCTCATAGGCCGGCACCTATGCCATATGCGACGACGGCTGGTTTTCCATGGATGGGCCCCGCAGGGCCCACTCTAGTAAAAGACAGATTACATGGTGAGTAAAAGCTTATTTCTTTTACTGTCATTCCTTCAACTCACGTTAGCATTAAATGTAGTACGTACAAAATCATTGTATACAATGGTTCAAAAGCTGTAAATCATGAAAAGTATTTTATAATATCATTATTCAATGTTTTATAAAGTATTAAAAGGTATCCGTTGATGTTTCGTTCCATTTCCTAATGATTACATTTTATAGCTTGAATGTTGCTAATATTTTTTGAAAGAGCAGATAAAATTACTATATATTTTGTTTCAAATGTAAAAAAAAATTAGTTAGAGCAAAGTTATTTGACTAAATAATGTTTCAAAGTTTTCTAACTGTCACATTCCGAACGGTGATACTTTTTCATATTTAACGAAAGATTTTAAGCTATTCTCATTTAAGTTCTCTCAAAAATTGTAACTCAGAATGTATATATAAAAATTTAAATATTATAAATAATAACTATTTAAAAGGTTACAATTCTGGAAAATATTTGTATTCATTTGTATTTTTTCCTATTTTTCTTTGCTTTTATTCGCATCAACATTAAATGCACTGTGAATAATCAGAAAAATAATAAGTATTTATAATGAAACTATCATAATTCTATCAAGAACAGTTTTTTAAAAAAAATGAGCAATAATTATTAGATTATTTTTTTCATTTATAATGTTTTGTCGGGGTCTTTACAAGTAGATTAAGCAAGGGACAAAATTATTATACCCTTCTAGAAACCCCGAAACACAAATTATATCATTTTCAATTTTAGAAGTTTTTTGCATTTCCACTCTGAGAAAAATGTTTGAAAATTATTTAATAATTTTCCGACAGCGTATCATCATACTTGTGACAGTCAAATTTTTTTATTCATTTTCCTAGCTGTTACAAAAATTATTTACTTTGCATATCATTACTGCAACTGTTTTTATGACATAAATAGCAAAAGATACAAGAAAGCGAGTAATTGGCTTAATAACTTCAATATGGAAGTTTCAGCTACCTTAATTATTGATTTCATATGTAACTGGCTTATTGAGATAAATAGATTGTAAGGTGTCTTTTAATTATAGTTCGGCATTTTACTAACCTAATATTATCCCAAACTAATTAGCTCATTTTTAAATTATTAAATCAGAAAAACAAAAACAAATTAAAATCCTGCAACAACTAATAAAAGAATTTGCAAGTAACATGTCCATCTTTTTGAAATCACAACTATATATGATACCAAAACTTAAACAACATCAGAAAAAAATATTTAAAAAATACTTTCTAATTATTTTACTGAAAGCTATATTAAAATCTTATGAATATGCTTATATGCTTTGAAAATTGATAATTTTCCAATCCAGTAACAAAAATTATACTTAAGCTTAACCAGCCTTCACTTTTTCATTTTTTAAATTTTCAATTAAATCTCACCGAAAATAAAGCGGGAATTTTTAAAATATTATATAATATTAACTTTCTATTAAAACTTTTTCATAAGTAAGTTTTGAAAACTTCATATGCATTTCAAAACACCAAAAGAACTTTTGAATCATAGTACTCAAATTTCTTATTTTTATTTATTATAACCCTTCACAATTCAATTAGTTATTTATTATTTTTCATGCTTAAGGAATGTGCAGCCATATATTTCATTATCTTATTAAGTTACTGAAGCTTTTTTACAATTATTTTAAATTAAATAATCTATTTATTTTGGTAAATTTCAATTAAAGTATTTTAATACAGCTAACGTTCTTTTCTTCATCAAATTATATGTGTGTGTCTGTATTAAATATTAAGATTATCCCACATACTTGTGTACTTTTAAACGGTTCTCTACAGTAAATAAATAAAAACAATTTTCAATAATAGATGAAATAATGCCTTGGAAATATTTCGTTTGCAAATTGTGTGACTTCTGGGGAAAATAGAAAGTCAAAGTGACTTTCTAATTTTTTTTAAAGGCTTAACTCTTTTTTGCTTGTAAAAAAACAATTTCTGTTAATGTCATAGCTTTTGTACTATCAATAGTGTAGTCTGGATCTAAAAATGAAATGAAGTTTATAAAATATAATCCGCGTATAGTTCTTTTTGGTTAAATCATGCGTACTCTTAAGAATTCAAGATATTACTTTTTAGATTAATGGATATTGATTGGATGTTTTCCTTGTAATTAGATAGTTTTTAAATTCATTGCTTGAAATTATTGAAATTAAAGGAAGCTATATTGGGAAAGTAAGGAGGAGGGGAAGTTTTGAAACCGCTGTCATCTACATATGGACACATTAAATAGAAAAGAATGTAAGCAGCATTCTGATCATCAGCGAATTTCCTGATAGTCGCAAACTCAGATTTTTTTGTTTGTTTAACTTTTGAAAGCATGGCTTTTATTTCAAGAAAATTATGATATTAATGAGTGGTTGTTATTTTAATCTATTATGATTTATATTGTTTCGTTAGGCTCCATCATTATGATACAATTTTTCGATTCGAATTCTATTCTTACCTTTCAAATTTTCTTGCATGTTTTGTAGCAAGTCTTATGGGTTTTAAAAATAGAAAAAAACGATAATATTTTTGAAATTATATAATATTTATAATAAACAGCAATCCAGGTCAAAGCTCTTGACTATTTTAAGATGCGAAAAAGGTCAAAGTAAAGATTAATAAAGATTGGTTATCAATCTTTAATTAAAAATAATAAGGAGAACAAGAATGATAAGGATTTCTTTTATTAATGAAATCCGATGGCAACTTCAAAAAGATTAAGTGGCATGATCATTCAAAACAATATAGGATAAAAGTGGTCGGAAAAATTCTTGTTATTCGTTTGCTAATAAAAACTTCAAAACTTATAAACGGTTTTCCTTTTTAACTTAAATTGGAAAAAAAATCAAATAATTTTTTTCTTGAGATAAAAGCTAAATGACAATTCGAATTTCTTTTCTAATAATTAAAATTATCATCAAGTAATCGGTTAAATGGATAGATGCTTATAGATCAAAAATCAACTTCTTAATTTTTTTATAAATAGGTAATAAAATTGATTGGAAGTTTCTTTAGCCAAGTATTCATACAAAGCCTTTTAATATTTAATTTCGCTTTGTTGCTAAACCGTCACAGAGCTATAATTCAATTGAAGTGACGTATCCATTTTCAACAGTTTTTGAACAATAGTGCTTATTCTTTAATTTGAGCTATCCATGCAATGTTAAGAGTGTTTAACGTAGATATGTGCACTGCGAGGAAACCAATGTTCTTATTCATGGTTGAAGGTAATAGAAGTGAATAATAGTACACTTATTACAATACATTTATTATTTCTAAGAATTCAAAGGAAAATATCATTAATTTCAAACATATTTTTTTTAAAACAAATGTAGTTTTTTTAAATAGCATCATCCCTCCATCCAGGAAAAATCGCTGTGTAATCATTTTCAAAAGTTATCTGTTTAATAAAGTGAATAAAATTTCGGGCATTATTCTTTTGTATAAGAGAAATAAATTAAATTCAATAGTTTTAAGTAATTTAAAAGAAGAGCATTAACGTATTTAATCTTAAAACTGTTTTTCGATTTGAATTGCTACAGGGATTTCCATTCCCTATTTTATCTATTCTATTTTACTTCATCTCAAAGTATCTCAGTTGGATCTTGGATATTAACATTCATAGGAAATTCAAGAGTCAAAAGAAAGTTATAGAAGAGTCAAAAACTAATCAGAATCATCTATACATACAACATTTGCATATACAAGTCCAACAATTCATTGAAAATGCAGATTTGAGACAGGGTTGGAAGAAAAAAAGTGGCAGATAACATTAAAATGCTGAGTAATAAAAGGAGCAAAGCCCCAAAGTATATTTCTTCAGTGACTTTCTCCCGCCTTTCCCTCCCAACTTTCAAGTAGTTTTACAACTTGTGGTATCCATAAAAGCTCATATGGCGGAACCAAGTCTGTCTATAAAATGATAGTAGCAATGGTTGAAAGCTGGGGCAAAATTCCTGCCAGAAACAATCACCGTTTCCTGCCATCAGAGTGAAAAATTCATTCGAGAGTGGGGAATAAAAGTCAAAAGTGGCGTTGAAGGGAGGAGAGAGCGTTCAAAAGTTGGGCTTCATTTTCAGCTATTATATTGGAAAAGTCAGGCACAAGATATTAAAATTTGATTGTAAAAGATTCTAACCTTTTTTGCAATAATTCGCCTTATTAAGTTCGCGGTTTAATGTGTAACATTCTTAGAGTAGTCATCGATTGAAATACTAAAGAGTTTTTTTGATTAAAGCATGAAAGTGAAGAAAAAAATGCCAATATTTTTTTAGATTCGTTTTTCGCTGTTTGAAATTTCAAGTATGATTGTGATAAGCTGATGAAATTATATCTTAAAAGGTATTTAAATCTTATTAGATTGAAATGAATATTTTAGTTAATACTTTTTCCAATTGTTTATTACCTATTACATATGAAACTTAAAAATGTTTACTTTACAATAGAAAGGAATCTTTTTTTTTTTTCAAAAATGTTACTAGTTACCCGTTGAATTCATTGAATACTGATGAGATAAACCTTTTAAATCATGTCCATAAATTAAAATACTTCAAATATTTTTACCCTTACTTTGTGTATTCAGCAAACAGACAGAGATATCATCAAAAATTAAAAACTATTTAACTAATAGGAGTGAAATCTGTTTCGATATATAATATTATGTATTAAGGTAATCAGGACAATTAAAATAGACTATTAGGATCTTGTAAAAGCAGCGATTTTACTAAATATGTTCTAAAAATATTTTTAGAACGTATTTAATTACACGAAAATAAGCAAAATTATTTGCCCCGTTTATTTAATCATCAATTCTTGCTTCAGACTTCTGGGATTAAATTATTTATTGTCAAATGTATCTGATTAATATCAATTAAATACGCAAGTTATTCTAGAAGAATGGAAAACAAAATTCATCAATTTAATAAGTACTTTATTTTATAAAAGTCATTTTCTTTTGCCTATATTTCCTCAACTCCTCAGAACATTTTTGTCATTCAGTAACAGTAAGTTACAGTAACATACAGTATACGTTTGCCGAACAGTAAAGCAAACGGGGAAAAAAGATTTTGACTTCAAAAAAATCAATGATTAAAATTTCATCCTAAAAAATGTTCATGTTAAACAAATATTTATAAAATATTAGATTTCAGATATCGTTAATTTTTTATATAATATTCCTCTATTGTCGTTTATTATAAAGTTCTGATTATCGCTCATTTATATACAGGTTATTTTCCCTTAACTCAAACGGGTTTTTTTTCCTAATAGTATAAAATAATAACTCTTTGACAAATCAGACTACTTTGAATCTATTTTTAAATGAAGATATTAGCTTTGCATATTAATTACAATTATAGCTAAAACCTTTTCATAATTTATTTTCAGTCAGCAAATCAAAAATTTACATTGATGAATAGAGCAAATGGATTCTTTGATTTATTCTTTTAACAATTTAAATATTATGTATTAATTAAAATGTTAACAAGAACTGAAAATGAATGATTTATTCCATTACGACATTATCGAAATTTTACACAAATGTGATGATTAGGAAAAATGTGCTTCGTACTTTTTTCTACGACTACCATGAAAACTTACAAACAATAAAGGAAAATTATTGCAACGAATAATTAATTAATGAGAAGAAAATTAGGCAATATTCATAAAAAATGCGATTAATAAGATTTATACTAATTTGTAAGTTAAATCAAAATTGTTAGAAAAGTTAAATTATTTTTTAGAAAATGGCCTGATATACTAGTCTTGGTAGTGCTAGTAAAAGTATTCTTTTACAATTATATCTCCTTAATAATTATGTCTTTTACATAATAATGTGCAATTATGTGTATTTCATGTCCTATTAAAATAAAGTGTTACATATCAAGATAATTTATATTTGATAATTTTTTCTAATACAAAATATACTAACTCTAACCGATACTTTATAAAGTATCATTAAAATGGACTAGAACAGTTTTGTTCATAAAAATAAAATCGCAAATGGAATATGAGCTATACTCTGATTCTTTTAGCTGATTGAATAGACTGATTTAATTGATCAAAACTTTGTATAAGTTTTATTGTTTTAAACTACTGAGCCACCCCTTTTAGTGATTTTAACAGACGACAATGTAATTTATTTTTTGGCAGAGTTATTATTATGAAGCAGTGTAAGTTTATAAATAGAGAATAAATAAATATTTCTTAGGATTATGTCCAAGAAATCTCTCCAACAGAAACTGATTTTTTCCCCTTTCTGTCTGGGAGTAGTGGTTGCTTTTAATCGGCTGGTTTTTCCCAGACAGATGTCGAGCACGCAAAGCACAATTGCAGTGATTGTGTCCGAGTTAATAAAGAAAGCAATGAGAAGGCTTGGTTGGAAAAGATTTCGACTACTGATATTTTAAATTTCCGTCCAATCAAGGCTCAATGCAGGATGGCCTTAAAACGAACTGGATTTCAGTAAAATATTCTTTAAAGAATTATAAACACATTTTCACAACTTTTTCAGCATTTCAAAATTTTAAGTTTTTTTAAAAATATGTTTACGTTTAAAGTTAGAAATCGTTCACTACTGATTTTCATGAGGTTGGATTTGTGCTTAAAGCTGTTAAGACTGCTGATACTTTTAGACCAAGTAGTCAATAAACCTATTTATAGGATATATAAATTCTGAACTTGTGCGCAAGTTATAAAGAATGATAAAAATAATTCTCAGTAGTGTTCAAAAGATTTAATTTCTCTAAATAATGAATAGGCCCCTCTAAGAGTGATAAATCCTGTTTTGAAACAGAGGGACATTTGGGCGTTTTTTCTCTAGTTTCTTTTAAAATTTTTTGGTTTCTAAACGATAACGAGAACTGCTTTTGTATGCCTGTGTTTCATAAGTCATTTTACAACGTCAAATCTCTGTAAATGTATCATTTTATCAAGCAGTTAAGAAGTTTGAAGCAAAAAAGAGTCATCCTCTGCAACAGTGAAACTGACTATGAATAATAAATTTTCAAATGAATTGATATTTTCGCATTTATAAGAAAAGAAGATTTCGGAATGAAAAATATGAATTTATCTTTCAAATCTTTGTAAATCAATGAATATTTACAGTCTATCCAACAATCAGATAATCGCTCTTTTATTTGTTAACTGATAATCGGTTTATAATAAACGTATCAAACATCAAATTTTTTAACATTATTTATTTTAACATCGTTTTGGTTTAAGAATGATTTTTGTCACATTTTAAGAAAATTTATTTACATCTTTGAATTAGACTATAAAGTTCTCGAAACTGAACTTATTTATTAGAAAGAAAGAAATCAATTTGTACTCATAGAAAAATGTATGTTTATTTAACAAATCAAATCAGATTTCTTGCAAACAATTGAAAATTTTTATCGTTCAGAATAATGTATATTTTCTTTAGAGATAGAGAAGTTATGAGGGTGTAAAGCCAATTGTATGACGTTTTGTCCAAACATTCGAGGAATTCCAAACGTATAAAAACTGATAGAAATCAATAGCAAATTTTTCCGTCTGTAATAGTCAGGATCTTGGAGTGGTGTTAAATAACAATTTGAAAACTAACACTTCCATATTCAAGAACCAAAGCAAAAGTCTTCATACATTTTGGCACGGGCCAGAAAAAAAGCGAAAAAAATGAAAATCGTTTGTTCTGGTAATTAATTTCCATTCTTTCTCCCTTTTGTTACGAGCGAACATTAGACGGTAATTAATAATTCTCTCACTCTTCCTTCTAGATAAGCAATTAAATTAATTGCACAATCTTCATCGTGAAAGGTTATTAATTTGCAAAGCGTTAATTAGAACAGTGACGTTAAACTAATGAGAATCTAAAGCCTGAGAAGAACAAATAAACGTTTGTTTCTCGGCAAAAGATTGGTCTCGAAGTAATTAAGAAAAAGATTATGACGTACATATATAATTCACATTTTACATGTTTTTAGATCGAATACTTATACGATTGCTTTAATTTAATTATAAATGTTTGTGTGCCGATTCATTAAAAAGAATTAACTGACAACATTCATAATTACATTTACATTGCTTAATGCTGTTTTAAAACGCAAATATTTTTCTGGAATCAAACAGAGAACTTCTTCTCATGCTGAGATTTCAGCTTTGCAAAGAAAATGCTGATAAAGCATTTTAATGATACATTAGACTTTACTTCCGAATTAAAATCATGCAAAATAATAACAATAATTTCAAAAAATATACATAACATTAACATCATATGTAAATTCGACTGAAGACAGCATTAAAAGATAACAAGCTGTTTTGAAATAAAAGATTTAACAAACAGTCATTCTGTACTTTACTTTTTATGATTATTTACCTTAATTGGTATTCTGTCTGTAATAAAAGCATTTCAATACTCAAATTCTTGTTCAATATTTCATACTGAATAAAGTTTCTTGTGTCATTTATCATAATAAATTACAGTCTTTGAAAAAGCAAAAGACGTTAAAAGAAAAATCATGCTTGCATTCAGAATATCAAAATGCGCTAAATACATTTAAATTTATGGGCTTAATTCATTTTTTAATCAGATAATACACATTTATCTGATTTATAAGAATTTTTTTTATTTACTTATATTACACACCTTTGATAGGAAATCGGCAGGGAAAAAAACTCTGTTTAAACAGTATAAATCTAATCAGATTTTTGCTATTGTGTTTTTTCTGCCTGATAGTTTCTTACTTATATAGCCATTCAATAAGGCCAAAACATTCATTGCGAATGATAATCCAACTTTAATGACCAAATGGAGCAAATAATAACTGAAAAGAAATAGATATTTACAATAAATATATATACTCAACCTTTACAGAAAATTGCTAGTCAATTCAGAACTCAGACAGTGTTTTTAGTTCCTTCTTCGGCGAACACACTTCTACGGTTTCAATGATTTGCACGAGATATTTATGAGCAGATGTGAAAAAAGAAGTTCGTAGGTAATCATAGAGTTCTTATATGATAATAAGTATTCATCGCGACAAACCATTCGACTCGATTCATGGATGAATGGATAGATTTTTGGTCACGCTACCGGCACAAACGCTAATATTTGCAATAATCATTCCCGCCTCCATCAGAGCAGAATTGAAATAAATGAGCAACAATGTGAAAACAATGAGCAAAACTCTGACGCATTTTGGTACTAAAAAACTATTCATCATTTGGCTTCGTCTTCCGCACAGTTTATAAATGTTAGCGATTCATTTGTGAAATTAAAACTAATAATTTTGAAATGAGTTTAAAGTTTACAACAGAAAACGGTATAAAATTGATTTTATCTGCAATTTAAATATGAAACGAATTTAGATTTCTTTTGAATTCTCGAGTTGTTGGAGAAGTGTAATAACGTTATCAATCGTTTTTTAGCATTTCGTGATACAATAATTAATATTATCATTTCACAAAACTTTCCAATTCATTAAGTAAACATAATTTTCAAAATAGTAGAAATAGGCTCAATTGTCTTTAATCTACATATTTTTTTAAATAAATATCCGATTTCATAAAATTTTGCTCTATCTCATAAAATCATAACTAATGTTAATAAACATCAATGTGAAATTACTATAAGTGAAATACAATGCATGTTTTTCTGAAAATTGTGTTTAAAACCATATTTTTATTTTAGTTCATAATACATTTTTACGTATTATGCTATTGAAATAGTGGCAATAATTTTTTTTTATTAAATGATGATAATTAATTGAATATCAGTAGCTCAAATTTATGAAGAATATAATTTATCACGCAGAATGTGAAAAAGTTTTTTAACATTTTTTAAACCAATTTGGGATTTGAATAAGTATTTATCAACTTAAGTCCCCTAATTTTGAACCATTCCTTTTTTAAATAATAAATAATATTTAAATGTTATCCTATTCCAAGATCTTTTGTAATTTTTAATTGATATTATAATGGGTTTAGTTTTTTCTTTAAGAAATTCAATTGATTTTAATGTACATAATGATTAATTTCTTTGAAAAATTATTCGACATTGTTTACACTAATTTTTCGTTTTGCTTTCACCGATAATTTAATTGTTTTTAGTGACGTTAAAATTTTTAATGGAGGTCATAAGTATAAATTTTCCAGCTAGGCAAGATAAGGAATGGTTAGTTTGTATTCAGCCTATTCAAATTTCACCATCTTATGGATATTACTTTGCTTTTCTCACAGTTGAACACTAAAACTTTGCTGAGTGGAGAACTCACTGTTAAAATTTACTTGATTAAAATGTGATATCCGCGTATTTTGTCAACAGTTTTGTGATTTTCAGGAACTTCAGTGCCAAACCACATGAACTAACAGGAAAGATATTTGGTTATCCTCTGCTTTGCATTACTGCTTTAATAATAGGCCCACTATCACTACTTATTGATATTTTATTCTTGTTAATCCTACCTCAGAAGCAAAAAAGCTTTGAAGGCTTCCCATCGAAACCAGAAGACAGACCACTGATTTCTGTGGTTGGAACAAGAATAAGAATGCGTTTGCGATATCGGTATCTTAACTCAAGTGTTTTCTGCTGTTGTTTATTTGAAATTAAAAAGTACTTCATATTTTATTCCTTTTTGCAAGATCCAATAGCTAATATTTTAATAATTGTACCTACAGCAGATTTATTAGTTCCGAAAGAAATACGGAGAGAGCATCGGGAATATTTAGACAAGCGGCTTGCTGTGAAAAATAGAGTTTTCTAATGTTTGATTTCTGTAAAAAAATTTTAGAAACTTGATTTTCATGACGTCAGATGACAAATAATGTGCTTCGAAAGAAAGAACATTATACTGACTTGCGCGTTATGAGAATTGTATTGACCCTCTAGAAAAAAAAAAGAAAGAAAGAAAAAACGAGTGTTTTAAGTAATAACATAACGGATGGTGTGTTATGAGTTTTCTATTGTCCCTCTAGAAGAAGACTAAGAAAGAGTGTTGCGAGTGCTACACATAACGGATGAGGAGTTATGAGATTTCTATTGACCCTCTAGAAAAAAAACCTAAAATCGAGTGTTGCAAGTGCTATACATAAAGGATGAGGGATGTTCAGACTTCAAAGGAGGAAAATTTATGCCGAATATTTGATAAATAAAAATGCCAATTTTTAGTTATATTTACTTACAAAGAGCAAAAGTTTACAATCTAATACCTCTTCCGTTACATATTTGTTTAAGACGTATATGTATAGCGCTGGATTGTGTGTGTATTTAATCCAAGGAAAAAGTCTTCTTTACTTTTTCTCGTTTATTTTCACACACACACACAAATATATATATATAAAACATGGACGACGATCACAGATATACAAGGAAACACATAATATATGTATCGAAATATAGAAAATGCCGCTAACAACGAGCGAACAAATAATACTTTTTGCCGCTAACGGAGAGCGAGCTGGGTGCTTACTTTCACCAGTTACAACAACACCGGATCTTGTTGTTTACAAAAAAATCTCAACAGCTCACCCCTCACATTCCAAGCATACTCCTGGGTTGGGGAAAACTGCGCCATCTATATTCAGTATTCATTTGTACATATGAATAAGTATACAAAGAATAAAAAAGACACAAATAAAATAATTAATTAAATCA
>JAPMOQ010024920.1:1321884-1346113 GCA_026543055.1 Argiope trifasciata | reverse complement strand
ACATAATTATATCACATAAACAATATTGTTAAAGAAAGGTACTTAACAATGTTCAAAAATTAATTGCACTATTTTTTATTATCTGAAAATAAAAATTTAGTCGTCAAATACAATAAATTTTTAAAAGTGCCTAACTAAGGAAAATAGAATAAAAGGCCATTCTAATAATACATACAAAGAAAATCAATTTGCCTCAAAAGTTGAATGTATTAAAAATTAAAATTTTCCCTAGTCTCCCCTAATTGTCATAGTAGCTGCTTTCAGTTTGATACCATCGTAATCATCAGAAAGCGATTGTGTGTTCAAGTGCTTTTCCTTGATAATTAAAACTAAAATTAATTAGAATGGGTTTTACATTTCATTTATAGAAGAGTTTAAATCAGAAAAAAAAAACTATAAACATAACTATTTCTCAAATATATGTTGTTAGTTGAGATGGGGGGATAAAAATTTTTAACAAATGATAAAATGAAGATGCTATTTTGTAGAATTTTGCGCTCTATGTATGAATCAATATGTTTTTTCATTCTTCAAAGATAATATAAATGAAAAAGTTTTTCAGAACAGTTATTCTTGCAATAAATCTCAAGTAAGAATTTTTTGAGGCCGAGTTTCTTTGCAGATAAATACAATTCTAGCTTAAAAGAAACGATATTGTTTATTCTTGAAATCAGTTTTGATGCAAATTTAGTTTTCTAAATATATCCTCCATCATTTGTTTCTTCATATGAAATGACACTTCTATTCCTCACTCACTTCTAGCTTTTTTATTTCTCTGCTTCTCTCATAGAAAGGATGTTTTCCCTTCTTTTATTAGAGGAAACTCATTTAAATTATACAAAATCGGAACTACTCTCTTTCAATTTATATGCTTCAAAACGAAAATATGACATAATAAACCAGCAATTCTAAGCAGTTTCCCATTTAAATATTCGATACAACTAGGAAAATTCAACAATCACTTGTGTTGTTCCTCAAAATTCTTTAATTTTCATCAAACCACGCATGACTAGTTTGATTATTTATTCGATTGTTTTCTCAGTTTGTGCGTATTTACTGTATTTTAACCGTACCTTATCTTTATTTTCTCCAAATTTTTGCCTTATAGTAAAGATGAGTGTGTATTTGTGATTGCATGTCTGTGTTTGTGAGTTCAAAATTCATTTTAGTCATACAAAATCGTAACTATCCTCTTTAAATTTGCTACTTCATAATGAAAACAAGATATGATAAAGCAGCAATTTCGAGCAGTTTTCCATTTAAGTATTTGATACAACTGGGAAACTCACCAATTATATCCTTTATTCCTTTAGAATTAGATTCGGATTTTGCACAACTTTAATTTTAAAAATATTCTTAGTTATTTAGGAATCACTTTAATCGATATGAACTTATAATAGAGCTTTTTTACTAATGATGTAAAGAATTAACAATCGGATTTAATGTATGAATATTGTACAGTTTGATCAAACCACGCATAACTAGTTTATTTGTTTATTCTTCAACTATCTGTCCGGTTTGTTTATAACACAATAAAATATTACGGTCTTTAAATTGTACCTATATTTGTTTTCTCCAAACTGTTATCTTTATTTATAATAAAGATTAGCGTATATCGGCTTTCTAGAGACCACACCATTTGACTTAGAACTATCAAAACTGGTGCATAGATATTTTAGAGAGTGAGAATGTGGAACTTGGAATTTTTTTTATGAAATTTTGATTAGAATTTTTAATAAAAAGTTAAACAAAATTTTCACACTTTCCCGCTATAATTTCCAAAATTAATACAGTACAAAACTGGATTTTACAGTAACTTAAATTTCAAAAATTTATTTTTTCAATTATATTAATTTTTTTACGATATAAATTTATTTTCGATTATTTTTTTAAATATACTTTAGGTGTATTTTACTAGAAGGTATTTCAGTGATAAAGTGAAACTCAGACGGTTCGCACTGTTACTACTAATATTTTATGATACCATTTATCCATTATTTTGATAAAGATTTAAAGATTTGACTTATTTTTCCGTGTGGAATAGATTTTCCTATAAAGCAGGCTTTTAAAAACTCTTGAAATATTTTTTTCACGTAAAATTAAGGTTTAAAATCTGAATCAAACAATGATGGGGCACTTTTGAAGTACATCTAGTTTAAAATAATATTGCTTTATTTATGTGATTTTAATTAGGTAGATAAAAATGTAGACAGAAAATCAAGAAAATGCAAGGCGCATTCAACAGAACTGTGCAACTTTTGAAACAATATTAATTATATATCTATCAAAATTAGAAGTTTAAAAATATTTTGCTGGGAAAATAATTAAAATTTTAAGCAACCCTTACTCTTAGCGAGCTAACTGCTAGTCATAAAGTAGAATCAAACTAATCAAAGAATTTCAATCGTGAAACTTGAAAGTTTAAAATTACTTTCCATTTAAGAAATATTCAAAAAATCATAACAATATGAAATTTAAATAAATAACATTTTTTAAAAAATTAGGAAAAAGAAATATAGTTGACTCTTCTCGTATTTCATGAGCTTTTGCAATTTCTTGGATGGATAGATAGATAGATAGATATACATCAAAGTATACTTATATAAATTTTAAAAAATTAAATAACTATACCTTGATGTTTTATTTTTTTAAATACACTTTTTTTTCAAAATGTTTCACTTGCTATACCTTGATGTTTTTAATTACAAAGGTTATAATTAAAATACAAAATTTAGAAACAGGGGATCGATTTCAGAATTTAATTTTTAGTTATATCTTTTGAATTCCTTAGACACTTTGCCCCCCCCCCATGCCATGCCTCCGTCGGACGGCCTGTTCTGATTCACTGTTTAATACAACGCATTCCGTGCTTTTACAAAAATCACGTTGTTTAAATATTACCATTGATACTTTTTTCACACCATTTATTGAATAAGTTTATTATGAAGATAAAACAATCCTTCTGCAAATATTTGAAATCTAATAAAAATGTTTATTTTTCTACTAAATTTAAAAATACCGTCCTAAAAAATGCGATTACTGGCGAATTTATTTGATTTCGATCATGATATTTAACAGTGTAAGGCATTTTACTGTATATAAATATGAATATCTATATAAACTGAATTTCTAATGTTAAATTTCTCTTGCGCAATTTATAATTAAAGCAAGAAAATGTCTAAAAAATGCTTGTATTTTAAATGAAAATGTCGGTTAATCGAGTTCATAATTCAAGCTTTTAGGAAAATTTTGAAATTTAAATTGTTCTAAGTTTTTAACCACAAAAAAAGGATTATGATTACCATTGGATTAATATTATTATATTTGCTGAAATGTTTAAGTAATATTTAACCAATATATATATTATTTGTAGCCTTAATTTTGTTGATTTGATTAATCCACATCTTATCGTTGATCTCGCATTATTTTTTTACCTTAGAAGATTTTATTGACATTTTATAAAAGAAACTCTGTTTAAAATTTTGTGAATAAGCAATTACATAAAGATAATAAAAAGTGATACGATATGCTATATATTTGCGAAAATGATTCGGCATTTTATTGCTTTATCTGCAAATGTATTTTATTTCATTTGAACACTTAAATAAAATAAAATTAAGAAATGTCTTAGAATAAAGCTTAGAATATAATAAGAATATAATTAGAATATAATGTCTTAGAATATAATAAGTTCATATTTGTATATAAATTCCGATAATAAAATAAGCAAGCTTTAAGCTCCTATAATAAACAATTTCATTGAAATTTCAGGATGAATCAGTTTGTAAGGCATTCGAATTCATTTGATAGAAACATCAATTTATATTCTTACTCATTCTTCTTTTTATAAATAATCATTCATTTTCGTTGGAAATTTCCTTTCATTATTCTGTCTAGCATAAATAATAAATGTTCCAAAATGTCTTCGCCATTTTGTAAACAATTGACTCACCGAGAATTCAAAATAGAAATCTTTCTAGTAGGCGAGGAAAAGATGAACCCAAATCAGCATTTAGCTGAGAGAAATTAGCAGTTGTTCCCCTCAAATGACACGAAACGCATTTCACAATATAATAGACTCGGAATCCGAATGAGCAGTCGAACGACAGAACAATCCATTGCTCAAGGACAGATTGAGACTCCATTTGTCAGTAATAAGCACTGTTTTCTTACAGATACGAAAATGCTTACAAATGGCTTTATTTGTGTAGCCGTTTTTTATCTCTCTCTCATTCAGATGCTTCTTGCCTCTGATCGCTTTATGTCGCTCTTTTTTTTTTAACCCAAGAAGATTTTATTTTTTAACCCTAGAAGCATTTTTTTAATGATAAAAGTTTTAAAAATTAAAAAAGTGTTAAATCATTACATATCTCTTTAATTCTTCCTTACATTTTATGAGAAAATTTCATTTTCAAAAAAGGAAATTTTTGATTTGATTTTATTGAAATTATCTAATTTATAGTTTCTGTTTCAGTGATAATCTTCTTAAATATTAGAAAATAAATGTATTCGTAGAATTTCAAATTACGGATAGATTAAAAATGTCTTGTTATAGAAACAATGAACATTACTATTTATCTAATTTATTTGTACTTCTAGTACATTATTTGAGAAAAAGGATGTGGATAACAGAAGCAATCAATAAGATCATAAAATACTATTCCTTATTGATTTGCTTCATAATATTTATATTGGTAATCTTAATTAATATTTTTTTAACAACTGGTTTTTTCAACTGAATTATTTTGAAAATTTAGTACTTTCTACTTTCTTATAAGCAAACTCATTTACTTCTTAAATCAATACACAACTTTAGATTATGCAAATCAACATCTCTTTTAGGTGATTAAACATATATTTTATATTACATTTAATAAAAATTCTACCGCACTTGTCAAATTGCATTAGCCAAAAATTATTGCGTACATAGTGACACTCAAACTTTACATCAAACTTTGATTTATAAGAGATTCTCCTACTTAAAGTTGGAAAAAAAATCCCTCATCTACCTCGTTCGGGAGAATTTTAAACTGCAACTGTACATGTCGACTGATTTAAAGTAAAACAGAAATTTACAATGTATCCGAGATTTCAACAAAACCTATGCAGCAAAAATTTTACCAAAGCAAAAATTTCACGAGAGGCTAGAGAAATTACTGAAAAATATTAATCATTCAAGAATTGTTTACTTCGATGAAAATATTTTTCAAATAAGCGTAAGGTAACCCATGAAAAAAACTCTTAGCACTCATATTGCGTAAGTTTACTTTCTATGTTTTTTAAACATCATATGTCATCTTATATCTAAAGATCTGACAGTGCATCTCCTCAAAAGAAGGCCCTTATGGCGTGCGTCAGACAGCCATCTATTCAACTTCAAGTACTGATTTTCATGTCCTGTAATCAAGTTTGTCAATTAACTATGTCTCTATTAATAAACCATTGAATGTGAGTGAGAATCCATGTTTTTGTAGCTAACCTAAACTGAATAAGTAATACATTTAAAGAAATCTATCATATCTTCTGATCGAAATCAATTTAGTCTGTTACCCAGGGTATCAAAATAATGTATTATAAAGATGAAAAACACTATTTAACAAATGACATAGTATGAAGATCCATTAAT
The DNA here is from genome assembly GCA_026543055.1 of Argiope trifasciata. NCBI lineage: Eukaryota > Metazoa > Arthropoda > Arachnida > Araneae > Araneidae > Argiope > Argiope trifasciata. Next base: position 1,340,487 of record JAPMOQ010024920.1, on the reverse strand, counting down.
TGTATTTGGTTGGAAATGGCTCATGACAGGCTCATGCATTTACAGTGCGAAGAATTCACGTCAGACCACAAGCATGTCCTTGACAAGATAGTGAAACTAATTCATTTACAATATTGTCGTCCTAATGAAGAGAGATTGAGCAATGCATAATGTATGAATCCGATTTTTCATCTTTTCGCAGCTGCTGCGAAGCACTTCATCGTCAACGAAATATTGGGCTATAAAAATGTATGAAATCTGTCAAGTATATGCTCCTGTCGGACAACTCACCCTGCAGCTGTAACACTCGACACCATTTAAACTAATAAATTGCGATAATTTCATTAGCTTCATTACGGAGCAAAACAAATCTTCCGTGTCAAGTAGGTTTGCTACAAAGGAATACATTGAACTGAGAGATAAGTTTGGGGTCGATTTTATCATGAAAAACAAAAAAAGTGTGAGAACATTAACGATGTGACGCGCAAATTGACGCAATTCTATTGAAAGTGCATTTATGGTAGCTAGGCATTAAAAGAAGGAATTCAAAATTGCTTTAGCACCTTTCTATCTCATTGTTGGGTTCTTAATTTATCGGTAAAATCCCAGACTCGACATCTTTTAAACTAATAAATTGTGATAATTTCATTAGCTTCATTACTCAGCAAAACAAATCTTCTGTTTCAAGCAGGTTTGATACAAAGGAATATATTGAACTGAGGGTTAAGTTTGGGGTTGATTTTCACATGAAATCCAAAAATATTGTGTGCATATCAATGATGTGACACGCAAATTGACGCAATTCTATTGAAAGTGGTAGCTAGGCTTAAAAGAAGGAATTTAAAGTTGTTTTAGCGTTTTTCTGTCTCATTAAGTCCGTTTCTTCATTTATCTTTAACAGACGAATTAAATTTCTCACGTCAATGTGAATATTATGATACATTTAACATGTCAAACATTTGTTAAATTCATCAGATACAATTTCTTTCTTTCAATGATTGAGGTTTTATTTGTCTCAAAATTCACATAACCATAAAAAATTACTTTTTTTCCCTTCTGTTATCAAGTTGGAGCAATTGAGCCAAGTGGGATAGCTTATCGGTTAAATTCCAAACATTAATTATTGACTTGGTAGTTAGTTACACCGAAACCGAGAAAAAAAAGTTTTGTTTTTGTCTCGAATTCCTGACTTTCTTATAGTTCACTTTACTTTTAATCTAAGTGAAGATTTACAATTCTCTGGTGTCTTCCTTCAAAGGGATACATAGAATTAAAAAATAATACCATCATCAAATACGTTTAATTTCCTTCACTGATTGGGTAATATTTAAGTAATAATTCTCATAACCAAATAAAACTTTATTTTCTGTCCGTTCTTCAATTGGAGCAATTTGAGCCAAGTGGGATAGCTTATAGGTAAAATCCCAAACATTAGACATTGACTTGGTACACCGAAACTAAGAAAAAAATTGTCCGGAATTCATGACGTTCTTATGGTTAACCTTTCTTTCAATTCATAATAAAATTACTTTTTTTCTTTACATTCTGAAATCGGAGAAATTTGAGCCAATGGGAATCGCTTATCGGTAAAATCCCATTAGACAATGGCTTGGTAATTAATTACACAGTAACTGAGAATTTTTTATCTTATAGTTCACCTCACTTTCAACTTATCAAATGAAGATTTACTAACCTCTGACGTCTTCATTCAATTAGAAGCATAGAATTAAAAAACAATATTAACAGTTAATTTTAATGAACTAAAACCTAAGATGTGTAGCATTAATATCCAAATGTGCAAAAATATTTTTTGAGCAACAGATATCTGAATTCCTTCGGCAAAGGCCTCCAAATTTCTGTTCTTAGCTTTTTCCCTTCTAGGTGACCCTTTTTATGGGTTAATTTGCATGGTATTAAAGCCCTTCAGACGGCTCGATCAATAACATTACGTGACAGTGGGAGAGCGTGAAATTGCTCATGTCCTCCATTTAAAATCTGAGCAGTTTCCGCGTATAAACAACTGAACACGAAAGGAGAATAAGGTGATGATGTCAAATATATTTCACTCAGATTTCATTTCGCATTTGCCAGGTCATAGGAATGTACGTTAAAAGCCCTTTAAAAAACGTACTGTTAAAAGAATATTATTTATCTGTTAGTATTTGGCACGTATGTATAAAAAGTTTTAGAAATGTTTATAATGATGATAACTTTCGGGTGTAGAAGGTTTGCCAGTTCCAAATGGATCCGATTTTAATATTATAAAATAAAGAAGACCATTAAGGATTTATAATAAAGTTGCTGCATATTAGTTTTTCGTAGATTTTTATGACGCTTATGAAACTTAACGTCTCAATATTTTTGAATAAAGATAAGACTGATTCCCAAGAACAGGTTGTTAGGTTGCAGAGAGGTAAAGAAGTATTTATAATGGTAGTTGAGTTAGAAAGTGACATATATGAAACCTAACGTCTCAGTATTTTTGAATAAAGATAAGACTGATTCTCAAGAACAGATGTCAAGTAGCAGAGTGGTAAAAATGGCATTTATAATGGTAGATGAGACATAATTTTTTCTTTTATTTATGCTGATCCATTAGATGCCTATTTTTTACTGAGCAAAATACTGATTTAATAAAACTCTTTAAATCAGAAATACGTTTATGCCTTTTTTATAATATTAATAAAAAAAAATTTAAAAGATGGGTTCTTAAAGTGCTTAAATAGTTTATTGTAGTATCAGTATTCATACTATAAAATGCCTTTATCTAAACACGTGTATGTGTACATATAGACTGCATATAATTATATTTAGTAATTAAATACAAGAATTTTTTTTACTAAAAAAGGCTGCAGATTTTCTGATGACTCGTGGTTTTATCACCTCAGTAGTAAAAAAAACCAGTGTAGAGTTTTAAAAATAGTTGTTTAACTTTATTAGAAACGTAAATGGCTTTAAATAATAGTTATTTCTATTTAAAATGATTTGGAAATAACAGGATAACAAGGTTTAGTATTTTCATTGGAGCTGTTTCTGTTAGAATACCGAGAAAACGAATTTTCATTTGGACAAACGGCAATGAACATCAATTAATTAATCATGAAAGATCAAATAATGACAACCTGATTGTCATATTTTGTGGAAATTTAATGGTCATTTTTAAATTGTCGTGCTTTATGAGAAAGTATCTATACAGTGAAAGCAAAATAAATTCTTTCATTATTTTTTAATAGATACAAACAGATACTAGAATATTCCATTTCAAATATACAGTGTCTGTTTTTGCATACTTGCATACAAGGTTATTATCATTATTATATTTCGCTTCAACTGTCAAAACAAAAATGTTTTTTGTTTTAACACACACAAAAAAGAATCTATATTTTAAAACTACCATATTACATTATTCACTCGAATCATCTTAAGAATATTAATATATTTGGGACGACTATTTTTAAGTAAAAGAAATGGGATCGTTGCATTATTCAAAAACATTTATAGCCACAACATTCTGTGTCAAGGTTAACGCCAATGGTATGAATTTAGTAACATCGCCTCTGTCAACAATATATTTTTTGTATGTAATTATCACAAATTAGCAATGGTTTTTTTTCTGTCGATTCTTGATGGTAAGGAGAATTTCGATTATCATTAAACACTATAAATAGAACGAGATTTCCTTAATTCATTTTTGATAATTAAATACTGACTACTTCTAATTTACTAAAAATTGAGGAAGCAAGCCATAAAAAAGAAAACATAACCGGAATGGTACGAAAAGCAATGCAAGCCGTTTGATGTAACATTTTGTAATCAGCCCCTCGAAGTTGGTTGATGAAGTGGATTTCGTGTGTATCAGTTGTGGCAAAGTGTAAAGATATGCTGGCACGGCAAAAGATTTAAGCTTTACCATGATCGATATGTTTCAAACAATCTGGCGGAAAGAACTCTTTAAATGAGGAGAAAACGAATGACCTTTTTAGTGGCTCAGACCCATCATTTTATTTCGACGTCATTCTGTTCACAGGACATATCCGGTTCTGCGAGCCCACGAAGCACGTTGCTCTTCGGAGGAAACATTCGCTGACACGGGAGCGTGTTCTTGACGGATTGGGCAGACACCAGTTTCCGTTAACAGTTAGCCAGAAATTGGGAACACACACACTAGTTCATTTAGAGGAGAAACAACAGTATCGATGTCAACGCCAACCTACTAGTCAAGAGTTGGAGAGCATTTTATTGCTGGCTTCGAAGCTTTCACGACTTAGCAAGTTCACACCTAAGAGCTCTGAAGGAGTATTGCTGTTAGAAAGAGGTTTGAGTATAACCGGTTCTATTGCATTTTTACGTTGAAAGATGGAACTGGTATAAAAAAGAAAACATGTTGTGGATTCCTTCAAAATTTTATCTTGTTGTTGATTAGTTAAAAGCAAATGATCCCCACGATGATAGATTTATTGTGAGATTTTTTAGAGATTTTGTTGATTGAAATCAAGGGAGGAAAGAACCATTCCGAATAAAGTTAAGAATGAAATTAGATAAAACTATATATCAAGATCATTTTCTGAAATTACGTCATGTTTAGAAAGTGTGAGATATTGGGACAAACTTCAAAAGATTTATATTAATTTATTATTTTTTGGTAATTTACCTTAATTATTAACAAAAATTATTTTATCGATTTATCAGACTTCAATTAATGCTTTAGACAGTATAATTTTTTCTTTAATCAACAATAATTTCTGCTGTGAAAAATCTATACTTCCCAAAATGACAAAAATTTCTCGATTCAACTTTTATCCGCTTGAATATATTATTTTTATTCGTAAAATTTCTGACTATAAATGTCAAAAATATCTTCAAACTACTTTACACAATTTTGATTCTTGAGATGAATTAAAGATTTCATATATTGTTCAAAACTTATCGCTAAGTATGACTAATTTAAGCATGAATGCAATACAAAAATATAAATGTATCAAAAAGTAATAATGAACTTCTGAAATATCATATCAAAACTTTTAGTGGTAGCTTGGAAATATGATTCAAAAATACTAAGTATTATCATTTCATAATAAATAAATATCATATAAAAATCCTGTAAATATCTTAAATATCATATAAATATAAAATAATAAATACCTAATTTTAATAATAATATTAATAAATCTATTTTCGTACAGCAGAAACCTTTATTGAAAACTTAAATTAATAATAATGTAAACTTAATAATAAATAAGTAAATTACTTTAAACACTTAATAAATAAAAAATAACTCAAATAAATAATTATTTACCCATCTTAATCAAAATAGTGCTTTCTACGAACCGAATTTATTTTGAATTTAACTTGATTCCTTTCAGTACCTATTTTTATGGCATTTGGCATCTACTCAGTGTTTAAAATTTAAAGAAAATGCCTCAATAAAGTTTGCTTTACAGTGTTATTTTGCCAAAAAAAATTAATTAATTAATATTAACAAAGATTTAAAGAATTGAAATGAGAAAAGAAACCAGATTTGTTTATTCTCCTAGATTTGACAGTTAAAAATGTGAACTAAAGGGAGGGAAATATTTTTGATATCAAGTGATAAGAATATTAATCTCTCTCTCTCTCTCTCTCTCTCTATATATATATATATATATATATATATATTCTTTCCCCTTACTTTGATTCCTTTAAAACCTACGGTATTATTATCGTTTATTGATCACTAGTAATTTAGCACTGCTATGGGAAAGATTGTTTATTTCATTTTGAAAAACGAAATAGTTAGATTTTCCTGATCTTAGATATGCATAGTTAATTTTTTCCTAATATTTTATAAATATGAGTTTAAATTTGATTAAATCAGTATAATACGTCCTGTGAATAAATCTGCATTAAAAATCATCTCAAGCCACTGATTCTTATAAAGGTGTTTGGAAATGTTAATTAAGTTTCATGATTAGCATACTAATTCAATTGATTATTGTTTTATGTTTTGAATTCGAACAGATTCTATTTTCAGTTAAGACCCATACTTTGGTTTGAGAGGCTGAATAAAAATCAAATTTAATCACATATTGCTTAATGAGTGGTTTATTGATTGAATCTATTTGTCCATTAATTTTTTTTATTATAAAGGAAGTAGCAGATATTGAAAACAGTTATACAATTTTGTCCTGCTCTGATGCCGAGGAAACCATTCTGCTCCCTACTTTGATTTAGTAAGAAAACATTAATAAGAAAGAAATCGAGCTGTACAAGTAACAAGTAATCAATCAATTGAAACGATTAGAGATTTTAAATTAATGTTCTATTGTAAAGGAGGTAAATAATTTCAAGAATGAGTTTTGCAATTAATGTTTATGTTTGTAATAATTCATGAGGCTGTTATTGCGCTTTTCAAACATTCAAACACACAAACAAAAGAACCATTTAAACCTTTAATAGCTTCACTGCATACTAGGGTCATAATGATATACCGTAAATATCGAAACACTTTCGATGATTTGAAACCACTGCCACTTATTCAGTTTAAACTGAAATGCACTCCAAACATTAATAAATTGCGAAGTTTTAACACACCACAAAATGCAATTAACTTGATGACTTGAAAGTAATTTACGCAACAATTTCCATTCAGGGAAATTAACAGTTGAACTCAAAATGAGAATTCTGCAAATTGTAGTAGCTTTTGATCAAACTAAGCATTTGAGAAAAATTTTATTCAGTCTTTTTATTATTTCTTTCACATTATCCCGTAATTCGTAATAATATTGAAAAGCCACAAAACCTTCAATACTATTAATGTTAATGAACCTATTCATTTGATATGGAATTCTCCCTTGACATAATATGTTTAACCTTTTACAATCAACTTCGTGGCGAGCACAACTGCTTCCCGAGTTTATCTGAAGCACTTAAATTTTACGTTGTTGCCGACAACGCTTGCCCGAGTCGAATTACTCTGGAGTTGAGTCCATTAGCATGATTCGCCCACTTGCCATATCCTAATGCATCAGGGAAGGTCTGTTTGTAATTACAGAGAATGGTCAGTGTTCGGATAGAGCATTTATAATTGACATTGACTGAATTTTGAGACCTCGCAAGCCGTTTGTCTTAACCCTAGAATAGACTAATGCTCATTTAGCATGTGTTGTTACAAAGTACATGCAAATTTTATGTACGCAAAGCTAGACAAGGTAGCCAGTTTCACTTGATGTTTAGGAAAAGTTGAAGCTGTAAATCTAGCAAATTAATTATTTCATCTTTTCTGATTGAAACTATGAAAAGGTATTCTAGAATTTCAGACACCTGAAGATTAATCTTTTCATGCAAATTTATTTTAAGTTAACAAATTAGTAAACGAAAGGGTAAAAGTCTTGCCTATTGAAAATATAATGCAAATGAATACTGCTAATTTTCTTCCAAACCTTCAATGAAGAGTAAGCTCATTCAAATATAAAATGCCATGTATAGAAAATAAATATATTCTGCGAAATTAATATTTCTTTTATTTTTTTACTTTTATTATTATTTTATTCGCTTTTATTCACTTTAATATTAACTGTAAAATGTCTAATGTTAAAATCAAATCAGGTTTCTATATTAGTACTGTACAATGGAATAAGCAGTGTTAATTCATTGAATTTTGTTCTGTTTTTATTACATTTTGTAATAAATAATATACAAAACGAATATTCTCCTGCATGGTGCTAAATTTCATTTTCGTTTGGAGCATAACAAATATTAAAATTTACTAAAGAACATGACAATGTACTTAAGTGAGAGACAAAAGCTTTAGAATTATCTTCCTTGATAATTAAAAGTGCTCTGCAAGAATTTAGACTCAAATGTCTTGAGAAATTAAAAGTATTTTAGCTAAATCTTGTAGATAACGCTTTCAAGAAATGCATTATATAGAAGAGATATGGATGTTTTTGATGCGCATATAATAGTAATCACTGCAAATTCCCGCATATCTTTAATAAGTGCAATCACAGCAATGGTGATCGCATTTATTTTAGCTTCTGATTATTAACAATGATTTTTCAAATTGGGTAAAGGGACTTTTTATGCCAACGATCAATACTTCCTATTTAGATAATACAGAAATGCATGAAAGATGATACTAAAATAACATGCTTAACCGATCATCAGGTTTAGAAAATTTGATTAAATGAATATAAAGAAATCATAATAATTTAAAAATGAAGTATTGTCGTATAAAACTAAAAGATAATATTGGATTCAAGGCAAAGTGAATTATATCTGGAAATGAAATGTTTACAAATTTGGAGTTTTATAATAGTTCTTCTTGTTATCAAATGATTAGTTTATTTGGCTTAGTTTTCAGATTCATGCTAATGCTTTTTACATAGATCCAATAACTGAAAAATCACAATTTAATCATCGGAAACAATAAATATTTTTTTCAAATAATCACCATAAATAACATTTTCTAATTTTTTTGTATTCATTTGAAATATTTTCATGTTTTGTTTCATATTAAATTGCAGAATTGATTTTGATTTTTAAAATATTCATATCTTTTAAATCATGGTCACGAATCTTAAATAAAATAGTTTTTAAGCAATTTTAGCTTTAAAATTCATCTGATAATTATGATTTATTCATATTTTTTCCTTCAAATTTAAATTTGGATGTGAAATCTGCAGGAAAAAATTATTATCAATCCATAATTTAATCAACCTCGACCAGATTCATGTAAAGGCTTTTTACATCTATCCAATTACATACGAATCGTAATGCAGTCATTTTAGATAAAATATATGTTTTTCATATGTTTCACCTTAAATAACTTTTTTTTTGCATTGATGAGAAATATTTTTATGCTTTGTTTCCTATGAAATAATAGAATTAATTTTGATTTTTTTTAAATACTCTTATCTTTTAAACAATGTTAACAAATTATAAATAAAACATTTTAAAGCAATTTTAACATTGCAATTCATTTGATAACAATGATTTGTTCCTATATAACTTATTCAAACTGAAATATGGATGTGAAAGCTTTATAAAAAATTATCCTTAGTCAATAATTAATCCAATCTCAATTGCTGCAGATGCTTAAATAAAAAATATATATGTCGGATTTTTAGGATTTAAGTTTAAAAAATCTGACAGATACTTTTTAAAATACCTTTTTTTAACGAATAAAATGTTTTTTATATATAAGAATCAGATAAAGGTTATTATCTAACACATTGATAAAACTAAACTCTACGAACTTCTAGCTATATTTAAAACAATTGAATTCTATTATTTATTCTATCTACTTAAATAAAAATTAATGTTTGTCTGTATGTCCCTTATGCGCTGTAGCACCGCTCAGCCGATTTCGATTAAACTTCGACAAAATATTGCTTGCACTTAGAGAAGGATCTAGGCATAATACGATCACCTAAAGAATAAAAAATATTTTTCGATCTATTTACCGCATCTATTAACTGTGGATTAACTATCAAATAACTCGCCAAGGAGACACAACCGATTCAGTAAAGATGCTAAATTCAAGCTAGATGTTAATATTTCGTAGCTATTGTATGTAAATGTAATGTAAGTCTTTTTCTGAGGTAATAGTTTCATTAGAGAGTCTGCGAGAAAGTTTTGGAGGAGCCAATTCTATAGTTTTGACATTTTAATCAAACATTTAATAAAATTTTAGCGTTTTTTGCAGTAACTTCCGAAATATTTTAGTACAAATTATTTTGCTCCGTCTTAGTTTTCAAAAAATCATCTTTTAAACCATATGAAAGATTTTATGATATAAATATATTTTCTATGTTAAATCAGTTTTAAAACAAGATGTTTTAATTACGTTTTCTAACATTAAACTTGAGTATTCTGAGCGAATATGAAATGAATCACGAGATACAATAAATAGTCTCTTTCATTATCATTTTGAAGTGAAGCCAAGCTTTACGATTATAAAAGAATAAACAAATCTAATGTATGAAAATGAATATTTTTTTGTAGAATATAATAATAAGAATAGAATAAATACTATTTATGCTTCCCTTTTATATATCCTTCAATTTCAATTAATGTATTCATTGCCGACAAGAAAACAAATGTAATTGTTCCTATTATTCTTAGTGAAACTGGGTAACTGTTTCGAATTCCAAACGATATTTCCAAGATTATTTCTTCTACTGCAGCAACACTCAGGGTACCAGCTAGTTACATATATATGTATTCATACTTTATTGTGTACGTACAAAAATAAAGTTATAACATGAGTCTTTTTCTGATAGCGGCCTTCAAGCTTATGAGGCTTCCCTTAGTCCAAAATTACTACTCATTTATTGACTAACATTTAAAAGACTCTTGTTCGGATAAAATGTACATAATGATTTCAAAATGTAAAAATTGTTGATTATAAAAACTTCCTTCAAATCGTAAATTCCAACTTAAACTTAACAAGTTTCTGTAGGTGATATTCTTAAGAAAATTTTGTCCTTATACATGCTTCTAATAATAAGTTTCATTTTTAATTATTCGTTATCTCCAAAAAGTTTAAGATATCTTCATTAAGATTTCGAAAATTAATTGAAATGTCTCGCTTTTCAATTCTCAATCAGAACGGAAATGATATGTTCCTTTCAAGAGATTAATTTAGAAACGAATGTTATTTGTAACACCTTTTATATGCTTGTTTACACTTTTTAAAGTCAAAATCAGCATTCATATATTTTTTTTTTATCTTTCACAATCTATATGCGTCAAATAAACCAAACTAAAAATAAAAATCGTTGGTGATTGAACAATAACTGCTGTTTTTACTGTCTCGTTTTAAAGATAAGTGAAATTTTTTTCAGTTATCATTCAATCCCCTTCAACTAGCCTAGAATAAAAAACATGCTCACAGGATTGCTGTTTTTTAAAATGGATAATCATAGAGAATCCATAGTTATAAACACAATGTCATTCTAATCGAATGAATGACAACCAAAGTAACATTCCCCAACAGACCTCACAAACTGGTTAGAAGGTGAAGCTATTTCTTCTAACTTTCCCCGTATTCTCCCGAAAATGATAGGCCACAACACTGCTTGCCTAACAGTTGCTATTTACATGGAATCTCAGAAACGACATAATTATATTCATTCCAGTCAAACGCAAATGATTGATGTGGTTTCAGAAAAAAAAAGGAAGAAAAGAAATGAAAGAAAATGAACAGAAAATCCGCGTAGCGTACACGAGATATTCACATCTAACTGAGGCTATGTAATTTAGACTTGACTTCGTACTACAAATATTATAAAAAGATTTATTTTGTATCAGAAGCTGGCCTCCGGTCTGTCATTTCTTTCTATTTTTTCTTCAAATTAAGGTTAAAATTTGACATGAAGTGCATGACAGATTGCTGCACGAATCCGTTTGTTAGTTTCACGTGATACTTACTAAAAGAAATTGGATTAAGGTGTAAATTGATATTTAGAATTGTTGAGGATATAAATAAAAAAAAATAGTCGAAAGTATTTTAAATTATACAATCCATTTAATTTACCAAGTATACAAAACTAGAAACATGAAGATAGTAAAAGGTATTGTTATGAATAAGAGGATAGTGAAATTAGTTTATGAAAAATTAGTTAAAGCTGAATTATTTTCTCTCGACAGATTAATCAGGAGCCTCAATGATCTCACCCGAGCTCTTCATCAGTTTTACAAGCAATTTTTAACTAATTTTGTGAGAAGGAATTTTAATATTATATAAGGGAGCAAAAATAATAAATAGAAAAATTTACAATATCGATTTTATGTTATGCCGTTATACTTACATTAAGAAAATAGAAACGACGAATCGCCGACAAGTTACTTTGGACTATAATTTTAGTTATAATCACAAATTCATTCTTATTTAATAGTTTTTTACGAATCAGCTCTTATTGATAATTGATTGAGAATCTTTTTCCTTGTCATACTGTAGAATTTTATTTCTTGAAATTCCAGCAAATTTTTTAAATATCTTTGGCGCTTAAACACTTAAAATGAAATAAAGGAGTAATCTAAAAAGAATGTAACAAAATACAATTTAAGCACATTTTTTTTTCAAATTGTTGTCCAATACATTAGGAAAAAGTGCTCCCGAAACATATTTATTTGTGGCATTTTTTTTTCTTGTTGAAAATTTTAATTAAAATTTCTATTAAAAATGTGTACTTTATTTAATGCACAAAATGAAATAAATGGAGAGAAAATTACTATTAATGACTATACTGTAAAAGGCAAGATGAAACAAAAATCTGTAATTTTTTATCTTGAATCAGATCAAAACCGTTTCTTAACTAAGTTTTTATTATCTTGTTAATATGACGAAATTTCAATAGAATCATAGCGAATCTTGTTAAAATGGCAAATTTTATTTGGTGAAATCCTAAATTTAAGTTGAAAATTTGTCTCATTTTCCTATAAATTACAACTAAGAAAATATTGGTTCAATACAGACGAACTATTTATTCGATATTATGTAAATTGATTGTGTTTGCTCTAAGTAAAACTTATTTGAAATTTGTACGCTTGTTTATGGATTCATCACTAAAATTTCGTAGTAGCCTGTTGCAGTATCGAGTTATACTACATCCTGTATTCTGTATACAGATCTCTAGCAAATATCAATGATAAAATCATAAACTTTTCTCCCAAAATAATTTTAGCGACTCAAAGAGAAATATAATACTAAGATAAGACTCGGACGGTAATTGTTAACATATCACTCTTTTCCAAGTTCAATCTCCCTTATGAGTAACATAACATTTGGGATCGTCCCTGCTTACATAACCTTTCCGATAACTATCTTTTTACACCTCTAGTGGGCGAAGATGACCCATGGGAAGCGTCTGGGAAACACTTGACCGCATAACCGTCAAATTTCGGAGTTATTTATGTATTTTTTCATTTTAATGGGAGTTATTTGAGTCCTCCTACGAATTTTGGAAATCATGAAGTACTCCCAATTTTAAGATTTTAAATCATTTTCAAGGTCCAAAAATAAGAAAATGCAGCAAATCAGATGATCTCAAGAGCACGAAAAAGTGATATTAATAATCACAGCCTGAAATAGTCAGAAATATATGATATGCCAAGGAATTCTTAGGGTAGATTTTATAAACTCAAATATAAAAAAGTTAGTATTGTTTGCTTTGTTATTTTTTTAAATTCAAAATAAGCCCCACCGGTTTCAATGCCTTTGTGTCATTGGTTTAATAATTAATTGAATGCCTCTCCTAGTTTTCTTTTCTGAATAACTTAAAAGCTTGAGTAGAAGCTACTGGAATGGTTGAAACATCCAAACTTAGTGAACGTAAAAGAGTATTATTACTCTATTACGTTCACAAAGTTTTGCAAAAACAAAAAGCCGTGGAGTGCTAAATCATGCTGTTGTGATGGATAATTAAATATACAGATCTTTAAATCTTCAAATAATAACTGAGTTGTATTGGTGCACCGTCACCAATACAACTATAGTTTTCATTTTTATATTCGGAAAGAATGTGATGAATTCAGGTGATCAAATGCTTCAAAATATTTTAATAATATTTAACAATAACTGTTTCTTCCGTTAGATCAAATTCTTTTAGCATAATAACTTTGTTATAGTTGAATATAATTATTTTGTTTTGTTGATTTTCGACGAAACTTTTACTTTTTTTAACAAATGGCGAAAGATATTGTTTTTTACCTCCGTCACCTACTTTTTTGAGATATTTTAAGATTACATTAACCTGTAACAAACAATTTTAAAAAGTCTGAATCATTTTGAGTGGTTAAAATGAGTGGTTCATTCTCATTGATATTTATTCAATTAAAAACCATTTATGGCTTTAACTGATATGCCAACTGGCTCGAATTTGTTTTGTTGTTCTTGTTGTTTAAAGGCTTTACTAATTCTTAGTGATACAGGGTAGTATTTTGGACAAAATATCATTCTTTTTTCAATTTTTTTAGGCTTTCTGTCTATTTTTTTTTTTTGATAAAAATTGTTTGATGCATTGAAAAAAAAACCCGGAAACATTGGAATGATTTTACACTCATAGTTTCCCCATCTGGAGAACCGAAACAAATGTTTAGAATTATTGTGCAACTATGCTAACGGTAGTTATCAATTACTGTGCAACAATAATTGAAAAATTCCAGATGAAATCTGTCATTAAAATTTTACATCTGTTTCAAATTTTTAATCCAAACGATTCGGACTGGACTAAAATTGGCATCTTCGTACAGAAAATATGAAGATAAATGCAAAAATCATTGTAAAAATGTACTAGAAAAAACACCCTTACTAATTAAGGGCAACTAATAATGAAAGAGAGATTTAAGTATTGTTTTGGTTCATCAATGTATATATCATTGAACATGAATATGACTGTATGCATTGAAAATTGCATCAGACAAGTGTATATTTTTTCTCTACGTTTTGATCTTCAGAAAGGTGATATAATAAAATGAAACGCAAGCTTTGGGACAAATTCCTTTTCATCTGACATTTTCTATGAGTTAGGAACCTAAGATTTAAAGGTTTTCTAAACATTTGCTGAAATAAAAATGTGTAAATAAATTACATCTATATAATTTTGCCAAATAAATATCCATTTAGCTAATAATATTTAAATGCAGATGGAGTAAGATTTGTAAAATTTAACTCTTAGTTAAAATTTTTGTGATTCTGAACTTTAAAAAAAGATGTTTAAATTATAATTTCAATGGAAATAGGAATTACTTATAAATGTTCTTTGAATTATTTACTTATTTAAATATTACCATTAGTTATATTTTGTTTTATTGCTGAAAACAGTTTCAGGTGAATGCAGAATTTTCAAAATGTGTACCATCTAAACAGTATTCCCCAAATAGTAACTATTAAGCACAGGTCTGAGAATCTTATTCTGAGTTTGGCTCCAGTATTTTTACCATTAAAAGAATTATTTTTAATATTAAGATATTTTTGAAAGCAATAATTCAATCAACAATTCGCAAAATTGCTTAACTTCTATTAATAATAATTATTTTTAATTTCAAATAAGAATAAATAAAATATTAATTGATTGCTTTTTTCTTCCGACAAAATATCTATTTACTAATACACATTTAAATCTGTAAAGAGGGCTTATTTTTTGGTTGCTTGAAAGTATCCATAGCTTTGATTAGCTAAAAAGAAATATTTTCAATAATGTTTCACATAATAAAATGAAGACAAAAAGTTAATAAATCTGCATTTTATTCTTGAACAGAATGCGTCATCCAAAGACATTATTATGGTCTATGATTCTTTTATCGTCTTTTGTATGCTTTTAAATTTAGCTAATAAATCATAATACCACGTGATATTCTTCAGAATTCTAAAGAGGAGAGGTTCGTCATTACATTCTCGCATTGATTCAGAAAAATACGAAGATAAAATATTACGACGATTCACTGAATGATAAGCGAAGATATTATTTTTAATTCTGTCATTAATACAGTGAGGTTTTTTTTTTTACTTCGAACGCTTTTTAAATTCATACTTAATGCTTATATAGAAATAAATTGCACTAAACTCTCTGATTTTGTTAATATTCGATAAATTGCACTGTTAACGAAATTAAATTACATAAACACCTATGACTGGGTTTTTAGGCCTAAATATAAAGTATAAGCTGTCAAAATCTGACATGAATATTTTTTAATAAATCGTTACTTTAGCTATATTAAATGCCTTGTTGTATGAAGTAATTGGCCAACGATATTATTCATTGTATTTCTGGGATTAAATAAATATTTCACATCCATTCCGTATTCCGAGAGTTTAATTCCTTGTCTTCTAAGATGGTGAGACCTTTAGTAATAAGAAAAAAAGCCCTTTAAAATATCCTAAAAAATCTCTGAAAGAATTATTTTCTTTAAAAAAAACTCCAAGATAGTAGTAGTTTAATTTCTATTTTTTTATATATGAATTTTTTTCAAGAGATTTCTATTTTTTTATCTACAAAAATTTCAGGTGAATCACATTTTATAATTGTGCTGTATTTGTATGATTAGGTTGAATGGAAATATCTCTTCAAAGATTCACTTAAAAGGACGTCTGTCCATATAGTATACTTACTGATGGAAGCCATCGGAACCATAACGATTTCATCTGGAAATCTTTTAAACTGCGAAGTTTATTACAAAAAGGTTTGGTTTAGTCAAAAATATGCGGTTTTGTTATGGTTTAGATGTGGAATATCAAGGAGGTTCTTTTTTTAATCATCCGTAGTTCTTATGTTAGTAATTGCAGTTTGTTGTATCAAATTATTAGCACTTTGTGCATATGAATTTTGGGCGATTGATGACACTAAGTCAGTTTAGTCTTATAGAAGTATGTTATTGGAGTTTTATTTGTAATAACATATTCTTGTCAACAGTTAAGTATATACATATTCTTACCACTGCAGAAAAACGCTACAGTATATTTTATGTTTTATATGATTCTTAAATGAAATTCTTCCTGAGAATTTACTCTGAGCCAAAAAAGGATCAAATATAACTGAAAGCCATGCTTATTAATGGGTTTTAATTAATCGGTACACCTTAAATTAGTCCTTTTTAATCTCATTATATCATAGTAATGTCTAAAATATTGCATTAAAAATTTTATTGCTAGTTCATCTCTAAAATTTTTACTTCGCTTCTTCTAAAATTTTTATTCCGCTTTCGAATGGACAAATATGTCACAGTGGTTTTAAGGTAGTTTCTTTACTTTTCTTAATTTTATTATTTTTTATTATCTAAAAATATTTGCAAATTTTGGTTGAAATTAAAAATAATAGTTTTCGCAAAATAAATCCAACTTCTTTATTAAATAATTATAAATAAATCTTTATTGAAAGGTAGAATTTCTCTTACTCAGTTCTCACGTTACTTATTGAATTTCAAAAGCATTTCTATAATATTCATCTATTTTAGTGTCAATTTTTTAAAAATATGATTTTTGTTTTTTCTAATTCTAAAGAGCCAAAAGCTTTCATTTGAATTATATTCAAGATGTGTATACATAAGTTTAATAATACATAATTGGCCCTTATATATTATTAAATATTTGTATATTAAACATTTATGTATTTAATAAATATATGTACTATTAAATTTATGTATATTAAATATTTATGTATTTAAAAAATATATGCATTATTAAAATTATGTATTGACAATTCGACTGAAACTCAAAGATAAAAATTTTTCAGCCGGAAGCGAAACTTTGATTGAAATATCTTTTAAAGAAAAATACCTCTACTATTTTCATAGCATTTATCGAGCGACGAATAATAAGAAACAAATAGAAGAAATAAAAGAATTCATATGAATCTGATTTAATTACCATTTATATTTTGAATGTTATTTATATAAACTAAAAGAAGTGAGATTAATAAGTCACCTTTCATTCTTATTTTAATTATTGCTTCTTAAAGATGCGAAAGATGTGAGAATATAATGTTTAAAAGTACTATTAGTGATATATTTTCTTTTTATTCTTTAGATTATGTTATTTATTTTTGTTTGTATTAGAAATAATATTTTCGTTTTTATTTTTTCATACATTCCCTTTTATCATTTATTTTTGGTTGTATTAGAAATAATATTTTCTTTGTATTTTTTCATACATTCCCTTTTGTCATTTATTTTTGGTTGTATTAGAAATAATATTTTCTTTGTATTTTTTCATACATTCCCTTTTGTCATTTATTTTTGGTTGCATTAGGAATAATTTTTTCTTGGTATTTTTTCATATATTCCCTTTTGTCATTAATTTTTTGATAGTATTAAAAATAATATTTTCGTTGTATTTTTTCATACATTTGCTTTTGTCATTCATTTTTGGTTGCATTAGAAATAATATTTTCTTTGTATTTTTCATACATTCCCTCTTGTCATTTATTTTTGTTTCAATTAGTAATAATATTTCTGTTGTATACTGATGCTCTCGTAGTGCCTTTTTCTCTTCCTGCAGGTCTTCCCCCCGTCGCCCCGAGGAGGATCGGGCATCCCTACCAAAACAGAACTCCCCCCAAAAGAAAAAAACCCCGGACTTCTTTCACACGCATGCAAATCTGTGAACTCGAGAAACGATTCCATAAACAAAAGTACCTCGCCTCTGCCGAACGAGCCGCACTCGCCAAACAACTGAAGATGACGGACGCACAAGTCAAAACTTGGTTCCAGAACAGGAGGACAAAGTGGAGGTAGGACACTTGCAAGAATAAATTATTACACTTAAATTGCTCACATGTGTGGTTCGCATAAAACGTAAAAACTACGAAATATAAGTCAAAATGAATATTTAAACAAAAGTGCAAATCAGAAAAGTCATGAAAATGTCGAGTCACTTCAGTTTTATCTATACAAATAATTTTATTTAATACCAAGAGTCATTTGCCCCCCCCCCCCCCCCTGAGAAAACTTTTCTTTAATTTTCTAGAAGAAAATTATTGCCGTATTTTATGAGAATATTTTAATTAGTTTTTACTTAGGTATATAAAATATATAATCGCAAATATTATATATTTCTTTTTTTTTAATTTCGGGGTATTCATAAATACCTACATTTACTGAAGGATTCATTTTGACGGAAGGACTCATTTTGAATATATATAGTAT
>JAPMOQ010024920.1:1266343-1321874 GCA_026543055.1 Argiope trifasciata | reverse complement strand
GAAGGATTCATTTTGACGGAAGGACTCATTTTGAATATATATAGTATACCTACTTTTACAGAAGGATTCATTTTGACCATTCGAATAAATATTGTTGATAATACATACATTTATATTTAAATATGTAACGGTTTCATAGGGATGCATTTATATATAGGTATAAATATAGAAATAAGCATGTGTTAGTAAAATGTGTGTATATACCAATCTGAGAAAAGTTTTCATAAATTTTCTTCAATAAAATCATGGCCTTATTTTATGAGAATATTTTAATTAAATTTACTTACGTTTATAATATATATAATCGCAAATATTATATATTTCTTTTTTAGTTTCGGAGTATATATAGTATACCTACTTTTACCGAAGGATTCAGTTTGAGCATTCGAATACATATTGTTGATAATACATACATTTATATGGTATACCTATTTATACCAATGGATTCATTTCGAATATATATAGTATACCTATTTCAACCGAAGAATTCGCTTTGACCATTCAAATAAATATTGTTGATAATGAGTACATTTGTATTTAAATGTATAACGGTTTGATAGGGACGCACTTAGATACAGGTATAAAAACAGAAATAAGTATGTGTTAATAAAATGCGTGTATATAAGAAGTAGACGAAGCCGAAAGTTAGTCAAATAGAAGCTATTTTAAGTTGTTAGTAAGAGGACGTGCGAGTCAATGTTCTGGTAGAAGATGACGATAGAAGAATAGATGGTTTTGAAGACCTAGATTAGAAAATAAACACCTCTTTTAGTAAGTAAACACAAAGGAACTGCCTTTTCATCACACCACAACTCAGCAAATGTATTGAAAGTATAAAAGTTTCTTGTACTTTAACTTCATAATCAATAGATCAATTTGCATCTTTTTTTTTTTTCTAATTAAAAACCGAAAGGGATCATTTCGACCCATTTGGTAGAAATAGGTATATGCCAACTCATGGTAAATCTAGTGTTAAATATAATAGAAAGGAGAATTATTCCTTGTTTTTGGATAAATTTTGCATGCTTTTGATCAATTTTTAAAAAAAAAGTAAAGAGGGTTGTTGAATTTTAAAGGAAATATTTATTTTAAATTTTGTTTTGAATAAATATTGGTTGCAATTAAAAATTCTGACACTGTATGAGTTTTTCTTGCTCTATCTGTGAAAAAAGCTTAAGAAAATTTGTGCTTTAAAAGTGACTGAAAAATAAAATTAATCCTGCGCTGTTTTGAACGTTTTTTAATTGAGCAGTTTTCCATTTTCTGCTGGTATAGAGTTTTTCAGTAGGTTTCTGGGTATTTTCAAGCCATGAATTGTTTCCAAAGAATTTATAAGTTTCAATTTGGTTTAGTTTAAATATATTTATATTAACGTCTTGAAGCAATATGAGGACTTTCTTTGAATTTGGAATTTTGAGGTGTTGTGAATTGTAATAAAGAATTTGGTACAGATAACATCTATGAAATGTTTCTCAAATCAGCGGAAATCATCTTTTACGCACAAGAAATGTCCTTCGATCACTTTGTTATTCATGTTCATTTTCCTACTAGAAAATTCCAACTGTCGTGTTGTTCATAATCTTCGGTTCCTTAATTTTATTTCTACTGAAAAACAATCAGAAATTAAAATAAAAAGGGACCTGTTTTGGGTTTTCACAAGAAATTGAATGGATAATTTTCAGTCTAGGAATAGATTCAATGTCTGGAATGGGAAAATCTTTTCCTTTTCTACTTCGATAGTAATAGTAAAAAAAATCTAGAGTTTAAAATATAAATAAAATCTATGTCTGATTTTAGAGTATGGTAGCAGAATAAGTTATTTAATTGCTTACTAGAAAATACCTTGTAGGATTTCAATAAGAATATCAGTGACAACCCGATGGTGTTAGTATTAGATGAGTCAACTACACCAATCGGTATTAAATATGCATAATTTTACAAGATGTTTGACCTATATTTTCATGACGTGTTCCATGATCATAAAGACTTCTTGTTAGTACCTTAATTTATTTATTTATCACTATTTTCCGACTTTATATTGTTATTTAGCACGCAATCACCACATTTAGATAATGTAAGTATTATTTATCTAACTAGCACTTGCCTTGATAGTATTTTTTAAAATTTATTTACTTGTTTCTTTACTTATTTTGTAATTAGTGAATTTCAAAATATGTGTCAGAGGCCTGAAAATTAATAATAACCTCAAAATCTTATACTTTTGAAAAGATCGCAACGAATAAAAGGTAATATTGTATTTTATAAGCATTTTGAGGTAGAGTTTCACTTGAACACTTGACCCATCGTGATATTTATATTTAAATTTCTTGACAGTACAAAATGAATACGAAAGCAGTTTTGTGATGCTAACAATGAAGATGTTTAGACAAGAATATGCTGAGTAAGATATGCTAAATATTCATAAATATTTTATAATGGATTCATGAAATATCTATGAAATTTGGAAAAATATTTTTATTATTTCTCTAAATTGAATTAAAACAGATTAAACAGTGTTCTTATATGGTTCTTTTCTTATTTATATATTTTTTCTTTCTATACTTATTGCATTATTGGGATTGGAGATAGGATATCTTATAAAGGAATATGTTGTTATGTTACAACAAATGAAAATATTAAATAGGTTTTAAATTCAAAACGTACAAATGAAATGAAATTAAATAGTTTGCATTCCGATTGAATTTCTTAGTTTCTTAGAATTTTCTTAGTTTTTATTTCATTTGAAGTAACCCAAAAGTTCAGTCAGCATTTAAACAATGATTAAAACCCTGTATCTTTTATTTTAACTCAGTAACTGCTTAAAGAAATACACATATGCTTCTTTTTAAAAAAAATTAGTTAAAAGTGCATGCATTTAGGATTTTATTGTTAAGTTGCTAGTATATTTTAAAATTATTATGCCTCTTAAAGTTTATGATTTATGAAGCCTTAGTTCTTGTTAACTTACCTTATTTTTCTTCTTGTATACAAAGTATGCGAATAGAAAGTATAATAATGTTCCACAAATTCTAATTCGAAATTTCTGAGGAGTTTTCATGTTTCAGATTTACCCGAATCCGAAAAACAGATTTTTTTCAAAAAAAAATATTGCGTCTATCTCATTTTGAACACGATAACTTAAAAATGCTTTGAACTTAGTGGATAAAATTTGCTTTGAAGATTTTACAACTCATTTGTACATTTCTAACAAATTTTAAACGCATTCCCTTCAGAAAACATCTGTTCTGTCTGCTTATTTACAAGAAAACATGATAATTACAAACTTAAAACATAGATAAATAAAACTTAGTATATAGGGTTGGCATCGAAAATATAGTTTATCAAATTCTGAACGAAATCTGTCGATTGTTTGTTGGTAGATAGTTTGGTATGCACATTTCGTTTTTGAGTTATTTAAGGAAGAAATAAAAAATTCTTTGACTTAAATCAATGAAATTCGATATGTGATCTTGTGACAAAAAATTTTGTTACAAATCAATTTTATGTCAAATTTTTCTTCATCCTGTTATAAAAAGAAGCATCCAAAATTCAAATTTGATTTTGTGCACTTGTATATTAACTGCATGCTAGCTGTTAATCACCAAAGATCATACTATAGATTGAATAAAAATGTCAGATTCAGTCGAAAATTACCATTTCTTAACTATTCGTAGCAATTTTATGCGAGAGGAGGAAGAGAGCACTTTTATCAGAATGCATGTGAGAAATTTTGTAGCAGACCATTTCTTCTCGCTTAATTCATTGCTCAAAGATAAAAATGAATTTATTTTCATTTTCTTCATATACTTCATGTTCTTTTTAAGTGGCACCATTTCAAATAAAACTTATTTCTTTTAATCTTTTATACTGAATGATATTTCGAGTATTCCATTTTGTCCAAGTCCTTAAATGCAAAACATTTTGGGCTTTACCCAGGTTTTAAAATAATATATTAACAGTAAAAAGCTATTTACGATCGCCATTCGCTTATAAATACAAATTTTCTATAAATTAAGTAAAATCTCTTGCTGACACAGCGTCAAATTAGAATACGTAGTCACTTGCCTATTGCGAAAGCATCTGGTATTGTTTTAAATTAGCCCATTTGTACACTTTATAGATGGCCCTTTATAGCCTCTGACATAATGGGAAAGGATTCTACCTTGCAATGAAAAGACTCTCAACTGTTTTCATCCCTTTAGCACTTACCTAGTGTGTCAGTAACGAAGCAGGGTCGTTAACACATCATCACCGACAATGACGATTGTGCAGGCGACTGACAACGACCCAACACCCCACTAATTACTCTCGGCAAATTCCAGTCTTCTAGCGTCATTCTTGAGCGCCCACAGGTTGCAAATGTACTTAATTTTCTAGGTTTCGCTATTTTCTTTTAAGAATTCATTGAAAAATCAGTGGGAATGGAGAGCGGCCATTGAAATTAAAAAATTTGACAGAAATTAAAGGCGGTCTGTGGGAAAACCAATTGTGGGCAGGAATATTTTTTACGATATTAGTATCTACAGAGGTTAGAATTCTTTTTCTAAAGTTTGTTATAAATGTTTAATAAAAGCTATACAGGAAATTACGATCTCGCTAGAAAATAACAAAATAAAGCTAGGTTTTTGATGAAGCATTTGAGATAAATATTTATCTATTTAAAATTAAATTGTGGATAAGAATATCACTGCATTAGTAAAGCTCAACCTTGTAAACTTGGTTAGAATGGCAACGGCACTTTAAAAATTCTTAATTAGAATTTATAAAAAGATAGACTGAATGATAAATTATATCGCGTTGTTTGTATACAGTTAATATCATTTTATTTATGTATTATAGAATCTAATCTTCCAATGTCAAATAAATCGGTGTCCAATAATAAAGAAAGACAGACAGAGAACATTTTTTAAAGGTGAAATAACAAATTTTTAGCAATATCTTCATAAGATGCCTTTTTTATCATGAAATTCTGCATACGAATTAATAAATATTTTGAAAACAAAAAGAAAATATATA
The DNA here is from genome assembly GCA_026543055.1 of Argiope trifasciata. Classification (NCBI taxonomy): domain Eukaryota; kingdom Metazoa; phylum Arthropoda; class Arachnida; order Araneae; family Araneidae; genus Argiope; species Argiope trifasciata. The sequence goes on along the minus strand of JAPMOQ010024920.1, from coordinate 1,316,858 downwards.
TTATCAACAAATTGATCATGTAGGAAAATGCTATTTAATAATGACAAAAATAATGAAAAAATGGATAAAAGTAAAGCAAATTAAAAAAATATTATGCGTTGCTTTCTCACAAACTAATATTTTCTTTTTGTTGCTGTAAAGGATTTGAACAATAATTTACATCATTTTCTAGTTGTTATAAACTATTCAATTTAAAAAAGATGCAATGCCAATCAAAAGGATTAAATAACAGCTGATATCACATGCATATGGGCTGGTAAACACATCAATCAATACTTTAAAATTTAATTGCCAAATTGATTGCTGTATTTAACAGGCTACAAAACTAATTTGTTCATTTCGAAATGGTAAAAATTATTTTTCCAATTATTTAGCTAGTTATTAGTAACTATTTTGACTTCATTGTCTAGTGATAACCATATTCCTAACAAATGAAGAAAGCTCAGAATATCAAATTACAATTATGGCTAAAAAAGGGAAGCATTTCTTATTTTATTTCTTATTCTTATATTTGGGAGGTAGTGTGTATGCTGGCATTGTCTTTCTTTAGATGGCATTATTTATCAAAATGTTTGATCTTTGCATGTTCATCATAAACTTTAACAATTTTAAACAGAATTTCACAAGCATAAATCTTCTTAATTTATAACTATCGTACTAGTTCTGCATTTAAATGACAGACCATTTTTCAACGAATATCAAGAATTCCAGCAACAGCAACTTACCCATAGCTCACTTAATTTTATCATTAATTACACTGAAATTTCTTCGCTATCTATTGATTTTCTGAAGAGAAAAATAAATAAATTCTATTCGATTTGTAATGTAGCTTTCATTGAGCCTCACATATCACGCCATATCATAAAAGACCTCAAGTCTATACCAAAGATTCTTCGCTTGTTATTCAGAGTATTTCAAGATTAATTCAATGCCATCTAATTAATATATATTTATGAATTGATTTAACCTTATTGATCTCAAATGAGGCTCGTGCTCTTCAGGCGTGATATGTGAGGATATATGCATGATATACTCTCTCTTCAGGCTCGTGCTTGTCAATGTTTGTAAGTTCGACTATTTTATCACTCTCACTTCACATTATTAATTAGAACTGATTCAATCATGAACAAAAACAAATATTAGATTAACAACAGCGTATTTACTTTACCATAGCTATCTAATTGACATGGAGTCTTTAACAACTTTCACTCTAGGCCAATTTATACATTTCGTTCTGATTTTCCAAACGAAATTTGATCGAACAGAAGTTAAACTAATATATCTTTAGAATAAATGTTTAGATTTATGATTTTAAATAATTCATTTTGATTTAAATTTTAAATAACCTATGTGAACGAAATATGCTGTCTCTTACTCTTTTGTATCATAAAACAATTTTTAAAAATTTAAAAAAAAAAACACCATTCTTATAAAACGCCAAATGATATTAATAAAAATGTCATGTCTGAAAATTATCTATACGAGCGTATTTGAAAAAATATCTAATAACATAGAAGTATTAAAAATGAAATTTTGCTTAGTAATTTGTGGAATATTAATACGCCTTTTTTAGTAAAACCCCGAATTATTAATAAAAGAATTTTATTATTCTTAGTATTACTTTTATTAATTTTTGCCACAAATATGCAGATCTACAAGATCTATCATTTCAAGCATTTTTTGAAATGTAATTTATTTATGTACATTTTGTTCAATAATTGCATGAATATTTTTGGAAAATCTTAATATTAAAAATAAATACAAGCAATAAAATTAAGATTTCAAGCAGCACTAACATTTATTAGTTGCATGACTATCTGTTACAGCACATACTTTGCATGAATAAAGTACAGGATTTCTTCTCAAAAATTATTTTCTATTAGGACAATAATAGTTTTCTAAAAAATAGTTATTTTTTTCTTCTTATATTTTTAAAGATCAAGTAAACCAACTGTATGAAAATTTTGAACCAATCTTCATTTATATAACGTTGTACTTGAGGACACCTCATACAACAAATACATATTTACATAAATACATTACTTTAAAAAAAAGAAAATTTTACATTAATCAATATTGTCCTCTTTTTAAGTCAATATATAATATTTTAGTATTTCGACAATAATACAAATTGCAAGAACAATGTCAAAATCTTCTTTGGCATTAATTAAAATTTTAATGAAATAATAATCATGTACTGTATAGAGTTTGTAATACTTGAGATCAATTTTTCCTGACGATAAGTTTTAAAGCATTTTGGATTGGAATGAATGATAATTAAAGTAAAGAGGCATTGTCTATTCAGGCAGGAAATCATATTATTAGGTTTGTGCCTTGTGTGGGTAGGTTGGGCTCCGAAAGGGGTGAGACGTGCCCTGTGGAATGAATGGTATACCCATTGGGGGTTACAGAAGCATAATCACGGAAGCAAACTATTTTGAGGCTCTTTTGTTTACCTTCAACTATCAGAGTTTTCCCGCACAGAGTGAGGGAATCACAGAACAGTAAAACTGTACTGTTATTCCCTCACTTTGAAAAACGCGGGGAACAACCTGACCGAAAATGCAAAATTGAAGTTTTCCAACAAGTTGCGTCATTACAACTAAATAATTGGTACGTATATCCAACATCTATTTCCAGAGCATGAGTCATATCCAATATCTCATATCCTTATTTCAGGAGCTAGATTTGTATATGAGTCGACAAGCTTTTTTATGACGTTTGAATTCATATTTTTCTTTCTTTAAGATTAAATTGAATTAAAATTGAATCAGTTTTAATTTTTTTTAAACGAAAAAACTTAGTTTCCAGTTATGTGCACAATGTAATATGTTTAATATTAATATCATAAAATTTTTTAACTTTGTAACTCCCATTTAAATAATAATAATTTTTTAAAGGTGTACCAAGGTTTATTGGGTTTCTTTTAAAAAAAAATATGATCGTAATGTTAACAGTATTGAGGACTAATTTTAACGAAAAAGCCCTCTGCATGGAATTGCTAATTTTGTATAACTATAATTTATTTAGTAAAATAACAATTTTAAAAAATAAAATAATAATTTATACAGCAATAATAGTATGAAAAGATTCTATTTGAAAATGATTTTATTACTATAGTAATCTGCTGCTCTGTTCAATTAGGCTGTTCAATAAAGAATGATCTTATATTGATAAAAATAACTACCGATATTTATCCACCAAATTTTTATGTTTTTTCTCAAAACACTTACTTTACTCAAAAGTCAACAATGATGAAAGCAACTTGAAACTTTATGAGAAATATTTTGACCATTATTACTATACTATACTTAACTACAAATATTCCACTGCGTAATTGTACGAAAATTTTGAATTTGCTGAGATTCTAGACTAATTTTAATCTTGTTATTTAGAGGTAGCGCTAAACATGATTTTTGCTCACGTTATGACCCATATATGCACATGCGTAGAATGTCTCAATACATAAATGGCATTTTATTTATGTGCACATGTCAATAGCATGTATCCATGACTTACATAATTAAACTGTATATATAAAATGTGTTAAAGTGAAGAGTTGCTAAAATAAAAATTCATATTTTCCTTAGAATCAAGATATTCATTATACAATTAAAAATTGTTGAAGTTGATTCAATATCACGAAGAAGTCAATAGATTACTTTCTTAAGCAAGCCGATTCTGAATTTTAATTTAGAGGTTTTGTTGAAGACTTTTTACTTTTCATTATAATTAATCTTTTCTAGCTTAAATATAAAGCATTGTTTTGTCATTTATTTAAGTCTCTAACTTGTCAGAGATGAGTTATAATTTTTTAACATATTTTGATAAGGAAAATATTGTTTACAGTGCTAATATATTATTAAAATTACCATGGGGATTTCTGCATGTCAATCTCAAAGCAGGGGAAACCCAGAGATCTTTTTAAAAAACTATTTGTTTTGGTCAGCAACTTGCATCAGTCACTCGCAGTGTGAGAATCACTGACTAAGCATTTTTACAAAGCTTCTCTAGAATTAATGACATAGATAAGGTTGAATCGGATCAGGAAATAAGAGAATATTTTTAGAATGAAGTTACTATGAGCTAAATTAATATGAAACTTTAGAAAATAATTTGGATTTAAATTATATGGTAAAATATCATTTACATATATATTCTATGCTTAATTTGGAGCACACAATTGTTATTGGTGTTATTAAAAATATATTTCTTTTTTAAGAGCCTAATGATACTGGTATGGACAGTTTTACGGAATACTCCACATTTCCTCCTCACTGACAAGTCTGAAAAAAAAATTAAACTTACATCCCATATTTCGTCGCTTGTTATGGCGGGTGTTTTTAAAGGCTGATGACAAGTTAAGCCGCAAATTTTCGACTGTTTTATCCCCAGTTTGCCGCGGTTCTAAACAAAGTTACAAGCATTTCAACAATATACTGCAGGATTTGAAATAGAATCTTCTGAATGGATACCGCTCCAATCTTCATTGAAAGATTCAAAAAACATTGACCAACTGCGGGTTGTCGAATCTATTTCCCTCTTTTCCAGACTGTGAAATTTCCAAAATGCCATTGTTCCCTTTCTAAAAATTACCAGTTACGGTATCAATCTTGCATGGTTTACGGTAGGACATCCAATTTATCTTGCTCGTAATCCCTTCTATGTAAGCACTTTGTTTAGTAGCCACCGCACAAAGAATATTGAAACAATGGAACATTCGATTTACTAGCGTAAGTGAATGGAATATGTCTTTTGGAAGCATGAATTTACCCATTGTTACCGAACTTTGTGACTGCTAGAAGCTTTTTTTTATTTATTTTTTAAGACTATCCAAACACTATGCCTTCTCAGACATAACCTTGGTTTATCGCCGAGTTGAATGACTCAAAATAATAATAGTACTTCAGATTTTAATTGTTATTGTAATGCATACAAAGATGTCTTCTCTTATTTTGATGCTGCTGAGTACTTTTGAATAATAAAATGTATTATTTTAACAGTAACAGACAAACATAGATTTTGTTTTGTAATCCGGTAATGCAGGTTCATACAGAGTGAGAAGATTACTTAATTAATTTATTCCTTAGAAATGGTTTGATAGTGAAACAGCGTAAAGAATTAGTAAAGCTGCTTTGATTTTTAAACGTCTTTGGTGTTTGTTATTACGAACTTACAAGATGAGTTAAGATTTTTTTTTTAAATAATGGGAATGCAATCTTTTTTTAATATTCAGAATAAAGACACGTTAATAAATTCATTAGTTGTAAAGGGAGTTTTTAACAGACTTGTAGATAACTTTCAATCATGGGGAAACATGGGGAAATAATTTTATTGTCACGTTATTTTCATACTTTTAGGAATTTCCTAAATATATTCGCTCATATTCAGGAGATTTATAAATATTTCTTGAAAATATATCATAAAGCTACTGGTGATCATATTTAAATGGAGTTCAAACGTTTGCGATTAAAATAATATTTTTTTTTCAAAAAGATTTAAAAAACATGCAGTAATATTCTCTCAAACAAATTATAATCAGTAACATTCTTCATAAATTTGTAATCCTTTTTATTTTCAGCTCTCTTATAAAAGGAATATTTATTATTATTTTCCCTCGTCTTTTCAGTTTATGCTTTCAAAACATTTTCCTACACTTTATAAACAGTGAACTTAAAAAATTGTTTCAATAATTTTGCCTAATTCATTCATTCATTTTTTAAAGAATTCCTTATGAAATTATGGCATGAAAAAGACAATTTATAATTTTTTTCAAATATTATAAAAGAATTAGTAAAATGCATCAAAAATTTTAGATTAATTTTACGGAATTCAATATTTCAAGATCAGACCCACTAAAGCTTCCTACCCATCAAACTGAGATACTTTTTTTTCTTTTCTTCTAAACATTGCTTTGGAAGGGAACTTGGCTATCGAATTAGAAGTTTTTACCTTGCTAAACAGTGCAAAACATTATTTTTAGAAACTCGATCGGGTATGCTAGTGTATTCAACACAATAACATGCGTATAATATCCTTGTTCTATAAGTAGGATGCTTGATTTCACCAAATGTATGGGAAAAATTCCTCTAGATCAGTTCATTGGTAAAACAATTAAAACTGATTTTTAAATTTTATTACAGTTTGAATGTATTTTACTCAAATCCTGCATTATGCCTACAAGTTGCAGCTGTACCAAATTCAGGATAAGAATCGAATGATTCTTAGTGGGATAAAATAAAAATTGAACTGAAGGAATAAAAACACGAATAAGAAAGTATGAGCTGGCTAATATTCAAATGAAAGAAAAAAAGCATAATTACGATACAAAAAGACATCATAATTTTGGAAATTAATTCCAGTTTTTGAAAGTTTGATTTGTTTATTCAACATGATCGCTGTTAAAACAGTTCTCTTACTACACAGTCAATTAAATATTAATTCTTAGCTAAATATTAACTGTAATCACCTGATCTGGGACATCTTTAACTAGTTTTATTATTTTTTAATTTTTTTCCATTCATGAGATCTTAGTTATAACGTTCTTCCCAAGTTATAACGAAAAATCGTTAAGTACATCAATTATGTATGGATAGGTAAATAAAACATACCAGTGAACTACAGGATAATTCAAAATGAATATAGCGATTATAAGCGGCCATAACTATTTAATGAAAAATAATTTATAGGTAAGTTTAACCCATTATGTAGATGGAATTTCAAAATTTCCCAAGTTTAAAACAACTGAAGAACTCAAGGAACACATTTGTAAAGCTTTTGTATTGATGACTGCAGACATGCTTCAGAATGTTTGGCGGGAAATATACTACAGCCTAGATATTGTCAGTATGACCTAGGAAATCACATAGAACATCTACGACGCATGTATGCATAGTTTTGAAGTTCGTCTAAATTATGTGTTAATCTTATCGATAAATTCTTTTTCAATAGATAGTTAACCCGTTTGTAATCGCTTTAATCATTTTGAATTACCCAGTATTATTTGTTAATAAAATTATTGTTTATTAATTTTAATATAATGCCTCTAATCGCGAATTTCTATTGCATAATATAATAGACGCTTTCTAGTGAAATTGAAATCTATAGTTTAAAAACCTTAGCTTTAACCAAATTAAAGGAAAACATTATCTGTAATTTCGTTTTATCCCCATTTTTAACGTTTTTCATCACTAACTGATTCTTTTGTTGTGTTAATAAAATATTTGTTTGGTAATTTCAATATAATGACTCGAATCGCGGATCTCTATTATAGATTATAACAGACGTATTCTAGTGAAATCGAGATCTATAGTTTAAAAACTTTAGCTTTAACCAAATTAAAGGAAAACATTATCTGTAATTTCGTTTTATCCACATCTCTAACATTTTCCAGCACTAACTGATTCTTTTGTTGTGTAGAATGCGCTTATCGAGAAAAACGGCGAAGATCTTTTCTGCTTCATCGCTTTCAGCGGTTGCCAAATGATGAAGGAAGGCCTCGAGGAGAAGACGTTGATGACGTGATGCGGGTGATTTACATGCGTTCTTCCGATTATTGAAAGGACGGGGATCACATGAATTAAAAATGAAGCGGTTTGATGGAAATAAAAGTAAATCTAATTAACAAACGTATGTTTCCAACTAAATAAGAAAGTAAAGTAAATTTGAAATGAGTATGCGCTTGAGAAACTGGACATTCTATTTTTTTCCTAATTAAGCCGAAATAACTGCTCGTTGAAATTCGGCAATTCAAAATTGTATCTGAGATTTTCGGGAAAAAACTATTCCAAAAGCTGATGTTCGAAAGAACTTGAACTTCTATTCGTCCATTTATTTTGAAATACTATAAAATTATTTGAAAGTGAATTATGATGTATGCATTTTTGCCTTGACACTTGCTCTGAGTTAATACATAACACTCATTAAAAGCATTTAGAATTTGAAAACTATTAGCTAAATAATGATATGAGTATTTAATCATTTAGTATTTATAATTTTTTTCTAGTAATATCATAAAGAAACATCTCATATAATCTGAGTAAGAAATAATATGTAAAACAACAATTTGATTATTTTAAATTTTGAAGTTGATGAAATAATAACCGATAATAACGTCTAATAGAAAACAAATGACAATTTCTTCTCCATGTTCAATTTTGTTTTTGAAATTTTAGTGCCGTCAAAATCTTTGCACATCTCTTTTATTTCGCTTTTTATTCCTTTTACTAACATCATAATAATGTTTTTTCTCATATACGCATCAATATGAGTGATTAATATAATCAGCAAAAATAAATCTAATGATGAATGAGTGGAATTCAACTCAAGGCCAAGTCGGATTTTATTTTGGATTCCAGTGCATGCATTGTTGGCAAAGAAACGTTAGCACAACATGACGTTAATAAAACGACTGTAACATCTCATGTTCGATAGGCATATAATTGATATGGGTTCACTTTTTGTCTTATCGCAGTAGCGTCGGACAAAATATATCCGAGGCAATACACCGAAAATTAACATGATGTATATGAGTGGTATATGCAGATTAAGAGTAAATAAAAGACGTAGATATTTTTTGCTCGTATTTTATATGAATAACTACCATGGGCATTCATATTGCAGTTTTAACAAGTACTTTTGTGATGATTCAGCATGATTTTAAACTACAATATATATCACACATGAAGGAATTAAATTAACACTTTACTTATAACAAAAAATCCAAGACTGAGATTGCAACAAACTTCAAATTTCATGTTTGGTACTGACATATGACATCAATGAACGAGACAATATTTTAGAAAAATTTATTCAATTATGCCTTCATATACCACCCTAACTTTCATCTTCCCAGACATGGCATAAAATTCTGTTTGCAAAATTTCTTTAATAAAACTACATTTTATTTTTCAAAAACAGTAAGAGGTTCTTCGTTGAAAGCACCATTCACAGAAAAGCAAAAGTCAAAAAAGCAATTGAAGATGTGAAATATCGATTATGAACAAATAGGAAAGCTGACATTGTTAAAAGAATATCTAAATATCGATTCCACCTAAGCCCAAAGCAGATAAGCCAAAAATGAAGAGTTAAAACAAATAAGTCCCACCTTTACATGAACTGTCAAGGATTTATTTGCTGCTTGCTTACCCTGCACAATGGTTGATAGCGATTTCATTTCATGATAAGCTTTAAAAACGGTGCATTTAATTACCAGTAAGCTGTATTCATAGTCTGATGTGCTGTTTAACGCGTATATCCGCATCCCTTTCCCCTCTAACCATTCATTCAAATTACGACAGAGATAGCCTTATTGTAATGGATGATCTAACGATTAGAGGAGATGTCTTTTTTTTTTTTTTTTTTGGATGCCTCATCTGTCTGAATTTGAAACGCATTACTACTTTGAAGACATATACATTCGTCCCTCAAGATATATAAAAAGAAAAGAAAGAAACAAGCACCTATAGTTCCAAAACGCATTTGAAAAGAATAAAACAAAGAAAAAAAAATGTGTTGCACGCACAAGAAACTACAGAAAGCGAGAAGGTTAAATATAAAAAAAGAGGAGAGGGAAGGTGGGGGATTCCCTCCCCCCTTTCCCCTCTTTTTATAGTGGGTAATGCTCTGACGTCACCAGTGCATGTCAGTGAGATGCAATTGTTATTCGTCTAATTGCGCACGATATGATCTTCCGTCTATTAGAGACGGTTTCGACAAATGCGCGAGTACTTTTAAACTTTGGATTTTATTTAGAAGAAATCTACTTGAAGAAACCAAAATAGATAACAGGTTGCAAATGCAGTCATATAAATCTGAGAGGGATAAATTCATAAGTTTTAAAGAAAGAGGGGCTCATTTGATTTTTTTAATGGAAAAACAAATTTAGCCCTTCTGAAATAAAGACATTTGGAAAAGATATGGTATGATCTTATGTCTATTAGAGACGTTTTCAACAAATGCGCGAGTATTTTTTAACCACGGGTTTTATTTAGAAGAAATCTACTCAAAGAAAGCAAAATAGATAACAGGTTGCAGATGTAGTCATATAAATCTAAGAGGGATAAATTCTCTTCATAAGTTTCAAAGAAAGAGTTTTAATTTTTTTTATTTTTCAAAGAATCAACAAATTTAGTCTTTCTGAAATGTAGAAATTCTAAAAAGATCATAAATTTCCTTTTAAATTCTTTTTTTTATATTATGCATGATATCAGTTTGATCAAAAATTGGGAATAATTATACTTGTGAAGTGTAAATTTAAAGTTATTTTAAATTTTAGCCTTCGTCAAAACAGAAAATTATTATAAATTTGTTGAGAAAATACATTGGGAATTCTTCCAGATTCTTAATTCACAGATTCTAGCATTTATTTAAATGTTTTTCAATTGATTCTTTTTTTCTCAGGGATTAGAAAGATACAACATAGAAATTGAATTTATGTATGCCGAATACATTTTGAAAAAAAGAATTGCATTGAACTTTTAAAAAGTGTGTGTGCATAGTATCTATATTGTTTGAAATTTTACAGTATCTTTTAGAGGGTAATGGTATTTCTATTTTTTACAAGATTTTTTTAAGTTATGTTTTTAACATGGATACGTTTCCTTGATTTTGATATATACTCGTAAGGAAAAACCCAGTTGTGTTATATTTCACTCCTGAAAATTATTCCTTAGATTCATTCAGTAGCAAAGCTCATTAGAACATTACATTAAACCACATTTAAAACGTCTGATTTCTTCTTTCTTCACATATTCTCTTTCTTCCTTCCCATATTCTTTCTTCTCTATTTATAAAGTGATAAACTAATTGGTCCGAATGATTTTAGTTAATATGTTTATAGCATTTTACATTCTTTATCGTAATGTTTAATTATTTAAGACTTTCCAATTTGTTCGTGTTTTTCATTTTTTTCGCTTTCGAACAAATTAATTCATATTTCAAGAGAAAATCAATTGAAGAAGGAAAAGCGAAATCTTCAAATTGTATATTAGCAGACAATTTCTTTTTTAAACACATAAAATAACAGCATTTTAATAAATCAGCAGGCAATATTGATACGAAATATGTGATTTTGTTCGTAACTGAACGAAATGCCTTCATAATGTCGAAAGATCTATTAAACTCATAATTCTTATTCCATAATGAAAAGAATCTAATATTCAAGATATTTTTTTGGCAAAGAAGACTTATTTTCTTTTCATGCACGCTATGCAAAGCAACTACTATCTATATAAATAAAAATGAATGTTTGTCTGAATGTCTCTTATGCGGTACCGTACCGCTTATCTGATAGCGACGAAACTTTGAATACTTATTACTTGGACCTATTTGTTTCTGTTGAATATGGAGGAAAAATATTGTCAACCCTAAAGCCTTGAATAATAAAGTTAAAAAATAGAATTAATATTATTTACGCATCTCCTTTATATATCCCTTAATTTTAATGAATGTATTCATTTCCGATACGAAAAAAAATGTTATTCTTTCTATCATTCCTAATTAAACAAGATAGTTATTTCAAATTTCAAACGATATTTCCAAAATTATTTCTTCTGCGACAGCAACGCGCAGGGTACCAGCTAGTATTTATATGTGTGACTTTATCCCTACATTATTTATTCTATATATTTCTAATTGAAAGCAACCTAGAAACGTGTCCCAATCATAAACCAAGTGGGCAAAAGGTAATATCTAAAGCAAAGCAATTTGTAAAAATTAGTCTCCCCTGATTCATGGGAAAAACTGCAGTGACAAAAGATAAAGGAGTGTTAGGAAGACTAAAAGGTGTTTTTTGGATTGAAGTACGCACAACTTGAAAGCTTACCGAAAAGTCTGATGGTTCATTTGTACCACTAATTTCAGTTGAATTGGCTTAAAAGCAGGGATTACTGGACGAATGTAATAAAACCCTGTCAGCGTTGTCATCCCCCGAGGGTGATTACGAACACTCAGGTATGAAGTCCATATTTGGCTTGTTTTCGCCATCACTCAAGCGCAATTAATTTCCTTCAAGTAACTTTTTTTCCCTTCTATCAGACACGCGTAACAGTACTTGGTTTTAATTAAAGAAATTTTATTTCTTCTATTTATTCTATAATATATCTTCTTTTTATACATTTTTTTTAGTTTAGCTTAATTTTTTTCATGCTCCTAAAGAAGAAAATTTGTAATATATTTTTCCTTGATTTATTGGAATTTTTACACACTTGAGTGTTCTTAATAGTTTCTATTTTCGGAATTTAAACGGGAATCAGTCGGTTGATTCATTATTTAAACTATCTCTACTTCCACAGAATACTTCCCTAGACTTCATACTATTTTTAATAATAAATAATTACTTAAAAATATAAAAAGAAAAGAAGTACTAAAATTGAAAATAAGTCTGCTTTGTAGCTCATAAATAAAAGTGTGGTTTTAAATTAAGTAAGAGAAATTTCCTAGGACTTCTACCATATAATGAAACTCTTATTTCTGTATGTAAAGAAAAGAAATACTAAAATTTAAATTAAGTCTACTTTGTAGCTCATAAATAAAAGGGTGGTGTTAACTTTAGTAAGAAAATGTTCCTTGAATTATTTAACTACAGAATTTTCAGTGACTTCTACCATATAATGAAACTCATATATGTATATAAAAAATACGAACCAGATTAAATATAAATACTATTCGCAGAATACCTAATTTTACTGACTGAAAGCATGATAGAACAAGAAACTTCGATTTTCCTTATAAATAGATAATTATAGTTTTACTTATGGCTATTATATATATTAACATTTTATATTCTATGATTTTGCTAACTATTTATATGATATGAGCAATCTAACAAAAAATTCTTCACAAGTGCAAAATTTAAGAATCATAACGTTTTAAATAGAAAAGAATTACAATAATATTTTACATGGGCATATGAACATTTCTATTTCAAAAATCCATTCGCTTAGCTGAAGATCTTCTTTTGTCCTAATACTAAATAAATTCCTTTATAAATTTAATTCTGCTGCTTTTCATAGCAGATATTTAAATTAAAATGATGTATCTAAAAGAAAAAAAATGATGAAAAAAGCGTAAATATATTTAAAAATAATGAAAGGTAATTACATTTTAAAATTACTTCGCCTGTGTTTTATTATTAAAATGGATTGCTTTGAATATAAATAAAAGTTATGGGATAAATAATTTATTTAAAAAATTGAAAGTACTTTCAACTAGTAATTCATAAGGACATATGAAGTTGTCCAAATTTTATCTCTAGATTTCTTTTGAAAATGGAATGTGTGTGTGTGTGTGTGTGTGTGTGTGTGTGTGTGTGTGTGTGTGTGTGTGTGTGTGTGTGTGTGTGTGTGTGTGTGTGTGTGTGTGTGTGTGCGTGCGTGTTGAGGAGGGAAGATCCCCCTTGAAGGCTCATCTTGGGGTAATTAACTTTTATAGTAAATAAGCATTGGTGGATCTTGCACAGTTTTGAGAAATTGTTGAAGTATTTCTAATAGTTTTTCCTTCAGAGACAGCCTAATGAAAGCATTTGATTATTATTATTACTCTCTAGTAAATAATAGCTAATAAGAAGTACTCGACATTGATATTGTATTTGGATCATGAACTTTAAACTGAAGTAAAAATTGGCGAAATCAATTTAGTGATTGAGGCTGGGAGATAGACTATCTAATTTTGGCAATAAATATAAATGTGTAAATAAATAAATGTTTTATAGAAATTAACTAACTATTTCAAAATGTACAAAGAAAAATGCCATCGAAATGGCTTATATTATAATAGTTGGACGTAAATTTATATATTTAAAACTACCAAAGCTCATAAGAATTGTACAAATGACGCTCAAAAAACTTTACTTCATATTTTGTTGTCATTCCTGAAAATGAATTGCTCTTTTCGCATAAAAAACATGTGTAAAATAAAAACTGACGTACTCGTTCCAGCCTGCTTAAAAGAACCTTGTTGCTTCGTTAGGTTTTGAAAAAAAAAACACCTTTAAATTGATTATTTTAGCACAAAACGAAATTGGTACTTAAAATTTTAATTGTATGATTGGAAAGAAATGAAATGACTTGATTTTTCATGTCTAAATCATTAAACCGAACATGGAAATTGCCTCTACATCTATGCTTAAGAGCGCAATCATTTTAATTATTAGTTACTGCTTTTTTTCTTAAATCATTTGAAACAAAATTATTTTTTAAAATTTTAAACATTGAAAATTATGTTCTGAACTCCATTGAAATTCGTATTTCTTAGATTTTTTTCAACAGGATGCATGCTTAAATAGCACTTAACATCTTCTAAATGCCGGGCTATTCCAAAATCTCATTTCTTGATACCTTTTCAATGCGTTTATCTTTCTACAAGGAAAATTTTATTTATAATAATCATGTACATCCAAAACTAAGCCAAAAATCTGAGCCTGAAAAGCCAAAGCTAAGAAAAAAAAAATACAATTGAAGAAATGTTAAAAATTTTAACTCATAGTAATCTTGATCGATGATTTGCAGTTTTCTCCGTATAGGAGAACATTTTTTATTCTATTAAACATAGACAAGTTTAATTAACCTGTTCGGAATGTATAAAGGAAGGCATGAAAGATTTCAAAATATGCATAATGAGATGACCAGAAAATAAATATTACTTTTTTCTTCCTGTTACACAGTTTTAAGTCTTTGTAGTTTAATATAAATTATGTATATATATGAGACTTTATGAATAAATAAAATATTAAAAAGTTTTATTTCAATAAAAATGTGGGTTAAAGGAAATAATTGTGCTATATATAGCAGATATAAAGGTGATTATGGAAAAATATTAGAACATTTAAGGGGAAATTTTGACTTAAAGAAGAAAAATTATCATTGAATAAGTATTAAAAGCATGTTTCATGTTTGACGAAATTTTATAGATACACACGCATGCGTGCATGTGAAATTTTGTTTGGTTAATATTCAGGAGAGGGGGTGTTGTTAAATCAAGCCTTCTTATTTTTCTTACAAACCAGTTTGAAAACAATAACGTGTTTGATTCCTTTATCGAATTATTGAATTTTTAATTTTAAATGCGCAATTAAGTGAAACTATTAAGCAATTCAAAATGCAGAAATTTCCTAAAAGGTATCATTATCTTAAATTCTTTTATAGTATCATAGAAATTGAAATAAAAATAATTGTTCCAAATAGGATTGTTCTAATTAGGAAGTTAAATAAATTGGAATGTCAAGAGTTAAAAGCAGAGTATTCTTTTCTTTGGGCTTTTAGAATGTCTTTATTTAAACCATAACAACTAGTCATAGAAGCGTTATCTTGGCACTACAGTTAAAGACAGAAAAACGGCATTCATTTAGAGCTTAGAGTTTAAGGGTATTTCACCTATATATAAAATATTTGCACGATCATTTATTTCATTTGTGCTTGTTATTTTCTCATGATACAACAATTCAACATTGGACAGTTAAAACAACAAAAAGTAAAATTTGACAACGGAAGAAATCCAAAGCCTAACTTAAAACACTTTTTAAGTCCGAATTTAAGTGATTAGAAAAGAAATTACTTTAAGAATGCATATATATATATCCCAATTTATATGCATATCTTGTTTTGCATATATATATGCAGATCATCCCAATATCTTGATATATATTCTCATTCCAATATCTTTGAAGGATGTCCATTTCAGTAATTAAAAGCTGAAGCCCTTGAAAAATTAAATCTAAAATATGAGAGCAAAATTATAAACTGAATTAAATAAAAAAGAGAAAAAGAGAATTTGAGTATTTGAAAATCAGTGTTGTTTTATATCGCTCTAATATTTATAAAAATATGTTATGGATATAGAGACTTATTCGTAATTTCTGATCAATTTATTCTTAACGGCGCGCAGGTGACGGGTTTGGCGCTTTTTCCCTCGTCTTGGCGTTATTTCTTCGGGAGGCTTAGAACAACCCAAATTGAAGAATCCTCCAGAAAGTACTGCGGTGGCGCCAACACTCAAATGATTATAGAGTAAAATGCAACTAATGTCAGTATACGGGTCATTGAAATGAAAGACCTCGGTTTTACTTGCTCTTGGTATTTTTACAAGCAAAACTCAGTCAACTCGAAACTACTAATTCTCTTTCCTCCCCCCAGTCTTTGAGTGCACGATGTACGTAACAGGATTTCAACAGTTTCACTTTTATCTTCTAGTGGTTTGACCCCAACACATTGGTGCAAAAATATAGGTAGAACTCAATGAGTTACATAACTGGTATTTAGAGACTTCATTCAGATTTTGACGTCTATCAAAAACGTGTTATTTCATCCAATGGCCTGGCTTACAAAAGGAATATCTCTTTGAAGAGTCGATTCACCGTAAACTTATAATTAGGAACAAACGATTTTCCGCGTCGTTTCCTTCGTTTTGTTAATTGATACATTTCTTAATGAAGAGACAGATGTTTAGATCTTGATTCATATGAAATGCTCTTCAAAACCACAGATTATTTTCTTTCAAATGACGGGCCATCAAAAGTAGTTAAATAGTTAATGGTAAGAGTGATATAACAGGAAATGCTCAGTAAACACGTGCTTCATTTTTCTGCTCTTGGCGTGTATGCTTTAGATGGAGAAGGATGCACGTAAAAGGACACGCATTATCTTTTTTTTTTCCAGTTTTTGATTGATGTTTTTCATTTGCATGAGATATTGTTGTAGTTGTTTTGTTATTGTTTTTCACTTGAGAATTTAGATAAATTAATTTTATATAGTAAGCTTCAGCATTCAGAAGGGTTAACTAATTAAATGAAAATTATTCTGAACTAGTTAAACTCCATAACAATTATTCACATCTTAAAATAATGTAAAAATGTAAGATTAAAATGCATTAAAAAGTAAAAACATTCACATTTTGCTTGTCCTCACAACATTGTATCATTATTCTTAACATCATCATTATTTATGATCATGATTATAAAATTAATTTTACAATCCGATTTATTTATAAATACTAACATAAAATCTTATTTATATAGTTGGAATATTGCAATTTAAATTTAACAGCTTTATCGCTGAATAACAATAGTAATTACCTATTAAATATTTATCTTCTACAAATCAGCTTGACATTATTCAGCAGATCGCTTTAATTGATGAAATGAGGAAAGAAAACTGTTTCGAATAGTTTCTGTAACCGCATCAAGGACATTTTTTTCTCTATATATAAATAAAAGATGTCATTTATAATCAGATCTTAAATTTCTATTATTGGCTGCTTCTTAACTGTCATATGATATGACGCAATTTATTAGGGGAAATAAATTACACATTTCAGTTTTCACTAAATCAATTACGCAATGAAATATTCATGAATATTTTATGATTATTTATCATTTTTATCTTTTTAGATAGGGGTTCTTTATAAGTAATCGGTGTTAGATATAAGACATGACTTAATTTTAACAAATGCTGCCTTATCGTTTATTTATTTTAACTCGTGTCTGTGGGAATAAATAAACTAAACATTCTTTGTGTAGAATAAGCCAATGTAGCAAAATAAACACCTTACATGAAATTAAGCAATGACTGAGGAATTTTTTTTATTAGTTTCTTGTTTAGTTTGTACGGATATGTTTTAAAATATTGAGAAATAAACTTTTTTTTGGATAAATAATTTTTTTATGTCTCAAATCAGATGCTCGTTTATCATTTATCATTGATTTAGTTAATTAAATGATTTGCATACTTTTAATTCAATATAGGAAGAAACAAAACATATGTGCAATTCCTTTTTAAAACAAAGAGGAAAAACAGAAAAAAAATATTGTTTTATGGATTTCTGTAATTGCTTTAAAAGCCATCCGCTAATTCAAATACTGTTACAATTACTTTCTTAACAACTAAAAGCAGTAGAGCTTTTATAACGACTTAAAGAACTTTCCTGTCATCGAAAAGTTTCGAGAATCATTACTTCATCTAATTATTTTTTTGTTTGAATTGCAATGTAATAAAATAAAGCAACACTGCGAAAATGAGAGCCATTCTTTTTCCTTTTTATTCTTTTTTGTTCTTTACAAGCTATCAGGGCGCCAAATATTAAGTACGCCAGAAAATCTGAAAATATTCATTACGTTATTTTATCACTTGCTGACGCTGAAATAAAAATTCGCGTTAGCAATTCTCACCGTCCATTTACGAATTGATAGCAACGCGGCTGCAAATCAATTAGAATTTTGTCTAATTTCCCTTCAATCAGCATCGCATCCGGTAATGCCACTTTAAGTGCCGCTCGCCCCAGCGTCAGTAAGGAAATCGAATGGAATATTTAAGAAGCTCGAATTGAATTTGCAAGAAAATTGCTTTCTAATCGCCCTTCCAGTGAGCTTATATTTAGACCTTTTCGTAAACAGTGACTATTACTGAAAGATGTCACGTCATTTTATAATCCGAAAAAACACTTTCGGGAGTTGTAATTGAAGGCCATTACTGTGATAGGGTCAAGATTTCCCTGTAAGATGGGAGTGGAATGCTATTCAAATCGGCAGGGTGGGGGAAACCGATTTGTTTTAGTGCTAGCCACTTGCAAAGGAAAGTGAAGGTTCCGCATAAATTCTTAAATTCTCAATCATGAGGCGAATACTTGGGCATCATCTCTATGGATATAATTTTTCTTTCTTTACCCAATTCCCCCTATAGCCGTTACATTTCGAGAAATACACTCGAGGTCATAAAATCAGCAATAAAAGTCGCCACGTTTGAGAAGAATATTGCTCTTCCTTCGCGGTTTTTCCAGTCTACGTAAATAACAGGGGAGCGGGAAAATTCTAAAATTATAGATGAAAAAGTGGAAGCAAGTTACCGTTTCTGGGAATATCAAATCAAGATGAAAACTTCAATAGGATGGGCATCGCTGCTATTGTAGAGGACGTCTTTGCTTTGCCGAGGAGCGTTATTGTCATAGGCAAACACAAACGTGACCACAACTTCGTTTTGATCGACTAGAATTTTATGTTCCTTGGCGGCCATTACAGGCAGGGTTGGGAGATCTTTCAAAGTTACGTCAGATTGAAGTAGCCGCCCCGAAGTTTATTTCGCTCCAAAAAGGAGATCTCGGAAATGAAATTCAAAGTGGGAAGTCCCGAGTTGGAAATTCAACTGAGATCGACACTTAATGGTCATAAAATGATGGAGAATGGAGTTTAACGCGCTTTTCAATGACGCAGCTATATATAATCTGCCTCGAAAAGGTAAATAGTAAATATTAGAAACCGATACGTGAGGCGTAACTCTGTGGCGTATATTTTTTATTGTACTTCGTAGATATCCCCCCTACTCTTTTCTTTTTCTTTTCTTTTTTTGAAGAACTTTGGAATAAAATAAATCAATTTGAATTGCTACATTTGTTATTGAAATTGCACCCATTTAAAATTGTAATTTCTTGTTCTTTTTTATGTATGGTTCCATTTAATTTCATTTTCTGCCATTTTGTACGAGCTCTAAGCATAATTGACTTCTAATTTTCGGAAACTTTTAAGGTTTGAAAAGCTGTAAATTGAAAGGTCACAAAAGTTTATACTTTTTGAAAACTATTTCAATTATAATGAACTTAACCTTATTTTGCTTAATATTATGGAAAAATAATTCCTTGTTTTTTAAATCCATTTAATTAAAATGAATAATTGAATAAAAATATTGGACCAAAAAAAGACCCTCCAAAAACCTCAATTATTATTATTATATTATATAAAAATAACATTTTATTCCATTTAAGCGTTTTAAATTTATAAGTTTTTTAGCCTTTATAGGAATGCACAGATTTTATAATTGCTTAATTATTGCCATTGCTTTATTATCTGTTGACTAGCTCTTTTACAACTTCCATGCTTACATATTTTTTATATCATCAAGTATGAAATTACATCGGTGTTCTTAGATGACTGGTAATCGATTTGCAGATATTTGACTGGATGCCAACACTTTCATATAAAGAAATGAAAACTAGTATGCGTATAGGAAATGGTAGTTGACAGGCATAAAAAGCAACACACAACATTTTGAATTCTTGTATACAATTATTTCGAACGAAAGTGTTGTAGTCTTAGATTTTGTATATGGGATTTATTAACCCATTTATGCCTACTGTTCCATTTTTGGAACACCCCTCACATAAAAGTTATTTTTATTATATTTTTTTATACCTAACATATAGAAATTTCATTCAAAAATTCTAATTTTTTAACCTTAGGCATATATGGGTTAATAATTATCATTCAATATTTCCATTCTTTTCAGAGCTCAGATTTAAAAATTCAAATCTATTATTCTTATTAACCACAAAAGTAATGTCAATTCAGCTACAAATTCATACAAAAAACAGCTTGCGTAAGTACCGAAGTAGACAAAACGCTCAATACCAAGAAATTGTATATAACAGGGTTGGGTTTTTCATTGGGTGGTGAGCCATATTTATTCATGCTACCCACAAAATATATGATGGATATGCGTTCGAGTTCGCTTTCTGTATCCTTTCGCCAAGTTCTTGTTAGTTGAATCATCATACAAATTAGCTAGAGTGTAGCGAATAAACTTATGTCCGTCAGTGCATCCACTTGGTGTAATCTATACCAAAAGTTGGCCAACTATCCAACCCCCCCCCCCCTTCCATCTATAATCTATGCTCACGTTCTCTGCTGTGGATTCCTGCAACAGCCAACCTTCAAGACCCCTTAGGGGACAGCGAAAGCAAGTCCAGACTGCGAGATCCGAGGCTGCGATATCAGTGATAATTGAATCATTATCTGGCGTCTGAGTGGTTGCTGGTGGAATAAACGTGAGTGCGAGGCGGTCACCCAGCACTGTATTTGGCAGGTGAAACTAGAACTTCTTAGCCAACCAAAGTTGGATGAAAAAGGGGAGGAACTGTTGTTGCGTGCATTCATCAAATTACAGAAGATATGTTTGGAGAAAAGGTTCACATACAAATTTGATATAAAATGCGCAAAATGAAATTCAAATGAACTGATGGACAGCGCATTGTTATAAATAGCAGGGAAGATCAGTGATTCGTTATTATGAGAAATAGAAACAGTGTCAATTGTTCCTAAAAGAGAACGGCACTAACTATTTTTCAGACACTTTTCTTAGCAAACCATAACAATCAATGTAGTTGTTAGCTTACATAAATTAATAATTAACTAATGTCAAATAATTTTTTTTTTAAATTTTATCCTAGGAGTACCTTAAGAGAAGGATATCAAAATAAATGTCTGTTCCATATTCCGTTGCTTATAAAATGTAATCATGTTTAGTTATTTCTTAAAATAAATAACTTAAAATACTGGATGAAATTAGATGTCAAAATGGATTTTAGGCTTCATATATAATTGCAACCTAAAAATTATTAATCCCTTATCAATACTAGAAAAGAAAAAAAAAACCACCCTTAAAAAATAAATTATTAAATTATTAAAACATTTTTCTACGTTAAAATGAAAATATTATAGTAACCAAATTTAACGGTTAATTAATTAAAGTACATAACTCCAAAAAATTTTTAATATGAATTATTCAAATTATATCAATTAAAATGTGAATGAAATTAGTTAGTATATGTTCAATTTGAAAAGTAAAAAATTCTATATATAATTTTGTTCTTTAATAACGATTATTTTTTTTAATATTTTGTCGCATCAAATACATTGTCAAAGCTCATAAAACCTATAAGTGACAAAATAAAAAGAAATAAAAGTTTTTAAAGCCCTTTAGTAAAATATTTTATGTATACGAAATCTATAAACTAATTAAAGAGAGAAATTAATTTTTTAATAATAAAAATGGCAATTTTTATTCGAAATAATTAGAATTCGAAATTTATTTTAGTATTTAAATTAAATATATTTTTAAGTATGCAAGAACAAAGGTCAATTATTATTCTTTATCATAACAGTTTTGTTCAACATTGAAAATGTCTAACAGAGATGGAAGCAGAGTAATTTTAAACAGTATATCCACCATTCAAACATTTTCTTTTATATTGCCTAAATATTTCTGTTATTAATAAATATTATTTTATATTAGATATAAAATTAATTTATAAATTCCTGCTATTAATGTTATCAAATGGAAAGCTCTGAATATCGCTAAACTCGAACATATCTTTGCTAGCTTAAAAATTGAAACAAGCAATAATGACTTCAGCTTTAAAAATTAATTAAAAATTGCATTTGATATTAAGTTTCAGCTAGATTCTAATAAATTTTATTCTAGTAATTTTAGCCGCAAAATAATAATAATAATAAAATTGACAAGTGAACAATCATCGCAGTTGTCGCTCTAGATACTGTTTACAACTGCGTATGCAATGGTAATTTTAATTAGGTTCGAAAGTATTATATTGCGTAACTAATGGACGATGTCACGTTTCTTGACCATCTTTACTTAAAGTATGATATCAGAATGAGATTATGTAGCAGATACAGTTGAAATCATTTTGTTTATTGTCTTGTAATATAAAATTGAAGGTCTTAAGAAAGTTAAGGTTTATTTTTCTTTCCTTTGAAATGAGAAACTTCAATGTCTCATCTGCACTAATCAATGGCACTATGTTTACGTCTCTTTCAAATCTGTAGTTGGCTTCGCGAATGACAATTTTTGGTATGTCTGTTTTTAGAATCGCAAATAGTAAAGCTGCATCCAATACTTCTATTTAAATATGTTATTTAAGATGTATTTGCTATGAAGATGCATTTCTGCGATTTCAAGTTCTGACATAAATAAAGAAAAAAAATGAGAGAATTACTTTTGGATTTCAAACATTTACCCTAAGAAGGCTCTGGCAACATGATGCTCTTTTGGTGTAAATCCCCAGTTCCATATAAACAATTAAGGATTTATTATCAAAACCCTTAAAAAAATAAGAATTTTTTTTTAAGTACCTAATCTCTCAACAGCTTCTGTTGCCATAACCTTTAATTACAAAACCGTTAATTGCTACAGTTAACATGGCCATAATAAGATAAATTTGAATTATTGTTTTGCTCTTAGAGATGAGACTCCGTGACATTTTTATCTTTAGACGTACGCATTGCTTAAAAAAGTAGTTTGTTTCTAAAAAAAAAAAAAAATGCTGTAGACATGAAGAGCAGTAAATTACTCCCATTTTAAAAATCCGAAGCACCATCGCGATCAGGCCAATGCAACTATTGACATGAATTACTGCAGTATAATTTTAAAATGCTTGAAGGATCGATTCGCTGAGAGCAAGTTGGAAGAATTGGTGGTCTAGAAATGCTTGCACATCGAGCAGCTCAAGTGGAAAGTTCTAAAAGAAATTCCTCGAGTTGAGACCCTCATATTCAACGCATAGAATAGTCTTCCAGAATGCTACAGTGAAGTGAAAAATTTGGCATATGGAATGCTGACGATCTTCGGGTTGACATATTCGCATGAGCAAGCGTTCTCTTGTATGAATATAATAAAAAGTAAATTTAGAACTCAATTTGCCAATAAAAATCTTGAGTCGCGCTTGAAACTTAAAACAACGAGCTGTAAGCCAGATTTAATGAAACTTTCAAAAGTCATGCAAAGGCAATTGCTCCCATTGATGTAACTACCTATATTTGTGTTTTTATATAAAAAAAAAGATTATTTCGCATTTAAAGCGGTTTATTTTAAATCAAAAATCAAATATATATAAGCGTATACTATATTATTAAATTTAAAAAAATTCGTAGCTCGTTAAAAATTGGAAAATTTTATAAAATGTTGCTTTTGGCTCTTCCGTTTCAATAGGTTGCTGATATCTTACCTAAAATATTCAGAAAGATGACTTATTTCTAATTTTGGATTGGAAGCAATAACAATTCCTTGTGAGGAAGGTCACTCTAAATCCTCGTCTTCTGCTTACAAACGCCTATTGCGTTTGCCTATTTAATGCATAATCTGATGGACTGTTACTCTACATTTTGTTGAAAAACAGTTGAGTAATGGATTATGGCTTGAGAAAATATATACTGAATCATTTGCCGATATTCGGTATCAGATTTTCTAACCAAGCAAAAAGGAAATAATTAATTTCTGAAAAATCTTTTTTAAGTTCTCAATACTTCTATTTAAGGCAATAAAATTAGATATTCAATCCATGGACAGTCTCTTTAAAATTATCTAATTGCTTTTTTAGCCTCAAAAGTTTTCTTTATATTTTTAATTCTATTTATTTATTTATGTATTTTGCTGTCCTAACTTTTTTGCCTTAATTATAGTGTCAGTAATATTCTTTATTTATCATAAAATATTTTCATATATCTCGAAACTTTGTATAAACATTTTAAATCAGTTGAAAGACTCCTTTCATGAACCTGAACTAATCAAGCTTTTTTTAATTACCTGATCGGTATGTTTACACGAAATTTTTATAGCAAACATGATCTCAGAAAAATTTAATGCAAAGATACCGTCAGACTTCTCTCTACAATCAACACATAGGGAATTCAACAATTAGAGATTAAAATAGATCAATCAGTTTGATTCTGTTAATCAAAATTATTTCTCTCCAAAAAGTATTAAGAATTAAATTGACTATGTATAGAAAAAAATTAGAAAAACAAACTGATTTCATTATTGAACTGCAATTGGATATGTGGGAATGCTTAGTATCTATTATTTTTTTCCCATCTTAATGAAATTAAAGCATTTAAATTCGATATAAGATAATTAATATAGGTTAAGTTTACAAACGGCATAATAAATACTTTAATATTCATCATACATTGATTTTAAGTATATTAAGAATTTTGAAATTTCATTCAAGGCATGGCGGAATGAAATACAATTTTCAAATATAATTATGAAGGAAAAAAGTTATACAATAATACATAAACAATTTTCTTTAAGTCGGCGTGTTGTAAGATGTCGTTATTCACTTCAAAAATGGAATTGTGTAGAAATGATTCTGATTTCTATTTACAAAATTTATTTTTCCTAAATGAATCCATTTTATACAGAAAAAGTCTCTAGCCAAACAACTTTTTAATATTCTTTTGAAATTTACGCTTATAATATATGCATGTTTCTAAATATTTTATATTTTCGTTTTTGTTTCAGGACATGTATTTCATAGAAATGTTTCAATTTGGAAGAAAAAATTCATGTTTTCCTCTCAAAATCATTTGAAGGAAACCAGTTATAATCACAACTTAAACATTCATGGCCAATAAACTCACACGGAAACTAAAGAAACGAGTTATCATTGTTAAAAGGAATATTTATTTATTATATATTAGTTATTTTTCTTTTATATTCCGCATAAACTTGCCTTTGAATGTAAAAGACGACAAAGAATTATTATTCCAAAACTCATTACTATGGGAGCTTGATATACAATAAACATACCCCCCCCCCCTTTAATGCAAGTTGAAAGGAAAGAAATGGTTTTCACAACAACCCAAAAGAAAATTACGCCGTTTTGTAATTAATACAGTGAAAGGAGGAATGGTAGTTAAACGCCCTCTACTCGGCCAGATTTACCTGTGCTTTTTCGTTAACAAATGTTCATTCAATTACATTGGTCTTATTTTGGCCGTCCGGTGTTACGGACGGTTGATGAGAGAGAAAGAGCAGCTACAACAAAGGGGACGTATACAAAATGAGAAAAATAATTCAAGATTTCCAAAGCGTAGACTTGTATACGTGCGTATAGTATACTTGTTGGATAATATTCAATGAAGAATCATTACAGATGTTTTAATATAAATATAATTTAAATTTTCTTATTATGAATGCACTTGAAAGAGGACAGATTGTTAATTATTTAATAATTATGATAAAAAAGACTATCTTTTGTAAAACGTAATCAATTAAATTATAGCTATTTTTTGTTTGAGAAGGAAGATGCATTTTGATTTAGAATTAATATGTTTATTTTCATTTTGTTTGTTACAGAAAAGATATCTGCTCAGAAAAATTTGTTTTACTTCATAAATTGAGTGATTTATTTCATATATTCATTTCTGATACTGGAATTAGGTATTTTGATTTTAGAAACATTACATTGTTTAATAGTAGAATTTAATAAAAATAATTCTTGAACTTTATAATGATACATCATTTACAAAATTCCTGCCACATAGTCTTTAATCCAGCTCGTCTTGATAAACTAATGTATCTGAAATACGTTATCTTTCTGAAAGATTTATATTAAAAATAATACTCAAAAGTGTATCGTGAGCTTATTAAGGAGATACAAAGGATCAAATCTCAACAATTTCGTAAAAATTATAGAATGATTTATTTTTCACCAACAATTTAGCGATTAATTAACAAACGTACCTATTAAAAGAATAAATAATAATGAGTTTCTAACACAAATAAGGAAGTGAGATAAAAAATACAATACCATAGCTCTTAAAATGTAACTGAGGCTCGAAATGATAAGAAAAATCTGATATCTTATTCTGCAAGTGTGCTATAAAAAAACTAAATCAAAGTCAGTAATCGTTAGAAGTTAACGTTGATTGATTTTCATAAAGATTTTAAAGAAATGCTTTGACAATCTGAATAGCAATGTCAACACAATTTTAAGTAATATTGTATTTAATTTAAGCAATACAACCCCACGTTTCCAAAAAAGGGAAGCAGATCTAGTGGCAAATTAATAAAACAACCTTTTTTCTTTTCTTTTTTTAGTTGTCTTGTGTGAATAGTCTATTTAAATGCGATTAGGAAAGAGAAAATATTGAGAAATATCTTACGCACGAATGAAATATCTTATCGAATTATAATAAATATCTATCAGTTTTTCAAGCACAATTATTTAGGTTTTGCGAGTTTATCACAGCTGGTTTCATTGATGTTTATAGTGGCTATAGAAAGCAAAGTTATGCAATAGGATATGTACTGAAAAAAAGTAAATTAAAAAAATATTCTTCTTACATAATTCACCATATTAAACCAGCGGAAATATTTAGATACAATTGCAATGATTTTTCAAAGAAAACTTTTAGTAGATATACCTTATTTTATCCACTTTTTCAGTTTCCTTTAAAATTGTCCAAAGAAAAATAAATGACATTTCAAACCCTTACAACTGCGAAAAAAATGTCAATAAGCGAAATCGAGAGTTATAACTACGAAAATATTTAGTTCTAATAATTTTTTTTAAAGAAAAATTCCGCCTGATCTTTATTTACTTTGCATTTATTTATTCATGTGACATTTTTCGAAAGACATATTTGATCTAAAGATGTGTTAAAGGGATTCAAATTCATTTCCAATTCAGAGTCCTTAATTTTGCAATGTCTGAAATTTCTATTTGCAGAATTTAAAATATGTAGCCTACATTACAAATCTCAGACATATCATCTATGTCTACAGTATTGTTATCAATGTTAAGAGTTTGAAGCTTAAAAATATTTAGCTTTAGAAGAAAAAAAGTAATTGATGTGGTATAAGCTCGATTAGATAGA
The DNA here is from genome assembly GCA_026543055.1 of Argiope trifasciata. Classification (NCBI taxonomy): domain Eukaryota; kingdom Metazoa; phylum Arthropoda; class Arachnida; order Araneae; family Araneidae; genus Argiope; species Argiope trifasciata. The sequence goes on along the minus strand of JAPMOQ010024920.1, from coordinate 1,289,422 downwards.
AAATCTTTTATTTGTCGTATGGTTAAAACTTATTCTGTTTTAAAATTTTATTTTTTAAAATTAATTTCGCATCAATATAATGCTAAAACGGATACAAATGTAATATTTTTAGTTTCTTTTCGTCACCTATCCCCTATTCGAAATCTTTATGCCTTTCTACAAATAAGATGCTCATTTAAGATTCAAAATATTTTGTTTTCTTCAAGAATTCTCGAGTGTTTAGATTTTCGCTTAGTTCTAGATGTATTAGAAAATGTTTAAAGAACATGGTTGCAATTTAGAAAAAGCAATTTTGTCAAATTCAGTTATAAATTGTTTAAATGCAGTTAGAATTAAATCTTCCTTCTCTAATTAAAATGTCTTTATATATTTAAATAAATATTAATACTACTTATCGAAAGACAATATAATTTTTCTGTCTATCCGAATAATATGATTTGCAATATAATAACATAAGATTTTTCAAAAGAATTCCAAATAAAGTATCCTTTGAAATTTTCCACTGCGATATCTTCCTCTACATTCAGTTTCATGCGTTCAAAAGTTTAATTGCTCATTATTACTATTAGAAGCAAATCTTCATTCCTGTCTAAATTAAAATATCTTCATACACTTAATTTAATATTGGTAGTTTTTATAGAAAAACAATACAATTTTTCCATCTATTCGAATAATATGTCAAGTATAATACAATAACTACTCATGAGATTTTTCAACAGAATTCCAAATAGAGTATCTGCAGTAATTTTCCACTGCGATATCTTCGTCTCCATTCAGTTTCATACTTTCACAAGTTTAAATTGTCCATTCCTCAGTTTCTCTTAATTTCATCGATTTGCTGCAAGATGCATTTTCTAGAAGATCTGTCACGGAAAAAGATCACATTCAGCGAAAAAGAAAATAAAGATCCATCTTAGTAAGTTGTTTCTTTCAAGGAAGGAAGGGGGGAATAAAAATAAGAAGCAAGCCAGCAAGACTTTTCTCTATACCCAATCAGCGTTTCCAGAAACACACTTAGCAAAACTTGTTGCAGATGTAACGAAATGAGAAAAGGGAGTATTACCAGGCTAGGCGTGCCTGGCATCCTTTTAACACATCTATTTGGACGAGTTTAAAAGACGGGAATCCATTCTCTCTCACTTCCATTCTCCTAAGTGAGGCACGTTGGGTACGAAATCATTTGAAGCAGGTCAAAATACAAATTCGGAAGATTTTTCTCCACTTCAAATGTCTTCGGTTGCTCTGTTTTGAAAGAAGTTTGCTCATGGAATATGCGGTTTTATTTTAACTTTAAACATTTACTTTTCTTTTTCGTTCGACAGGACTCAGCGAAAGCGTACTTTTTCGAGTGGCCAACTCTCTCTCTTTTTTCCCTCTCGCTTTTGAATTCACGCGTAACGATTCCGAGAAGTAATAATGTTCTCGGAGAAACGGAATCTCTCCGGTTATTTCCGTGATTGATGTATAAGAAATCAGCGGTTTGGCGAGTGGATGAAAAGAAAACTTCCCTAATTCTTTTTTAATTTGCCTCATCAGAGATTCCCTACTCTGGATATCCTCAAGGAAAGGCAATGGTGAAGGAGATCTAGAGTTTCCATTATTGCCATCTTAAGAAGAGGGTCATTATCAATGGGCCCTCAGAGATAGAATAACAGTACTGCTGTGTTTGGTAAACAAATGCAAGATAACATTTAAATCCTAAAATATATGTTTTAAAGAGATCCAAAGTTTCCACAATAGCCATCATAAGAAAGAGTCATTATCTTGGGGCCTCAGAGATAGATAAACAGTACTACTGTATTTGATAAATAAATGCGAGATAACATTTAAATCGTAAAATAGATTTTTTAATCGGGATTTTTAAAGTTTGTTTTACCCGAAGAAGAAACTTTTTTTCCTTCTTGTTCGCGATTTCAGGTGAAATTTTCTTCCTATATTATTAAGCAGAAAATGCATTAAAAATGTTAATAAAGAATAAAATAGAAAATGCATTTACAATGTTAATAGTGAATAAATTGAAAAAAGGCAATATCATTGTTAATAACGAATAAAGCAGAAAAGGTATTAACAATGTTAATAAAATAAAGCTGCAGCAATCTCAAAAAATGAACGACTTCGAGGAATTGATAATTAAAAATTTTGGATAAATTAATATAACCTAATCATTTTAAAGACTTTAAAAAGGTTTTAAATTAATATTTAATTTTGTTCTAAATTATTAAGTATGACATTTTTTCAGTCTAGGCTATAGCTTGGTTAGGATAAATTTCTTCATCTTATTTCTTGCCAATAATTTATTTTCTATACGTAGGAAAATTATTTAAACGAATAAATCTTTGATTTGATTTAAATGGTCAGAGCACATTTGGGATATATTGTTGATTTTGTAAACTTTTATTATTAACTAAGAGAATAGAAAAATAATTTATTTGTTAGAATTAGAATGCAGTAGATTTAGTTTCAGCACCAAAATTTGCATTTTGATCAAATTATTGACATTTTATTATGAAAAAAATATATATACCTATTAGAAAAAAAATCAAATGAAGAAAAAGCGAAAATAGCATATCAAAAATTTATTGTTATTAAAAATTATATTTTCTAAACTAGAAATTCAACTTTCTTCCTGGAAATTAAAGCTGATTTCATGCAGTAGATATTTAGCTACAGTTTAAAAAGAGACATTTAAGTTTCTGTGCATGTATTATAAATATCTATTAAACAGTATTAACCTTGAATCTAAAATAACAGTTCTACTTCCCTTTTAATTAATAGTCTCCATATACTTCTATCAACAGAAGAATCAAACCTTTGAAAACGTCAATAATTTTTTCACTTCAATTAACTACAGAAATAAATATAGAAATCAAAACTACAAACGGAATACACTCTCGTTTATTAATATAAATCTCAGAACTTTTTTAACTCTGCCGAAACTTTGATAATAAATTTTTTTTTAACAATTGTGGGGCATAAACGAATTTCAGGAGGGAGAAAAATGTTTTCATACTCTTCGTTATTTCAATCCAGGTTTGAAAAAATTTCGATTTTGGAAAATTTTTCTTTAATTACCATTTTACTTTTTCAAAGAAGAAAAATATTATTAATATGTCCTTTTAATGTAATTTTGTTTTTAAAAAATCAATTGCATCTAAGAAGATATTTCTAAAGTAATCCAAAGTCAATATTAGTTTTTAAATTATCATAAAATTTGGAGACGTGGAGTAAAATGGAATTAGCCATTTATGCATTTTTTTTCTTTTTAGTTTCATTGTCCCAAGTGTAAAATAACCGGTCATAAATTAATTAAATATACTTGAATGATAATTTTAATAATTATGGGAAATAACTCCACATGCTGTTTTACTTTTCATTTTTGTCATAAATAATTTTTTTGTCATATTCATATTATTTTCATAATCATATCATCTTTTTGTTTGTCATAAATATATAAATTTTTGGCACGTTTGAATCATAACAGGAAATTCTTCTTTACTATTGCAAAAAAATGAATTAATTTTGCTTTTGAATCATAATAGTATATGTATTTATTACTTTGAAAATATTCAATGACTTTTAAACTTATGCTATGAAATTAAAAAAAGTTTATATATTACGAATTATTTTCTTTAATATACTTGGAATTCCTTAATTTCATAATTATTTATTGTCAATGAAAAACTTTCTGAACAAATCGGATTTCTTATTTGCAAATTAAGTTGTTTGATATTTAATTTTGTTAACAATAAAAATGTGATTTATGAAAAAGAAATTAGAGATCGCTTCTCCTTTTCTGAATTAAAGATTGTGAATGAGCTTTTTATCATTAATAGGTAATCATTCTTTCATTTTTTGCTAAAAAAAGTAGTGATCAAATTAATTATCCGTCGATTCTCACATTATTGTGCCCTTACTTTAGTAAAACTTTTCTTTGATCTCATGAATGCATTCAATTACCTTCAATGAGTCTGAGCTTTTTATTAAATGTCTTCTTCCCCATTGTAAGATATGAAATGTCTTTATTAAATTTCCTCAATCATGAAAGTCGTTAAAAATTGAAATCAAACTGAAAAATAATATGTATGTGCCTCAATAATTCTATATATCTCTATTATCTTTTGTATTTTCATATTTAAATACACTATATCCATTTATTTGATTTCCTCAATTTTGAAAGTCGCTAAAAATTGAAATTAAATTGAAAAACAATATATATGTGTCACAATAATTTTATATACCTCTGTTATCTTTTATATTTTTATATTTAAATATACTATATCAAGTTCAACAAATATAGCATAAGCCTATGACAGTTTTTTTTCCCAATATTTTCTGATTCCAACAACAATTTAGAGATTATAATGTATTGGTTATAATTTATGAACAATTAAATTGGATAGAGAACATAAGGAAAAAACGTAATTTTTCCAATCTTAAATTACTTTGAACTAATTTTTGAATTATATTATTTTCTGAATTTGAAATTTTATGAATATCTTAGAAATCTATTTAAAATATTGTTGTGAAAGTTCTGAGTTCTAAAAACTCTGGGGGAAAAATATGTATCCCAATGCGAATTTTTCTTACTTTCATATAATCTTGAGTAATAATAAGTTTAAAATACTAGGGAATTTCAGCAACTTTCATTCTTTACTTTGAGCTGTAATCTTCAAATTTATTCCAGTTGTCGTTTCGTTTATCAGTTTAAAGTAAATAGTAATAGTAATAATATTTATAGTAATATTTAACAACTTTTTTATTCGATATAAAATAGTAAGCAGAAGAAATTAGATTATTTTATTAATTATTTTTACATTAGACAGATGTAAAGTGAATTTTTCAATGTGTCGATAAAGTTTCATATTCCAATATCTTAAAACTTCTAGTTGCAGCCATTTTCAACTGATTGAGATTTTCAGAAAACGCCATATTTAGAATACGTCAGCTCTGAAATTGGTTTTGATGCTTTCGCTATTTTAAATAACATTTAAGTAATTTATTTAACGCGTTGAATGCCAAGGCAATTTCCAGAAATTTGGCATAAAATGACACTAACTAATTTGAACTAATTTTTATAATTAAATTTTTTGTCTGTTTTTTGCTAAATTTTCTGTTTATGCCAGCCAGCATTGATTTTTTGTTCTTTTCCCAGAAGCCATCTATCAATATTAGCGTTGATATACTACGAGTTAATTCGTAGCTGCACGAAAATAGCAAGTAAACACAGTAGAGATAACTCGTAGTTGACGTCCTAGAAAAGAACACAATCTACGAGTAATCTCGTAGTTGGCAGTCTACGTGTTAATAACAATTAAACATTTAAATAGACAAATTTATATAGTTTCAATAACATCTGAGTTTTTTAGCGACGAATTGAGAATGAATAAATTAGGTCACGCAATTTCTTTTCGGTAAAATCATTCGAATAGCCAGTGAAAAAGCATAGAATATCAATGTAGAAAAGGCTGAAATCATTTTTTGAGTTTTCATGAAATTCATCAAGAGTGCACTCAACATAAACATAGAATGGTGAAAAAAAAAAGTGTTTTTGAAAAATCTTTTTTTTTTCTTTCGAAATGTTAAAAATGAGCAAATGGAGTTTTAGTTCTAATACTTTGTTTGAAGAAATGATTTCGAGTATGTTTGACTAATTCGTTAACATTCTTTTGTTTTCTCCAGACGGCAAACTGCAGAGGAACGTGAAGCCGAGCGGCAGGCTGCTAACCGCTTGATGATGTCTCTGCATGCTGAAGTGGTGTCCAAGTCCATGTATGAACCTACCAGAGACCCTCTATGTTTGAGTAACGCGTCCTTGCACGCACTACAAAATCTTCAGCCATGGTCGGCTGACAGCTCTGCGGCGGCTCATGCGGCAGCGGCCGCGGCTTCTCACCACCACCAGTCTACGGATCGGCCCCCGTACCTTCAGCCGCCAACCTCCCTCACGGCGCCCATTTGCTGAGGCCAGTCATTGGATAGTGCACCGGACCAAGCTCATCGATTGAGTGCATCTCTGGTAATTTGCTACTTGGTAAAACGCATCCAACGTAGCAACTGCAGCGGAAACCAGCTGTGATGCTGACTCTGGAAAAGGCTGCACGAGCAGCTCTGACCAGAAATAAATGAGTGCCAAACCTTGAATGCTATTCCAAACACATTCGACGCGCGCAAGTGTAGAGTTTCATTAATGTTAAACTTTGTTAAACTTCCATTTTTTAAAAAAATTTTTATCGAGACCTTTCCATTTCAATCCTTTCTAACTGTTATTCACAAATCCTTTGTTTTCCTGCTTTGAAATTCTGATATTCACTAAAGATCAGTTTTCCGTTTAAAGATCTTTCAATACTACGGTTTCATGACTATTGACATACCACACATTATTTAATCCAGAAACACAATAATGTACACTAATATTTGGTTATATAATATAATATCAATGCATACATTTTAACTTGTTTAAAAATTATTACCTTAATTTTGATAAATTTTCAATGTAGCCAAACTTTGCAATTTGTTTCGATTTTTTTAATTAAAAATTATTCAGTCAAGAATCTAATTAAATTCATCTTGCAAATTGTGACTTATATTGAAAATTAACATTATCAGTGTCATAAAATTAAAGGTTATCGGATTTCTTGTTGACAGATGTTCAAGATTCTGTTTCAAATTGGAAGTATCCACTGCCAATATAATTGCTGCTGACTCGAAATTAAATATTTTAACAAATATTTTTATAATTATATTGTATAATCAGTTATTCATTCTTATTTTTTCTATCAATAGCTGGATACTAGTCATAATAATCAGGGTCATTTTCATTGTATCAAGTAAAATGAGGGATTTTTTCCATATAACATTAACAAATTTCAAATATAAAAATAATATTAATCCTAATTCTTAGAGATTTTAATCAGTCTTTAAACCATTCTTTAAAAAAAGATGAATATGTTGGGATAGCTATTAAGGTAAGTGACTGGCTTTCGTATCTTTGTGAAGTCAATGCTGACCAGAAAGGACTTGAACTCTCAGCGGTAAGAGTATATTGAATTGATGCTGTGTGACTTTCATGCAAGATAGAACATACAGAAAAGTGTGTGAACTGCATAACTCTAAATCATTTCCATATTCTTAAAGCCACTGTGAAAACTGTTAATGGACATTAAACCTATGACTTATTATAATTAAATGTGATGCCAGATTTCTTACCATCTGCTACCAATAAAAGAAAAACTAACTTGTAACTAATGAAGTAGAAATGTGAATCTTTGTAAGCTGTAAGGATAAAGGACACATATCACAGGCTAACACATGAACATGAATATCACGGAATTCACTATGTGTCCTAGAAAAAAAAAGATTAGAAGATCTTCCAAGTCAAGTGAGATATAACTTCAAGTAACTTCAAGAGTATTATGTTTCGACATAATAGATTTAAAGAATTGTAATCATACTTGGATACGTTTCTTAGATCATTATCAAAGTGTGAATTATTAGTAACATATGTTACTAATGCGAAAATTGGAAAATAAGGTATTAAGACGTAGTTAGGAATTACGGGGTTTACATTGGCAAGATTAAAGCCATTTTTATTTGTTACTTTTCAGATTATAGATACTTAATTACTTTGATTGTGACAATGTACTGATATATACTTAAATACGAAATAATTATTAGAAAAATACTAATTATGAAACATGTAGAATTTATATTTTCATTGCATGATAAGACTGCAATAAAGCCGTAGTGATGTAGAGTTAATTTCTTAGAAACGAATAATATCTCTATTTCATAACATATGAAGCCATTTACACTCATCAAATATATTTTGTTAGTAAACGGTAATTTAACCTAAAACTAGCATATGTAAAACAAGTAAGAAATCTGTAACTTAGCATTCAAGAAGCTTTATCAATAAATTCTCTATGTATGTAGAAGACAAATGCTGGAAAGATTTTCAAGGTGAGTAAAAATTATGTTCAAAATAAACTACAATAGACGCCGCTTGTGGTAGTTACATTGGATCCAAGCCAAATGAGCACTTAATTCAAATGAGCAATAAAACTGAAATGCTTTACAAATACTTCAGTTTTGTAGGAATAAAAGGACACCAGAATTAAAGAACAGACCATGCGATATATTTCCTGTTAATCATTTGATTTTATTAGAAAACTCGACACTATGTACAGAGTTTCAAAAAATCGCTCATGATATTTTATGTCATATTTCAGTTTAGTTATGTTACATTTCCGTTTTAAAGCAACACTAGGGCTATTTTGGGACAGACCTCGTAATTTTGAACCACAGTCAGAGGCGAGAATGAAAGCTGAAAGGGCAACTCCCACTCCACATCAACGGAAGAGCGTTTGGACTGACGAATTTAACGTGCAACAGACCCCCTTACATGGCTGTTCTTCGGTGGAATTGGGTCTCGAATCTGAAACCCTACGGCTCACAAACTGAGATCTTATCAACAGGCCACCGCAGCCCTTATGCCTTATTTTAGAAAATGCCGACACTACCATTTTTAAAAATTAGCATTGATTGGATAAATCTTCGTTCGTATGAATAAAGCCCACCAAAAAATTCAACCTGCTATTGGAAGGATCTTAAATGTTTTCGGTCTTCTGACGAAGCAAATGATCCATTCACAGGTCCCTCCTTTTCTCTAACTTTGGTAAATCACTCCACATCCTACCCACATCGTTTTCGCTGAAGCGTCAAATTGCCATTCTGTTGGACTGCGGATTCATTATCCCTCCTACATTTCAGCAGTTTTGTTTATAAACAGTTGGGAAATTTTCAACATACCATTAGTCTGACTTAGGTTGAGGAGTTGATTATACTTTCAGAAGATGACGCTTCAATTTCGTACTCGACACGTGACGTTTGCTCTTCGTGAAACTGATACTGACCAGAGTCTTTAGTTCCCTGAATGGAAGGAGGTAGAACACTGCAGAGGGTTGAGACTGGTTCAGCAAAAGTAACAATTTGAAAAAGAGAGTTTTTTTTCCCCCTTGACCTTAGCGCAGGCCTTAAATTGATCAGCAGAGTTGACGGATTTTGTATATATTTAGATTCGGGAGATCTGTTCCTCGCTATTTCGATCAATACAATCAATTGGCAGTTATATCCTTGAACCACTACAAGCGACGGATATTGTATCAATTTTATCAATAATGAAGTTGCTGAAATGGATAGCATATTTTAATTAGCTGTTTTTTAATGGAATTCCAATTAAGATTAGGAATATTTTAAAATCACAACTGTTTAAAATTTAATAATTCAGTATTCAATAAAACGCTTATTTAAAAAAAGGGATACTTAAGAAAAGAATGAAATGAAGTGGATATTTTTAAGATTGAGTTTCTTTTATAAATTGTATGTATAAATAATAGAGCAGTTTTATATCTGAGCTCCTTTCCACACAAAGAATTAATTTCGCTAGCTATAGTTAAATTTTGCTAAAACTTTCTAAATAAAAATTTGAAAAAAACTGTGCATAATCTTCGAGATTGCCTTAAAGAAATACCATAACACTGAATAACCAACATTATTAGTGTTTTATCTACAATCCAGGAAGGATACGTAAATATAATCAGCAATTTTTTTTGTTCTAAACATTCTTATATATTCTTTTGCTATTCTGAAAAATATTTCCAGTTTTAAAGTAAAATAATTTAAAATTTTCTTTTCACAACAACGATGGAATTAGTAACTCTTTCGCCTGATATTCGTTTTTCGGATAAACAACAGTCGGAAAACACATGCAGAAGTTAGAAAGCTTTACAAGTAGCTGCGTTTTTTCACATTTTTTCAAAAATATAATTTGAAAGTATTCTATATTCATTTGAAAAAATATTTTTTACTATGGAAATAATTCCTTTAAATTATTATGAACTATATATCTAGAATAAAATATCATTTGTTGAAACTTAAATACTTAAAGGCAGTAGTAAAAGCATAGAAAGAAAGAAAATCATAGCAGATTATCTTTGTATACTTCAGTACATTGCATTCCAGTCTTCTGGACAATTGTTTCTCTGAGGGAATTTCATATTTTGTTGTATTTTAATTCCTAGTTTATCTTCTTTCAGTGAAACGTAATCTGTTTCTCCAGATTTTTATAAAATATTTATAATGTATTGAATCGTACCTCTATCTTAGGAAACAACTGATAAGATTTTGAATCAGGTTACCTAAGTTAATGTAAATTCGAATAACAAAGTCAATGCGCATTAACATTAATGCATCAGCAATTTTGTGCCATAATTGAATATTCTCATTGAAATGTTTAAAGGCAATACACTAATCAACTGATTTAAAATTTTCATTTTGTAAATATCTGTATTACAAAATTTAATGCTTAGTCATAGAAATGGCCAAAAATAATAATCTGTTTAAATTATTTAAGAAGAAAATTAAAAATCAAAATTTTTAATTATATATGATGAACACATTTAAATGTATGCTTTCAGTAAATATTCAATTATAGCACTTTTAACTAACAGAACTCTGAAAAATATTCCTTGTTTGAAGTTATTTTCAATATAAAAGTTTTAGGAAAATTTCTAGCACCAATTTTTCCATTAAAAACTCTGTAATACTTAGTTAAAACTGAATAGTGGAGTTATGGAATTTTTTTTAAATTTTGGTTTCCAATGCTCAGTATTTATTTAATTTTGATACAGCTTTCTGAAATGTTGTTCCTAATTTTGAAAAATATTGACTTTGAACAATTCTTGATCATATTTAAATCAAAATACTTTTTTTACCAATTAAAATATCAAATTGACTGTATAAAATCTCTAAGAATTTCTATGAAATTTTCTATTGCATGCTTTGAATATGAGATAATTTTTCATAAATTTAACTTCTGTATTTCTTTCAATCCTCATTTTAAAATTTCATTAGAGTGCCAAACATTTAATACTAAAAAGAATGAAATAATAAACTTATTATAACCGTATGAAGGATTTCCTTAATTCCAATCTCATTTTCAAATCGGAATCTTATCAAACTCATGTGTTCTTTTTTTTCTTTCTATAACGTATGCTATAATATTAATTATTATCATTTACTTTATAGTTTGAAAATATCAAATAATAATATATAATTAATTTTAAATGATATGTGAGGAAATTCTTCGAAATTTCTGTGTAGATTTCTACACAAAAAATGTTTTCTTCACTTTTGGAATAGCCTTTATTTTGAAATGTGAGTCAATTCTTATTCTTCTTGTACATATTCATTGTAAATTACTCATGTTGCGCGTAAAATATGAATCGTCCACCCATTGTTAACTGTTTCTAAATTAAGTTCTTGTAGCAACTTGTACATATACAAAAATACCATTTGTTTCAGAAAGTAGAAGTGATGCAGAGAATAAATGTCACAAGTGATTGCCAATAAAATATGATTTGTATTATCTGTAACAGTCTTTTTTTCCTCATAAGTGCTCATGCACATATATTCGCAGATTTACCATGTGTAAATTTACAACGCATTTATTTGTTTCATAAAACCAAGCAGAGACACAAAAGTTAGCAATGACACGAATATATTTTATAAATAATTTTCTGTCACTTAACAAGGGATAAATTAGCACATTTGGATTCAACAAAAAATTAATGCACATCCGGTTTAATTAACATTAGATATTTAATAGAATGAGTCGTAGACAGATTCTTTTTTATATTATTAGCTAATGTACAATATACGAATTTTTCTTCTTAGTCTTTTTTTTCTCGTAAATGCTCATGCACATATGTTAACAAAATTCGCATATTTACCATGAGTGCATTTACAACGCATTTATCTGTTTCATAAATCCAAGCAGAGACACAAAAGTTAGCAATGGCACGAATATATTTTATAAATAATTTTTTCTCACTTAAAAAGGGATAAATTTAGATTCAACTCTATAATTAGCACTTTTAGATGCAACAAAAAATAAATGCACATCTGGTTTAATTAACATTAGATATTTAATAGGATGAGTAGTGGACAGATTCTGTTTTATATCATTAGCTAATGTATTTTACAATATACGAACTATCAGCAGTCTGGTGTACAGAGAAAAGACTATTTTAACGATGATGGGAGTCAATAGTTTTGAGAAGTTCTTCAATAAGACATTCTCGCTTTCATTCTAGTCATTCTTTCTTTCTTAGACATTCTTTCTTTCATATTTTTCAATACGTTTGATAGACGATCAGGTACACATCGATGTTACTTATAACGGAGTATATAAGGTTGAACACTAAAAGAGAAGAAAATGAAATTACTTGTAATAGTACACACAATAAAGACAAAATGTCAGATATTTTTATGAAAAAAATACAGATTATCACACGTAACTTAACGAAATCTGGAATTATTCTTACCACTGCTAATGATAAGGAAGCTTCAATTTTTTTTAAAAAAAATTCAGCTCTCAATACATACTACTTTTTTTATTCTGAAAGGAAATGTTGGCTTCCTCCCTCTATATTTTCGCTAATGATATGTTCTCATTATATAATACAAATTCAAACAATCAATACAGAAAACATTTTGAAACTGGAGACATTAAATAACATTCTTTGACTGCATAAGAATCAGATGACTGATAAACATTGATAAATGTATTGAAAAGACTTTTAATTTTAGCAATTTGAAAAACAAACTATTTTTATTAAATAAAATAATAAATTATTAAATATCGTTGGAGTGGAATATGACCACTTATAATTATTATAAAGAATTCGATAAATAAAGAATTAAAAAAAAAACAAGGGGGAGAATACTATGCTACATCCGCAAATTATTGAAAAATATAGAATAAACGAATAAATTATCATCCGCTGATTTGAGGAGTCAATCAGACTCAGTAACCCTACCTCAAATTTAATTTTGCTTCGAATATTAGAAATTTAACACTCCATTTCCATAAATTCAGCTTTGACTTCATAATGTAATAAATCAATAAACGATGTCGATATTGCTAAAAGCAAATGAGAGCATAGCAAGTATTTCCTTGAAAAGGTATATTTTTCTTAAATTTTTATACTATATTGTATATAGTTTTATTATTATATTCAATTAAAAATAGATGTTTGTTGAACATCATTAAATAAATCTTATTTATATAGATATTGTGTTGTCTGAAATGTAACAATTATAGCCTCTAAAGTTAATTTGCCTCAAAACTATACACATACATTGCAACTTTATAAAAAAATTTAACGTCATACACAAATAATGATGTATATTTAAATTATAATCAGGCATCCAGTTTTCAGAAATTAGCAAACTAATATTCTTTTCTGCATTTATATCATTAATGCTAATAATAACTATGCTTTCAGAATAGCTATGAATTACAAAATCTGAAATATTTTTTTTTTTTTTCATTAAATAAAATCTGAAACATAAATGTCTAAATTAAAAAAGAAAAATAATTTAAAAAAAATATTAATCTAATTTCATAGTTTTTTGGGAAAAATTGCTGCAAATGATGAATTTATTGGTATTTTATATAACCATGGAATTACTAAAAAAAAGTCTTCCTTCATTTGAATTAAGCATGTAATTTTTGGGGAATAATTCTAACATAAGAAAAAGAAAAACCAAAATATTACTTCAGATTGCTTGAACTTATTTTTTTTTTTTTTTTTTTTTTGCAAATTGAATATTACATTATTCGTATGACTACAAGTTTTTGTCTTTAAACATATAAACTATTTGTAATCATACAGATTATTAGATTATAGGGCTATCTATAATTTTAACAGATATACAATCAGAATTGAAAATTTTTGAAGACAAAATAAAACCTAGTTATAAATTGAAGAAATAAATTTTTGACTAACCGTTTAGATTTCTAAGACACATTAACATTTCTAGGATGAAGATAAATTTTATTTCTTGAAGAAAATATGTGCACTATTCAACAATTTCGTTACAGCAAAGTCTTAACATAGTTAAACGCACAGCAAATTTCTCTTATAGTCTATTTTTACCATATAAATTTTACCGTTAAAAATATCTTTAACACTGCAATTATCTAATTTTTTTTTTTTTAAAGCCCGAATTTCAACCGCATCTACTTACCAAAGATTAATCTCCAAATAACACGCCGAGGAGACAATAGGTTCTGTATAAATGCTTAATCCAAGTTAAAGGATATTTTGTAGCTATAATAGGCAAATGACATGCAAGTTATTCTCAGAGGTAACAACTTTATTACAGATTATGCGAGAAAGTTTTATGAAGACCAACCCAGAGGTTTTTAAATTTTAATTAAATTTTAGTGTTTTTCGCAGTAACTACTAAAAATATTGTAGTACAAATAATTTTGCACCATCTTAGTTTTCAAAAATTATTTTTTCAGCTTTATTAACGATTTTATAGTATAAATATATTTTCTATGTTTAATCAATTTTAAAAGAAAATATTTTATTCACATTTTCTAAAATTAAATTTGAAAATTCTGAATATTAAACAAATAAAGAGATACAATAAATAGTTTCTTTCATAACCATTTTGAAAGAACACTAAGCTTTACAATTCTAAAAGAATACACAAATCTAATATTAAAAATGAAAATCAGTTTGTTTGTATTTTATATACTGTCGTACCGTTCATCCTATTTTGATAAAACATTGCCAAATTATTGATTAATTGCATTTAATATTATTTTTTCTGCGGCAGCAACGCGCCGAGTACCAGCTAGCTATGCATAAAAATGAGATGTCATTTCTCACGTTTTCTGTCTTTCTCAGGTTATTAGAGTTGTTCACAATAGAACTATCTTTTTTGATATAAGTTTAATTGATTAAAATTATTTTACAAAATCGTTGTTCCTACAAACTGAAATTTCTTTCTCACATTGGAGCAAAAGTCAGTTATGAAGAAAAGAAATTATTTCTTCACCCCTGATGTACTTCAAAATTAAGCACCCTAATCACTCTTAAAAAACATTAGTTTTTCTCTTGAACTGTATTTAACGTTCTCGAATTAAGTATATCTATTTAGTCTAACCGGATAGAATAAAAACGATGGTTTAATTGAAAAAATAATAATTTTTTCCCTGCCGGATTATTATTGTACAAGGAAAACTGCGAAAACCAATATTTTCCCATAACAATCTTCTGATTCCAATGTAATTTTTAAGCTGATATCAATTCTTTGCCTCACAGGATATAAAAATTACAGATTACATTCTTTTACATTTTGATCATTATGTTAAAAATATTCTTTCGAACTTTAAAGATTACGCATACTGTGTTATGTTTCCGAGAAAAGTAATTTACTGTAATATTGTAATCATGCACTGTTTACCTTTTATGTAGAATACAAACTTCTACATAAAAGTAAAGGTACAAAATTCTACACAAAGGTAAAAGTACAAAATTTACATAAAGCTTGCTTTGTATTCGACCAAATTAACCATTTATGTAGAATAGAAAATTAAGAACTCAAATTTGTCCAAGTGGCAATATTTTGTCTTGCATCTATATGAATTGACTTGCGGTCAAAATGTGGAATTGCTGAATTCCATATTTTGTGTTTTTCATTTTTTTCAGGTATTACATCCGCATTTTTTTGCTTCATTTTTAGGAAGTAAGTCAGCTTAATGTATCAATTGCTTTTTTTTTTCGTTTGACATTTTTTAATGCAGACTTTTGAAACAAATGATAAAATTCAAATATTTTTTATTTATTTATAATTAATTATTCAATATTAACACACAAAATTGATTCAAACCTTTCACACAAAAAATTCTTAGCAAAAAATAAGAAAACAAAGCAAGAAAAGTGGATAAAAGTAAAAAAAAAAATATATAAATACATTGGAATGTACACAATAACAACAAAAACATACAAATATCAACACACAAAAAACAGATACATAATTTAATGCAAACAAAATTCTACCTAATAGTGAGAGCCAAAAATTCAATTTTGAAAGCATTTCTTAGTAGTTTCTTATTTTTAAAATAAAGAGAAAATAAATGCATCCAAAGCAAGAATAAAAAAGTTATGAAAAGAGAGAAAAAATGAATTCAATTTAGGGTGACAGAACTAAAGAATAAGAAGAAAAAGTAATAATAATAATGAGCAAAATAATTTTACATTGGGTACATAAACTCTAAAGTATAATATAAAACTAACATTACTCATATATGAAATTGTAAGCAAATACTTCCAAAAAGTAAGAACGAGAACTTTATAAAAAGATAATCAGAGCATATTAAATATCTTGATAAAGAAGCTCCATTTTCATGAAACCACTTAATTGAGAAATTTATGATCAGCAATTTGCTTGAAAAACTGTGCATTCATAAAGAATGCAAAATTGCTGAGCATAAATTACTTGACAGTTTTCGCAAACAAAGCCGACTTTGCCCATTTTACTTCCATCAGTGAAGTATTACATAGCCAGAAGAGTACCCACAAAAAATATGTGTTTTGCTCGTTATTTCAAGAGCATTCATGATTTCATAGAAAGTTTTATTAATTATCTAGATTTCTAAAACAACGGGGGGAACATCGCTTATGAATAAAAGTAACCTTTAATTACTTTACCATTTCACTATACGAATAAATATTCTTTTTTGTATTTTCTTTAAAAAATATTACTTGATTTTACTTATCGATCTACCGCATAACCATAAACAATAAATGACACAATGGTTTATTGATAAATTGTCTGTAGGACACCGTAGCTCATCCCAAAACCGTATTTGGCAATACAGTTAAAACTAGAAAGCACTTTCACACATTTTTGGGAAATGTAATTGATATGACCTTTCCATTTGATCTATAATAACATCAAGGAACTTGTTTCAATTCTAAGATCAAGTGGTTTGCCAGAGACTTTTAACACAAATTCAAACTCTTACTGATAAGCTTTGTTGAATTGAAAAAATGTTTGTGGTGTTCAGCTCATTGAGCTATTATGTTAAGGATTTGGACACATCACTACATCAGCAATTTTCCTTTGGATAGCAGTGAGAATACCATCCACAAAAGCAATTCTTTGTTAGTAATTGAGGGAAATAGAAGGGTCATTTGAACAATATTTTAGAGAATAGGGCCAGCAATCAACTCCTGCGGGCATCCTTTATTCAACGAAAATATTTTACTGCAAATTTCTACCACGAGATCGACTATTATCTCCTCTTATCTAAGATGGTAAGTTTTGCAGTTTTATTTGATTTTTACAGATAAGAATAAAGCAAAACTAAGAGCATTTTCAGCAGAATTTTGTGAAGCAAACTCATATTGCTTGCTACTATGAAAACCTTGCCTTTTTAGGTACCGGCTTATTCTATTGAGGAAAAACCCTTAAACACAATTTCTTATGGTGCTAAGCAAACTTATGCAACTTATATTATGAATAAATGGTACCTTGAAATGAAAACTTGAGGGAATTAAAAGAATCCCAACCATTTTTCTTATGCTTTGGTAATACTCCCAATGTAAAATAAAGATTAAAATGCCTATGCAAGAACTTTGGAATTACAGAATAAAAACGCTGTGTGATTTCATATGTGATCCTGTCAGGTATGGGATTTTTTTTTTCATAGTTTAAATAGACGAATCAATTTCAAAATTCTGAAATTATGGTCAGTAGAAAAAAAATACTGCCTTTCTAGCCAAAAATAAAATAAAAAATGAAGAGGGTGGGAGATGCCGTTTGTGCAATACTATCTTTCGTTCATCTAGTGGGAAGCATTTTGCTAAAACGGAGTTAATTGTTTAATTCATCTAATTTGTGGTTATGCCATCCGCTAGTTTTAATCTACTGATTTCTTTTCTTTAATTAAGTTTTATTCTATACTAGCTGGTATCCGGATCGTTGCTGCCGCAGCAATAATAATTTTGGAAATGTCGTTTGAAATTTAAAATAACCATCTTGTTTAATTAGGAATGATAGAAAGTATAATTTTTATTTTCGTATCGGAAATTAATACATGAATTGAAATTCAGTCATATATAAAGGAGAAGCGTAAATAATATTAATTCTATTTTTTTTTAACTTTATCATTCAAGACTTTAGGGTTGGCCATATTTTTTTTTGTTTTGTTTTTCTATCTTCAGCAGAAAAAAAAAAAGTGCAAGTAATAAATATTCAAAGTTTCATCCCTTTTGGATGAACGGTACAACACTGCATAAGAGACATACAGACAAACATTCATTTTTATTTATACAGATTTGCATAAACGTTTCCGATAATATTGAATTTCAACAGATACTTTTTCCATGGATTAAACTAAGTTCCCATACGTGTATTATGTTATATTTTTATTTTTAAGGCCATGGAATGTTATAATAATATTATCTTCTCTCTGCAAATTGTTGTCTGGATAGGCATGGTTTCTCATACAGTGAGTTTCAGTAGATTAAGGAGGTAATATTATTGGGATTTATTTGTTTCTTTCCCTGTTCCGAGTCAGAGTTCGGGCAGGTTTGTTCTTCCTCTGCGTTCTAATGAGTGAATGCTCCCCTCCCTTCAAAAAAAGGGTTATGCAAGCGAATGTGACGTCTGAAGTAACTGTCATACTCTCGGCTCTAGTTTGAGCTACTGAAAAAACAAGAGACGCTCACTCAGCTTAAATCTCTGACAGATAATGTCAGCTGGCTAGTAAGATGCCATAAGACACGACAACTTATTTTTTTTGGAATGGAAAGTGAAGCTAATTAAAAAACTGTAAAAGTGAAAGGAACAACAATATTTTTGAAAACATGTTGACTAGTCGTTTTCAATAGTTCTAGACTATTGAAAACAAGTTGATTAGTTTTAAATAGCCTAAACGTTGATTTAAAAAATTCGAATATGAAAGGTGTTGGCGATCAAACAATCCCCAATCAGCCATTTTAGTGTTAAAGGAGTTTGGAGAACCAATTGTTTGGAAGGTGTCTCTAATTTCATGAAATACAGTCATTTCTATTTTATTTCTCAACTTTTTAAAGCAAAATTAAGTGAAATTCAGAAATTAGTAATTTTACTAATTTTTAAAGACAAAATTAGTAAAATAACAACTTTTTTAAGACAAAATACTTCAAAATGAAAATATTATTTATTTATGATAGTTTATAGATAATATTCCAAGAAACAAAGATATTTTTGTTTTAAAAAATAAGGATAAAAGTAACATGAGGTATCTCGGAACAGGTTATAAAATGTAGTATGAAACAGTACACAATATTTCTTCTCACTGCAAATATATTTCTTTCAAATCAATTCATTACAAAAACAAAAAAAAACACGTATTCTTATTCTATAAGATTTTTGAGGTAATTGAAAATGGTCTTGTGAAGCTTGTTAAATATTAATATTTTTTGATTTAAAAAAAAGCGTTATTTAAGGAACCTTACAAACCATGATCATGCAGTCGCAAAAATATGAATCTCCTCTGAATTTTATACTTTAATTTGAATTTAATACTTTAATTGAAAGAAATGAAGTTTGAAAAATGTGCTCCAATTATTAGATTATTAAGTTTGTTGGAAAACTCCAACTCTTACTCCTTTTGCAGATACTTGTCTCAATACTTATAAATGTTAATTTTAGATTGAAATTTCAAATAATCGAAATCAAAGAATATTTATTACATAAAAAGATTAATTAAACAAATCATCAAATTTAATATAAAATTATTTTAAAATATATATTATTATTGAAAAAAATTTGATTCTAATGATAAAAGTAGACAGCAAACAGAATAAAATTTTAAAAAGTTAGTTTAAAAACAGAATTACTGACAGTTCGATTAATGTATATATATATAGTTGAGATTCTTTTGGAAATCACACAAGAATCTTAGTGTTGGGAGTTTCTAACTGGTTGGATCATCCTCGGTTTCATTACGTTATTTTACAGTCTTTCCACATTTTCAAAGAGAACAGCTTTTAAAATATTCGAAAACAGTTGTGCAGGATGGAACAATGATTACATTCAAAACATATGTGGTGAATGTTAATGCACAATATGCATTTAAATGGGTTATTTTGATATCCTTTGTTACTCAGTAACCACAAATGAATGCGCAATACAATCAAAAATTTCCCTCAGAGAATGCATTTCGTGCTTCGCATTGATATCCTTTATTTAAATTCAAATTGTTTGAAAGAATTCATTTATCCTTCTATTTTAATGGCAGATTTTATGAGTTATTGATCTTCAAACGAGTGTTATATATTTATTCATGCATGGAATCATTGAAACAAGTATTAAGGAAAATATCACATTTTCTTTCTCTTTAAAGGTTCTACAGATTTTATAGCTGAGTCGAATTGGTGTGAAAAGAATAAAAACGCGGCAAAACCACATACTTGCAATTTTGGTGAATTAAGTTGTTGAGTTGGCTATACCAAAATAAGAATCACATTTTCTCCGGAAAAAGAAGGCGGGTGGGGATATCTGAAATAAAACGATATATATATATATATATATATATATATATATATATATATATATATAACATAAAAAGGGATATTAGGTAAAAGTTTCAGACTGGTATTCTCATTCAGGTATTCATATTCAGACTGGTATTTTTTCAAAAATTCACCCTTCTTTAGGAAAAAAAGGGTCAACAGTTTTCTATTAATCAGAATTCTTAAATGGTAAAAAAAACCTATTTTAATAGTATTATTCTACGATTTCAAATGATATCATAATGGTCGATTTTCAAAAAGAAAAAAGTTTTGAAAATTCAGTTTGAATTTAAAGCTTCGTCTTAATAATTAAGACGGAGTTGGAATTCAGTTTTAGTAATTAATTCCACATCTGATGGTGGGTACACTGATGAGCATTAAAAATAACAGTTTTCGGGAATCCATTGCCAAAATGTAAAACTTTTTTTTTTCAGAAAAAAATATGCTTATATAATTCCACTTGAAATCCTAGAATAAAACTTCGACAATACGATTTACTCTTCTATTCACGAATTTTGAACAGGTAGAAAATATTTATAAAATTTCTTCGATGACCCTGACATTTCAGCAAATTCGAATTTTCAAAAAAAATAATGCAGTTTGACTTTTTTACCATTGAGATTAAGAGAAGGTATATATTTTTTGCTACAGCATAATCATAGTTTTCGGGTTCTAATGTTGTTTCATTAACTAATGTCCTTTCATAAAAAACAATTATTAAATTAATAAGCTTCATCTATAAGAGCTTTTGAAGTTAACCTACAGATCAGGAAGTAAGTGGGAACACGTTCTTTGGCCTCTGATCATGTGTATTTTCATTCATCATTCCAACACGTTTACAATAAAGCGAAATGCTATGCATTGTCTCACATTATGTCTTATTCGCTGTTCCTAATTTTTTAAAAATTAAAAAAATATTTGTCAGAAAAAATATCTTATATTCCTTGAAATATCGCATGTAAATTATCATAAATTGTTACTATTTTCATTTTATAATATCTTATTACCATTCCATCTCTAATACTTGTCTGAAAAAATTAGGAAATTATAAATAACTGAAATTTATAGAAAGCGAGACACTTTTAGATACAAATTAAGACCGGGAAGAAAACTTGCAGTTTAATTTGATTGCTGCTGTTGTGATTTATGGTCCTTTACCTGTCAGCGATTTAATCCGAGTGGAAATCTCTTGTTTTTTCAGAAGAGTCAACTAGGGTCAAGAGTACGGCTTAGCTACTTCATGTGTCACGTTCGCTTGTAGAATCCCTTTTTACGGGGGGGGGGGGCACATTCACATACCTCACAGATATAACACAGAAGACCAACCATGCCCAAACCAGGTCTCAAACCTGGAATACCCAGATTTCGGGGAAGACGTTCTACCCTTATGGTAGGATTCTCAATCTGATTGTCGAAATTAAAATAGAAGTAGAGTTTTCTTACCACTATTAAACAAGTTTTTCATTGAAACTAGTCTTACTTGGAAAAGTAAACAATTTGTACTTGCAGTCTGCTTCAACAATAGACTTTTTTTTTTTTTTTTTTTTTTGAAAAATATACAAATTATTATCCTCAGATTACTCCATGAGTAGCAAACTTTCATCTTCCTCATTCATCATTAAAAGTTTTCAACTGACTTTTGGAAATTGTCATTTGATCATTCGTAAAAACAATATATCTTGATTCAACAAAACTGGTCTCGTTTGTCATACTCATTTTATTACCTCTAACTCCATCAATTTTGCATACACAAGAATAATGAGTTTTTAATCTGTCAACATCAATGTTATCAATTAAAGAATTCATATTTGTAGAAAAATCAATCATAGATTTTTCCGACACAATTTTACTTCCTCAACCTTTTTTCCCTTTTTTTTTTTTTTTTTTGAAATGTATCAAAATTATCATCTCCAAATTACTCCATGCGTATCATGCTTTTATCTTACTTATTCATAATTTAAATTGTTTTATTCTATACTTGACATTAAATGTTTTCAAATTAATATCAACAGCCAACTTCTGAACTTAAAATATACTTATGTTGATAACATACTTTTTTTAAATGCCAGTTGCTAATTCAACATAAGAAATAAACATTTATAGCTGGACGAATCGCTTTACTAGGTTTAAAATTTCTTCTTATGCTAAAATAAATTATTTCAAATTTGTGTTCATTTTTTCAGCAACACTTCTGCTTTAACTAAAACAAACACAAGTTATTAGATGATACAATAAGAAGAGGAATATAGTCTTTCTTCTTCCTTAGAGTGTTTCAATCAAAAAATATATACACCAGGACACTCTGTAGTCATCGATCCCAATCACCCTATATTTTCAATTACCCTTCATGACTCTATATTTTTCAATTGATTAAGGAAACATTATTTTTTTCTCAAAATATACTGAGTCATAAAGCTCATAAAGGAATAAATTTACTGCTAAATTTTGAAAGATGATTTAATATGTACGTTAAAAATAATATTAAGTCTAATTTTTAATATTCATATCAAAATAATTTGGGCAAACGTTTTTCCTTTTAAAAAATTGCATTAAATTATTTTTTTAATGTAATTTCTCTTTTTTTTAATTCTTAAAAAACGTTTTAAAACGAATGAATTCTTCTACGGAAAGTACTCGTTGCCTAAATTAATATTGA
>JAPMOQ010024920.1:1216213-1265831 GCA_026543055.1 Argiope trifasciata | reverse complement strand
AAAACAAGAAAACAATTCTTTCTCCAAATTTTTTTTACGAATACTACTTTCTCTACAGTTCTAAAAGAATATGCAAACGAAGTCTGACGAATATGTCAATGAAAGGATAAAAGACATTGAATATTAAGTGAGATAATATAGAATATTAAGCATAAAAATTATTTGATCAAAATTAACGATCTTAATGGGTTTTAATTTAAACATGTTTTCAGATATTTCATTGAAGTTGATCATATTGAGGCATGTTTATAATTATTTCATAATGATAAATTTTAACCAGTAAACTGCGGAATTTATTTTTCAAAGTCCCTCAAGTTCCCCTTCTTAAAGCCAGGCGATTACACTTGTACACGTCGAACGTAAGAGATGTAAAATGACTTCATAATTAATTTTGGAAAAATAGGAAATCTTAATAAAGTGAATGTTAACGGGAATTATTAATGGGTTTTAATTCATATATGTTCTCAGATATTTCATTAAAGCTGATCATATTGAGGCATATCTATGATTGTTTCATAATGACACATTTTAACTACTTAACTGCTGAATTTATTTTTTAAAGTCCCTCAAGTTCCCCTTCTTAAAGCCAGGCGATTACACATTTAAACGTCGAACGTAAGAGACGTATAATGGCTTTATAATTAATTTTGGAAAAATAGGAAATCTTAGTAAAGCGAATAATATTTCATTTTTACCAGATAAAAAAATTATAAATCATCCTTGCTAAAATGATGATTTGGATTGACATATATATACATGATCGCACTGAACAGGTTAAACCCATTATTCATCTTTACGGTAAGAATAACTTTGAAATAAATATTTATCTTTTCTCTCATAAAGCTCTATTGTAAGATCTAGAATGGTTCATCTCGGCGTTTTTGCGTGTTTTTTTTTTTAATTCTTAAACGTCATCTTATTTATTTTATACATTTTTAAAATGCGTTAGGAAATTAGTGTTTGTTAGATTTACGAAAGATATTTTTTGATTAAAAAATTTTTTAAATTCAAAAAGGATTCGAGAAATAGTTAAAACTTATCTCATTCTCACAGCATCATAAAATCAATTTTTATTGGTGATGATTTGGCTAAGCTAGACTATAAGCAGCTATGGACTTGTAATAAAAAACATCATTCATTAAAAAAGAAATTCTTTTTATTTTTTTTACTTATTCTTCATGTTATTTTGGTAATGAAAGGGAAATTGTTGAATACAAAATCCACATAAGACGATCAATCACAGCATTTGGAAATTACTTTCTTTTAGTCATTTTTATGACATTCAATCACATTGAAAAGATTCTGTCAACATCTAATTAATTTTATACCAAAAACATTAAGTAAAGGCATTAAGTGCTACAACCTTATACTTAGCAGGCTATTGTTTTATTTTAAAAGAATAAAATCTGGAAACACAAAACTGATGAAAACCTTGATTGAATCAAGTAGTCTTTTTTATGAGGCACATCCATTTTCAAGGGAATTTAAAAATACATTTAGCATCACTAAGATCTCAATATTAATTAAGATTTCGTTTCCAGTACTAAAGACATATTTAAGAGCTATTATTCTGAATATTGCGGTCTATTATTACAGAGTATATGCTAGGAGGACTAAGACCGTTTAGCACTTACAAGAGGCTCACATACCATTAGGTGATGTCAACACTGTCATTAAATTCCTCAATAAAGAGTAGTCATAAACCTGTTTTTGGACACTTTTTACCGTAAGTTAATGGTTTCTGTAGATATTATTATGTTAGTATAGAGTTGGCGAGCTTATGGTTTGAAAATTGTAGAACTCTGCTATTATGCATGTGCGATAACTGAGAAACCATTAACAACTCAGATAAAAATAAGTCATTTACAGATCAAAGAATGAGATAGAACCCCTATCTTTCGACAAATTAGGGTGGTTCACATTGTTGTTGCAATCATTTGGGCTACTGAAAACCTTTGCTTGTCGCACTATACGCATTTAATATAAGCTTAATGTTTATATCGAAGAAATAAATGGGATTTAAAGGTAGGAATAACGCTACGAAACTGCGATGTGACTTGAAATATGCTGTAGCTCAAACTTAAAAGATACTTTAAAATCCGGAAACCATCATCTGTAGGCATTAATTGAGGTTATTTTCAAAAGGTTCTGGTTTAATGACCGTATAATAAAAATTTCAATGGGGAAGTGTCTGAAATGATGTTATAAAAATGGAAGTCTTACCCGAAACGGATCTCTCAGCAAAATAACTGGTGTTACGCTCAATCCACATTTAAAATAGATGTAAACCTCAGAAATGTTGAGCTTTCCGACAATAATTCTTCCCCTTTTCTATTTATTTTACATTCATAGAATTTTTTTCCACGTTAAATGTAAATTCAAGTAAGTTAGTTTTCTGGCAAATGATTCCTATATAAAGCTGATTGCTTTGAATTCTTCTAACAATTTTTACTGAATACATGACCCAAGCTTTATTAACCAAATCTGCTTAGTGGAATTTTACGTGAAGATATTCAAAAATATGAAATGGCTAAATATGAATGTCTGTACATTCCTATCAAAAAGCTAAAGTTCTGAAGAACTGAAATGTACCGCAATGATTAAAAAAATTTTTGAATTACTCTTATGATAATTAATGGATTTAGCTTCCATTAAAATAAAAATGTGAAACTACCGAATAAATAATTAAATGTTCTTGCAAACCTCGAAACTTTTGTCATCATTCAGAGCTTTCAGAAAAAATAAATCTGTTTTTTAATATACTGCTCATTACACGGCGCTTTCACTGACGGACATTGAAACAAATTTTCTCTGCTATAATTTACATTCATTTGTATCATCACTAATATATAGGAAAGTATTTTCCTTTCACTTAATGGCATTGCGTTTGTTGGGCAAGAGTGCGATATATTTCTAACCTGAATTAAACGGAACTTTTACTGAAAATATAGTATTTTGAATGAAATAATTAATCATTTCTTTATTACAAAGTATCTTACTTCCTCTTTGAGTCAAAGGCAGTCATTTTAGTTTTAAAATATTGGGAAATGAAATGTTTCTGTCTTTGTTTTCAAACTAACAATATGGAATCATAGTTTATTGAATATATCATTATTATTGAATACGACTGTTACAGAAAATGGATCAATTAATTATATGGAATCAAATCAGATATTTTGTTTGAATAGAAATCTACACATTTTAATGAAATAATATTAAAATTTCCAAATTCCTTAAGTAATAAAATCTGAAATTAGAATTATTTACTCTCTTCCTGAGTTTAAGATCTTGGATTCAGGTGAAAATCTCTTAAACTCTTTTGCCAATTTTTATTGCAATATTGTGTAATCCATCATCAAAATCGTCGAGAAATACTTTGAAAAGTGAAAAAAAATCATGTAGTTGTGTAAAATTCGGTTTCCGATTTCATTAAATTAATCCCTTGACCGGTTTATCCGTACCCCTTGTGAGCACCGATTTATCTTAATTTTACACTTAGTTTATAATTAAGCTATTTTTATAATGCTATACAACAATTACATAGAATAAGTAAGTATCTGAAGTGTTCTATATGGATTCTTAATTGAATCAAAATGACAAACATACTCGAAGTTGTAGACTTCATCGACTTTCATAGCAAAGAAAATAAATCATTGTAGAGGTTAACAATAATTTTCATAATTTTCTGTTTCTTAAGAGGATGCATTCTCCTAAAACACAGATTGATTATTATACATTTTTTCAGTGACCTTAAATAGGAAAAAACTTAATAAAAAATTATGTTTGTCAGTCATATACAGACAAATATATCTTGCTCTCTTTTCTATACAATAGGTTAATTACTATCCACAACTACAAAAAGAGTTATAGCAAGCGCATTTTTCCAAAGAGACACAAGCGGGACATAAAACACCAAAAAGGTTCTATAGGAATTCTTAATTGAATCAAAGCGGTAAAACATTCCCGAAATCGAAGACTTCATCTAATGTCATAGTAAATAAAATAAATAATTGAAAAGGTTAACAACAATTTTCCTAATTTTCTGTATCTTAAGAGGGTGCGTTCTCTTAAATCACAGATTGATTATTATCCATAATTTCAGTAACCTTAAAATTGGAAAAAATTATATTTGTCAAACATATATATACAAATATACCTCGCTCTCTTTTCCATATAATAGGTTAATTACTATCCACAACTACAAAAAGAGTTATAGCTAGAGCATCTTTCCAAAGAGACATTACTGGGACATAAAACACCAAATAGGGAAAGATGATCTGGAATCATTCCCGCTTTATTTTCACCACCGGCATTCAACAAATTCTTAACACTTTTGGCGCATTTAATAATCTCTCCAGCAGCAGAAGAGTAATTACAGAATGTGTTGACCAAACTAATTAGCAGCGCGAATAGAACTCAATACTCATACTCGAGTAAAGTAATTAAGTAGTGCTCAGGAAAATGAAAATCTCATTAGTTTTGTCTCTCTCGAGGGGATTTGTGTCCGTTTTGGGGTTGAGAGGTTCTCGAAACGTATGCGCGCCTCAAAGGTTAATGAGCACGAATTTGTTGATTAATACTTGGAGATAATTCAACTGGAGAACTAAATTGGAATTTAATCTGGATTTCACACTTACGAAGATTAAGTAAGGAAACAAACACCTCCGAATTGCAGCATCAGCATTTAGAATAGGCATTAATTGAGTAGTTAAAACTAGATTGTTTAAAAAATTGCCATTACTCTTAAATCCAAAAATTGGAGTTAAATTGTCTTTTGCTTTTAGAAATTTAACGCAAAAGATAGCATATGTGCTTTACATTCCGTTAGTCGAGTCTTATATATAAAATAAATAATTAGTTCTTTTTTCAGGGACTAGATTATCTATGACTGAGTGAAATTCCTTTTTAGCCATCTTCCTAGTTCCTTTTGGAAAAAATTCATTCGTTTTTGTTTGTGTCTACTTTAAATTTAGTTTATATATTGATATTATTCTATTACTGAGAGCTATTTATTAGACTAATTGTTATAATATATGCTGCTAACATATATTGCATATTCCTGACGTAAATATAACATGATCACATTGGTTTTAAAAAAAGAAACACGCTTCTAACGGAGTGTTAATAAGATTGAAAATTAATCAAAGATATGGAACATAAAATTCCATGGAACTAATGGAACTGGAGAAATTAAACCTTTGCATTCGAATGGTAACTCAAAATCACCATTCAAGATTCCCAACAATTTGACTTTTATTTCTTTATTTTCCAATTTTGATTTATAAAAATACCCACAGGGTAATATGAAAACGCAGATTAATTTTTTGGGAAGATTCAGATTAAAATAATTATATATATATATATATGCATATTTATTTTTGGAGCAATAAACAAGCCCTTGTATAAAGTGAATAATTATGCATTGAATTACTTTTCAGAGTGCAAAGGGTTAAGTTGCTCACATTACATTTTTAATTATTTAATCCTTTATTTTCAGGTTCTTATCCAATACCATATGCTCCGAAAAATTAATGTATATGAATTTTTTAAGTCGAATTTTCCAGAAAATTAATCTTTATATTTTTACCACTCTTAAGTAATTTTACCAGTCAAAAGTTTTAAAAAAATTAATAAAACGACAAATTGATGCACTGCCTTGAATAGTGTCTGAAAGGAAACATCGGAATGTAAGGGTTAAAGGTGATATTCGATGCAATCTTTTTAAAGATGTAATCAAAATGCATGTAGTGATATCTAATTATATGTTTACTAGTTTATTCTTTACGAAAACGTTAAGGTTATTTTATCATTTTTTTTTATTGTTAACTACATAAATTTCAGTTTTATCAATTATTTGACGCAAAAGTTTTCCTTGCTTTGGTTTAACAGTTAAATTCAATTTGTTCTACAAATTTACATTTTTTGTGTTTATTTTTATAAGGAATTGAATAAGTAAAATGCAAAGGGCTATTAAATATTAAATACCTACCTTTAAATATTTGTTTAGGTAGGTGATCCCATTTTTTAATTTTTTAAGATTCAAAATGATCCGAATTTTCACAAAAATCTTTTCTAGATTTCTGATGATGGTATAATTTATGAACAGCTTTAGAATCACTTCTATGCAATTCTTCAGCGACTCTCGTAGCAGCTTCTATTATAATAGCCCTAATTACCGCTTCTGGGTAAGTAAAGTTTGGTTTCGATTATAACTGCTAAATCACTACGCTGTGCAGACCACATACGAATCTGTCACGAAGACTATCATTGAGAAATTGTAACAAATTGGAAGTTGTGGACAGTTTTATCAATTGGGCACAAAACTTCGTCACCATTTCAATTTTCGATTGATTTCGCTTGCGAAAATGAAATATTGACGAAATCACAAATGGTTTTTCAATATTACAGTCAAGTATTTGAAGACTTGTTTAATCAGGTTCTACCAAATTCTATAATAAAGGTTTTCGCCGATAAAAAGTGATCATGGTAATATTTTCTTTTCATTTGGAGCATTGTGGGTTGCAAAACACACTTCCATGTGAGCTACATTGGCATAAATAACACACACACAAAACAAAAACAAAAAAACTTTTTCATTTTTACGTATAACAAATGGTTAAATGTAAAAATAAAGAACAATAAACGGAGAACCTCTAAAAGTGGACACTTGAACACTTTTTTTAAAAGGACTTTCTTTCTAATTTTGTATTTTTGAAGTGTGACCACAGATTTTTTTTCTTCTTGACATTGATGCAGGGAGACTGTGGGGATAAGTGTAACTGCTGTTTACAATGGAAAAGATACCCCATTTTGGAGTCACGCACCATCTGTTTCGGGCCGTTGTCGTGCTGGAATGCGAAATTTCCATCTAAAAATAAATTTTAGCACCTTCTTTTTGATTGTGAAGTGTATACAAGTAAGTCAAATGGTTCTTAATCTCATCTATAAAAGCTAAACTTCCTACTCCGATTCAAGTCATTTAACCTCACACCACCAAAAAGCCACCAAGTTTAATTGCAGAGTGTAATTTTTTTTGGATCAAAAGCAATGTTGGTTTTCTTCATCCGGTACGACGGCCCTCAATGCCGAA
The DNA here is from genome assembly GCA_026543055.1 of Argiope trifasciata. Taxonomy (NCBI): domain Eukaryota; kingdom Metazoa; phylum Arthropoda; class Arachnida; order Araneae; family Araneidae; genus Argiope; species Argiope trifasciata. The sequence continues at coordinate 1,258,741 of JAPMOQ010024920.1, read as the reverse complement.
AATGTTGAATTTACTTTCATCACTAAATATAACTTTCTTCTAAAGTTTAGCTTACAGCTGATGAGTTTATGTACGCTTCAATTCTTTTTCCTTTTTTGCAAGCTGATTAACGGTTTCTTTCTCGTAACTCGATTTCTATATCCAGTTTTTCTAACTGCATTTTGCATTGTTTCAATACCGACACCTCTACCAATGTTTTGAGAAATTTCTGCAGCAAGTTTGACTGCACTTACTTTATCATCAATCTTGATTTTTTTCAAAGTTTTCTTTTTTTTCGACATCACTCAGAATGTCTTTCCTTCTCCTCTCACTAACATTTTCAACCAATTCATCATTTAAAAATTTTTCAATGATTTTCAGAAAACATGTGAAGATTTTTCCAGCGGCTTTAGCTACTCTACGCTAAGATTGTCTTTTAAATAATCTTCATACGAACTTCTTTATACCAAGACTGGTTTCTCTTCAAGGAGCCATCTTTCATTTAAAAGTTTGGTTTTAAGCTCATCTAACAAACTTTATCGTTAAAAGATGTTTATTGAAAATGTTTAAGATAATATTACGCAGCTACTCTAGCAGCCAAGTAGGAAATATTTATCCGTATTTAAAGATATTTCTCATATGTTCATTCTCAACTTTTTGACAGCAAAATTTGAGTAATAAAGTTTTAAAAGTGCATAAATAATATAATTTTTAATGATTTTTTTTCTTGTATGTATAAATACGATATAAACTATCGTCTATGGAATTTTTTTTTATATATTTATATTTTTTGCTCATTATCCACCATACAAAGTATTAGCTTGTGTAAAAAACGAAGTGTATTATTAAATGTTTGAGCACTGTTAATGCTACAACTTTCGACCTCTTCACTGAATGGTTCTAATGCTAGCATTCGTGAATGAACTAATTTCGTTACCGTTGTTGTATTTTTGAAGAAAGGCAAGTAGATGACCACTTGATGGTTCAAATCACATTATTTACAATGAAACAGAAGTCGGTTAGCAAATAAATTTATTTAATATGTTTGAAATAATGGTATATAACGCCATTTTAAATTTGAAACCATTTATGTCTTTGATGTTGCTTTAATTTGTCCTTCACTATATGTAATTCACGCAATATAGATTGTCAACTTTTCAATAGGAATAGTTGAGGCTTCTTAAACAATGGGTCACGAAATACTGGCGAATGATGCAGGAAAATACTGTAGTCGAATCTTTTCAAGCTCTCCAAAATATGCTTTCAAATTTAACTGTGGAGATAATTTGTACCTAAAAGAACACTCTAGAATTTGATAAACCTTTAAATTTTCTTTTAGTTATTAATTATTGCTTCACATTTTTCTATCCTTTTTCAGCTCTGGTTTATCACTGTAAGATATGGGGCTGAGAAATTTTTTTTACACCAGAGGATAGATTGTGTTTGATAAAAATTGAAAAAGTTTTTTGAAAGAAAACAGGAAAATTGTGTTTATTTCCTCTGGGATAAATACACTAACAAGTTTTTAGAAATTTTTTTTCTCCTTTTAAATATAAAATAAATTTTTTAAAATATTTAATAAAAAATGGAAATTTATGAGAAGGTAGAAACTGTAATGTTTTCGAATACATGCCTCCACATTTCAACGTTTTTAAAGCTGTTTCTTAACAATATATTTAATTCTTTTTTTTTTACCTAAGCAATTTCTTAACTTCTTTCATTCTCACGTTGATTAATCCGAGACTAAAATGCAAGCTGAAGTAACAAAAATATTTTTAAATAGAAAAATAAGGAAAATATCAAAATTTTTGCTGAAGATTTCATATACTTATAGTTTCAATACTTCTTTTTAATCGAAATACTATTATTTTATTTAAGTTGATAAAAACGCTTTCGAATTTTTTAATGAGGATTTTTAAATGAATTTATTTGAATGGAATATACGCTCGGAGACACAAAGTAACAAATTGATATCAATTTATGTCATCTGTTCGGAACATTTCTTGCAAAAATCTGCACCTCCTCTTACAGAAAAATAATTTCTGTTCAAGGCGTAGTGTAAAGCAAATTTCACGATTAGATTAAGGTAAAATGCAACCGAAACTCTTTGGAACATTCTTTAGAAAACTGCTACAAAAAGAATTCCTATCCATGAATACTACATTATGGGGGTAAAAAGGGATCTAACTAACTAACCTAGGTTTACTCTGATAACATGGGTGGTCTTCAATTGTTGGGTGTTTCTAATAAGACTTCTGAAAAGTATGGCGATTCCCAGAAAGTTCAAAGCAATCTATCGGATAGCACCACCCTCTTTGGAACTGGGAGTACACCCCCAGAAAGCGGTGTAATCTCCACCCAAAACATGGTGATTCTTTTAAAAAGGAACAGTTACTAAAAAAAAGGTAAAATGAAAACTAAGGCACATAGTATTTCCTTATAAAAAGAATGGTACTATAATGCAGAGTCTTATCTTTAAATTTAGATTTCCATTTGCCCTATCATTTCCCTATTTTTTTGTTCCTGATCTGCCGGGAATTATTAAATGTAATGTTACTCAACAGTTTTCAAATGTATAACTTATAACATTTTTCAGTTTTGATGTCAGAAAACAGCTGATTTTATTGTTTTGAGAGAATTAAAGCAATAAAATCAGTTGTTTCCTGTTTTTGTATTTGAAGTTTAAAGTTAAATAGAAATATTCTTTTCTCTAAAAACCGGAAACGAATATATGCGGAAAAATAATATTTCATCTTTAAAATACTTCTAATTCAACACTATTTTATCATTATTCTAAAAAAAGAATACGAAAGAAGTAGGGTCCAGTTCAATAATATTACTAAAGCAAAAACTTTTTCCCTCGATTATTTTTTTCTTTGCATTCTTGCAATATAACGGCATAAAATTTCACGTGCGATGTGCCCCGCAACACTCTTTCTAGAAGATTGTTGCATGGAGGCAATGCTATTCATTATGGCAGACCAACAATCTTTCCTAGGAGATTCTTCGTCTGCCATAATGAATGATAAATTTTCTGGCTGAATAGTGTTATAATAATAATAAATATTTTGTCTGAACTTCGAATTGAGCGCATCTTGCAAGCAATCGATAAAAAATAACTAAATATTTTAGTGATAAGACATTGATTTATTTCCGAAATTTAAAAATCTGAATTTTGCTCCTTTTATTCTTTAATGTCAAATATCCTTTTTCATTATTGTTGAAACTTTAATCTATTTCACCTATTGTTATTATTATATTTTTTCATTCTTGTATCACCATAATTATTTTTTATGATGAAGATTAATAAAATAATTTTGAAGTAAACCAAAATGATGTGATTTATTTTTTATGCAAAGTACTTTAAAAAGAAGTTAAAATATTTTAATTTTATCATACCTATTATCATGTTTCTATTTATAAATACGGTATATTGTACAAATGTCACTTTTTTTTTACTTAAATGATAAGTGAAAAGAACATAACATTTATTAGAACATAAAAGAAAGATAATTGCTCTACACAAAAGGAATAATTTACGCTCTTTGAATTCTTCAATATGAAAAAGAAAGAACAATAAAAAAAAATTCTGTAGTTTTTTTTTTCCTTAATAGTTTCTAATATTCCTTTACTTTTTTAATGTGGTATATGTATATACAGAGTGAGTAAAAACTTTTTATAATGCTTGCTAGTAAGAATTTAATAATGACTTATGATTTCGTGAGCTAAAATGGCTATCATATAATTTTTTTTGATGAAATAATATTGGTGTAACAAATATAGCTTATTAAGGTACTATTTCATGAAGGTAATTGCATTTTATTTTAGGTATTTCCAAGATTTTAACTATTTTTTAAATCCTGTATTTGATTTGTAGACTAAATCTAATAACTTTCTATTTGTATTTCTTTGGAATTATACGAAAATCATATTTCTGAGGATGCTATGATGAAAATTTTGGCTGCTAATCAATCTTTTACATCTAATTGCAAACTGCTGTTATAAAGAGAATTATTTGTAAGTGACGTGTATATAACATTTATGGCTTCGGATGTCTCTTTTCACTCAATCATTATCTCTATATTTGCAGAATATGACAATTTCCGGTAAAGGACTATTTATTGCCCTAGACAACTGGTTGAAGGACAATTTGAACTTTTCTGGACTGTTTTATGTCTGCAGTTGGCGCCATAGAGAAATAAACTTGAAAACGAATCTCCGTTTTTCTCTAAGAACAATTTTTAAAAGACTGAGTCAATTAAAGCTCAGATCACGGTGACGTTAAGTACAGAAGGAAGTTCTTTCATCACGATTTGATTGTAGGTAGCTTCGTTCATGGTACTTTGCGAGCAGTAGTTCGGGAAATAGCTGTCGATCTCTAATTAAACGTCATTTTCGCTACTCTGCACGCTTTCTTAGCCAGCAAAACGCTTTGTTGTAGGTAGTAAAGTCAGATTTTATCGCCGTCATAGAAGTAACAACAGTACGATTTCTTTCGGTTGAAATTTCGCTCAATAGGAAACATTCTTCTGCAACAAGTTCCACAGTCCATCTAAAATTTAAATATAAAAAGAAAAATATTTCAGAATTTCGAAAAAAAAAATTCATATACAAAGTAACATTTCTTTGCTCCAAGACTGAATAGAAGTGTAGTAATTAAGCCCAAATTTATGCCTTTACTTTTGAAAATCAAGCAGTTTATATTCAAAGTAACATAAAACTATATTACTTAAGGAATTTCGGGTTTTTTATGTACCATAAAATTGAAGTTTCTGTAATATCAATTAAAAAGTCCACGAAGTGAAATATTTATTCATCAAATTAAATTAATTAAAATGTATCATGATTTCCCAACATTAAAAATTTACAACACTATATTATTTACAAAAAAAACTCGACAAATTCAGAATTTCAGTAAATGGAATATTGATCAGCCCCTTGGAATTGTCACTGCCATGGATCGCTATTTACCTTCATTAGCTCCATGATGAAACTTGGGGAATCTTGAGCGCTTATAAAGCCTTCTACTGTTACAAGCTCCACATTCTATCTAAAATTGAAATACAAAATGAAAAATATTTCATGATTTCGAAGAAATAATTTTTTATTTCCAAAGTAACATTTCATTGCTACAAGACTGAATAGAGCTGTATTAATGAAACCCATATTTATACCTTTATTTTTGAAAATCCAGCAATTTATACTCAAAGTAACATACAAATATGCTATTACCGGAATTTCGATTTTTTTTTTTCATGTACCATAAAATTGAAGTTTCTGAAAATCAATTAATAATTCACGAATTGAAAAATCAATTCATCAAATTAAATTAATTTAAATGTAAATGTTAATTAAATGTAAGATTAAAAAGGTACGGATAGGAGAATTGAATCTTAGCCTTTAATCTTGATTCTTTTACTCTAAAAAATAGTGAAATCATTATTGGCATAGGTTAGATTCATAGAAAAATAAAAGAATAATCAATGCTTTACGATTTATGAAATATATTGAACCTTCGACATCAAATCGTGTGGGCAAGTAATACAAACATATATGTCGAATCTTGAAATGAAGCATAAAGGGGTATTAAAAAAGAAATCTTCATATGAATTTAAGATGTATAAATTTCCCCAAAGAAGCTTAAAAGTTAATATAAGACTGAACACAAGATATTTAAATTGTTCACGAACTTATTTTGTTAAAAGTTATAATAGGCTTTTCATTTATTGCAAGTGCTTATAATATATAGTTGCTACCCGATTCGCTAAGAAAGATAAGGCACAAAATTTCTTCTGGGGAATTATCCAGCATTACTTCTTTGATTTTCCAATTTATAATCGATTCAGATTTAAATATATTCCAAGAAATCTCACTGTATTTCGGACAATTTAAATTGCCAGAGTGGATAGAAAGCATATTATTTCCAATATTCTTAAAAGTATTTAAAATGCCGAAAAGGATTTTTATTATTAATTATAGTTCTTTTTAATGATTTCTGTTGTAAATATTTGAATTTTTGCCAAACTTAAATAGGGAAATAACTATGGACTTTAAATCTTAATGTCAAATATTAAGCGATGAATTTGCATCAGCTGATACTATATTTTGATACATATAATGAGAAATTTAGGGAGTAAAAAAGTTTAGTAGGCTTTATTAAATAAATGTTTTGAATATTTTTAACCCTGTTTATTAATAGACTTTGGGAAAAAATGTGACATTTGCTTACCGTACATTGCGCGGTTTCTCCTATCAAAAGTGTTTATGTACACACAAACAGGCAACACTTACTTCTACTATAGTAATATGATACTTCTGGAATGCTAACATAACAACCTATAATAAAAATTGTTTTTTGTCGTGATGATTATATCACGAACCAAAAGAGATCACGATCGTGAAAAGTGTATCTTCTTTCCTTTTTCAGATTTGGGAAATTTTAAATAATGACAAAAATATCTACCTAGTATTATGAATAATAAAAGAAATTGCCAAATTACACGATGTTAGATAAAAATAGATAAATAAAAGAATTTATTTCCTTTTTCAGAATAGGGAAAGTTAAATACTAACTTAAAAAATATCTACCGAGTGTTACGAATAAAAAAAGAAATTGCTAAATTACATTATCTTAGATAAAACTAGATAAACAAAAAAATCATCTTTCCTTTTTCAAATTTGGGAAATTGTGATACTAACATAAAAAATATCTACCAAGTGTTATGAGTAATAAAAGAAATTGCTAAATTATATTATCTTAGATAAAAATCGATAAATGAAAAAAAAAAAAACAGAGAATTATTGAATTTAACACAACAACTATAGAATAAAACAACTCCATACTGCTTTTAACAGAACAAGAATTTAATGTTTACAAAAAGAAAGGCAAAATAATTTTAAACATCTTGGCTTTCAGCTTACTTTCTTAGAATACCACCTATGAGATGACGTCATCGTGAGTGAATAAATTATGTTGCACTTTATTTATTAATATTAAAAAATAAACAGCGTTCGTATGATATGACAAATTGTAATAGAATGTTTATGTTAACTTGGAAGGCCGCGGTAGCCTGGTTGGTAGAGCGTCAGTCTCGTAACCGAAAGGTCACGGGTTCTGTCCTCGTCTTGGCCAAAGACCACCGTGTTGGCTGATGGCAGTTGGGGCACGTTAAATATGTCGAGACTGCAAAGTCCTCCAAGCTCCCACAACAAAACGATACCTCTGGGGGTACTGAATCAGGGAAGAGTCGGTCTCTGATTTGGATCTAAATTCCGACTTGCTGATGGATGAATGAGTGTATGAATGGATTCGACCACCCACTAAAAAGGGTTGTGTCGTGTGTGTGAGCTAGAAGTCGGACTTCTGCCCTCTGGGTGCTCAGGGGTCTTTACCCTCAGAAGCTACTGCACCCCTTTCCGTGAAAAAGACGGACACGAAAACAACAACAACATGTTAACTTGGTATTTTGGAGTAAGCCTAATACTATAAAATATAAATTTTTCTTTGAAGCAATTTTAAAAGCATATTGGAGCAGAATTTATTCAAATTTATAATAAAAGAATCATCGGTAGTTGTTTCATATTATAATATTTTGATAAAGACTTATTCGTATTCAGAGATATTATATACTTCCAAAATCAAAAAGGTTTGAGAATGAAAAAAAAAAAAAAAAAAAAATAGAAATAAATGTTACATTAAAAAATAATATTATAATATTTAAGGCATGCAGGTAGAAAGTTATTATATAAAAATAATAATATTTGATATGTGTTTCCTCCCCTTTTCGGTACTTCTCTTAACCATGGAACCCGAAAATTTTTTAATAATATTTTTAGGGTTAAGAAATGTTTTTTAGCCTTTTTAGGTTTAACATCCAACATAACTCTTATGAGGATGTGGAAGAATTTTGTTATTAACTGTAATTCATAAATTCTTTATTCTTTATTCCTTTCTTATATGCCATAAAATTCAATACAGAAAAAAAAAATCCATCTATAAGATTATTTAAAAATTCTTTTTGATTTTCAGAAAGCAGAACAACTGTCATTTAGGTTTTTTTTTTGCTTTAAAAACATTTCTCTCTCTTGAGGATGTGGAAGAGTTTTGCTATTAGTGGTAAATCATAAATTCTTTATCTTTAGATCGTTTCTTATATGCCATTAAAATTTAATACAAAAAAAATCCATCAATAAAATTTTTTTTTAAATTATTTTCGATTTTCAGAAAGTAAAATAATTGTCATTTAGTTTTTTTCTTTTTTTTTTTCCTTTAAAAACACTTTCTCGCTAATGAAGATGTGCAAGAATTTTGTTATTAGCGGTAATCCGGTAAAGATAATTCTTTATCTTTAGATCGTTTCCTATATGTCATTAAAATTCAATACAGAAAAAAAAAATTCATCAATACGATTTTCAGAAAAAAAATAGTCATTTTTTTTTCTTTCTTTAAAAACACTTCCTCTCATTACATGTTACAATTTAGATGTCATAAACAGTCGATTCGAAAAATGGAGATTTTATGGCTCATCTAATATGAGACCAAATGTGATAAAGCGAATAGTTTTACGAGACGCGCAACGATTTACTGTCCTCTCAATACAATTACTTAGGTTTTATCATGATTTCCCTGCGTTCTACAACGCGCCTACACAATAGTTCGTCCCACCGCGAGGCGAGACGCCAGCTCATTGATTCTGACACAGAAATGTTAACTTAATTTACGCACAACCGATTCCTGTTGAGATGAGGGTTGGGAAAAAAAAGCAATTTGCGCCCCTCTTCACTCCCACTGTCGCGTGGCGTGCATGCGACCTCCCAAAAAATGTCGACGGGGTTAACAGCTCTTCTTACCTTTGCAGACATTAGTTGATCGAATTGGATATCAACCCTGGAACTATGAGTCCTTTCCTATTGGGGGATAATGTTTTTGCATCAACTGATAACGACCGTAACGTCGCAGATGGGGAAGTTCCTTTGCGAATTCTGGACTGATGCGACAAATTTAAAACAGTTATGATAAACTGGTATAAAGAACAAGCCGCCTTTGGAGACCAACTTGCTCACCCAGATTGTTGATTTTTTTAGATTATTAAGCGATTAATATGAAATGAGTTTTAAAAAAATTTTGTTTATTCGATACGACTTGAAAATAAGAGGGATTCTGAAACAAATTATTATGTGAACAAACTAAAAGTGTATGCATTATGAAATATAAGCGAAATGAAACTCCTATTTTGGAATTATGAGAAAAAAAGTCTTTCTCTTAATTTTAACATTAGCAATTGCATGCGATTGAATATTTTAATGAATAAGTTTGAATTTCATATTATATAAGCAATTGATGTGAGCATTGTTCTTAATAAGCTTTCTTCAAACCAAAGTAAACTAAACCTTTTCCTGACATTAAAAGCATTGTAACATTATAAATTAAACTTGAAGAAAGTATTAAAAGTAAAGGGGGAAAAAACTGTATAGAAGTGAAATCGTTATCATTAAAGAGATATTTTTTTGAATTTCAAGACAAAATAATAACATTTTTAGAGAATTAATAGTTTTGTAAGTCATCTATTTCCAATAGGTAATTCATAGTGATTATCCATAGAGATGGTTAAACTATTTTCACTCTCTATCATTAAATTTTCTGTTTAAAGTTTTTTTTTTACATCGTTTGATTGAATGAAGTGCTTGACACATCGAGCACCATTTAAATATTGTAATTATATTTAAAAGCGAAATGTTGAACTAAGTGCAGCTGTAAAAACACTGAATAAAGCAATCTGCTATAACTTCCGTCCATTGATACATTTACATTTCATTGCTAGTATTCTGTAATAAGTGTAACTTCTATGCCATGACCGTTAGCGTTTTATACGTACATAAATTTTCAATGCACGGCATACTTCAATTAAGAATAAAGGTTGAGAGAGGTTTTGCAACTGTTTTTAAATGATGATATAAAGTTTACGGTAAGTCTGCAAAAATTTACAAAAATAAAAAAAGTTAGATATTGTCTATTAACGAAATGTAGTTGTGTTAATTCTTGAATATAAATAGCTTGCATTTTAAAGCTCAGTTTTTACAATAGAAAATGTTTCGTTTTTCATTTGATGCATTTTTTTCTACGAATTGGTAACTTGTCATTAAGTGAAGGCAATAATTTTTACTGATTTTGATGCTCGAAAAAGTTGTATCCAATCATCATTAATTCTTTTAATATGTCGGGCATTCTGACGTTGAACAAATTTTTACCATATATGGTCATTCACAGGGTTAAAAAATTTCGGTATTCCTTCTATGTTTGTTTAGAATGATTAAAGTTTTATCATTAAACTACAGAAGGGCTCTCTTGGGAAGACGCTCGTAATATCTAACAGTTCATAATGATATATGATACATTGCAGCCTGTCAAATCTTCACATCAGCATGGAAATATTTGACCATGATAGATATCTCGCATAAACGATTGATTCAGATGGAATCGGATTTCGAACTAACGACTACAAATTGCGAAACTTTGACAAGAGGGCACAAGTAGCCTTTTATGGCACAAATTGCATTCTACGGAAGACTTTGCCATATTTGTATTCGATACTTTTAACAAACAGAGTACAAGTGAGCTGACTGTTTTAAAGACATTTTGAAGATGCTTTGCCAGATAGGAGAATATAAGGGTAGTTTCGCAATTTTTTTTTGTTTTAAATTTCACTGCGAAGATAATCAAGGCAGATTTTCAATCCAAAAACAATTAATTAACTAACAATCTGCTTAAAAACTTAAATACAAATGAATTTCCAAACTAGATTTAAATATAAAAATTTCTAATGGAAAAATTTTAATAGGTATATATGATAAAAGGTATGATTTTAACTTTTAAATAATAAAACTTGGTAATAACCATTCTCATTTAAACTCTAAAATTTTCAAAAATTTAATATTTTCACAACTTAACCGAAGTAAAAAAAAACTTGTAATAACAAAATTTCTCATTTCATTAAGGCAACTAACAATCTGCCTAAAAACTTAAATACTAACGAATTTCGAAAAACTTTTGCAATATTGGGATATTAATTAGAAAACATTTATATAAATTCTAACTTAACTCCAGTTTAACTCAATAAACGACGCTCCATTTGTTTTTATGATGACGCTGCATATGACCAAACAATGTAAAGGTATAAAACTTCAGACGCGGTTAAATTAAATTTAGTAGAGCGAGGTGTACTCTGCACTTATAGGTTTTTTGCTTCATTCTGTCTTTTAGAGATTTTTGTTCAATTTGGTAAGTATTCTTCATATTTTGATGAATTTGGTTTCATGGTCTTGTGTTGTCCGGTTTGCTGTGATTCATTTTGGCTTACTATTGTATAAATTTTGTATATTTAAATTTTGTGGTATTAATTTTATATCTAAAACCTCAATTTTCAGGGATTTTCGGGTCACGAGGGGTCAATTTGTTTTACGAAAGACAGACCCCTCACAGAAAAAATCCCTGGTTTGAATCCCTACCTGAGGGCGACCTTGAGAAATTCCTCAGGCTGGATTCCTTATTACGTTTTGATTCCTTGGCTTTAAATGTATTATTGATCACTAATATTTATTCTACTTCTGTTCAAGGCATATTTTTGTAACTTAAAAAAACAAAATTCATTTGCAATAATTCAAAACATTTCTTCGTCTTTCTATGGAAATTCGGAATTGTGTTTTTACAGCAGGGTAGAGAAATATGCTACTTTAATTAAATTAAATATTATAACAAAAATCTTGAATAATCCTAATTCTTAGAAAAATAAATCCAGCAATTTATCTTAACCAGTTAAAAACAGAGATTATTTTCAAAAATTTCTCACGCGCTGCGTAAACAATATCAAGCAATGACATGCATACATATCTAATGGAATCCAAATAGTTGCATATTAAACTTTACCAAAAATCATCTTAAATCAACTAAAATCACATTTTTATTATATAAAAAAAAAGACATATCGATAGCACCAAATGTAGATTTGGATTGCTGTACACGCAACTTCGAAAGTAATTCAGAAAGGTATTTTATTTAAACGATATAATTACAAACGCTTAACTCAATTGAAGTGAAAGTAGGGAAAAAAGATATTTTTCTTTTTTCACATTTGAAGACAAGAAAAATAAATTGCTATGCAATATGCTTATACTGTTGAAAAAGAATTTAATGCTCTATAAGATTGTATATCTTGATATTCAGGTGCCTTTATCACTCATGTTTCTTGTTTACAAGAATGAAATATTTTAAATCGATTTTTAACTTACTTCCTCAAATACTAAAAATTTTGAGCAGTTTCTGCTTCTCGATGACAACAGAATATTTTAATAATTTTAAATATTTCATTTATCAATTAATATAACTAAAGTTTCATTTCACAGAGATGGCGCCATCTAGAATATATAATGAGAAATATTAATTTTTAAAGATATCATATTAGTTCTAACCATGAATTAAGAAATAAAGATTAAACGGCAAAATATAACAAAATTTAAAAAGATTTTAATTGCATTTTTGGAATAATTGTTTAAGCAGAAATCTCAATTTCTAATTAAACAATTATTTTCAAAAAATGTAAAAACTTAAGTTTCAGGAAATAATATCAAAATCCTGTAAGGCCATAAGGAATGTCACGAGAAAAAAAAAAGAAATGTCAAATATTCCTTGTATAAAAATCAAAATTCTTTATAAATTTTAATATAATTTCAATTTACTTAAAGCTTTCTTATCTGCAACTCATGTTATATGATTATTTTATTTTAATCTCCAGATTTTCGGTGTTAAAAAAGTTTTTTTTTTCGGTGATAAGAGTATATTTTGATATTTTTGTATGTATTTATTACTTATTTTTATTTTTGTGCATATTTTCATATTATTCAGATGGAGTGTCAAGTAGACAAAAGTGAGTATTTTCACACCATTTCCTTTTTAAATTCAAAAGATCGCCATGAGAATTTGCTGATTATGGAACATCCAAATTTTGCTTGCCCTTTACTTTCTACCTTCAAAGAAATAATAAACATGATTGAGTCAACTTCATTAAAAAAATCAACAGAATTTTTTAAATTAGTGGATGATTCCTTTACATTTGTGAATATAAAAAAATTAGGGAAAAAAAAGGAATTGTTACTAAGCGAATAAATTAAGAAATTGATTTTCTGGGGAAAATAAAGGGGGAAGAGAAATATTTAGCCAACAGGTGGATGATTTCAGGTTAATTTATTAAAAATACTAATAAGATAAAAAAAAAGTATGAACAAATTTTTCTAATTTTTTCACATTAATTTAGAGAAATCTTTTGAATATTGAAATTTCTGTTAAGCCGAGATCATTGTTCTTCAATGCTTAGCTTTTGATAAATGGATCAGATCAAATAACAAAATTGTTCGATAGTAGGACTGAAAAGCCCTTACCGAATCTTCATGAAGATATTTTATTATTTTTCTATTTATCATTATTATTTTCTGAGCGGTTGAATCAATAAGGATTTTACGATTAGGTAAACCTGGCCTCTAAACTAAAAGGGTATTCAAGAAAGGTCATTAAAAGACGTTATTTTTCTTGTTATCAAATAAATAAGCTTGTAAGAAACACAGATTCTATGAATTACAAAATATTGGGATGGTACGAAAGTTGTTTCCGATTTCATATAAAACCCCAACCATCACAAATCCCCCCCCCAAAAAAAAACTTTTAATTAATTTTTTAATGAAATCTCTCTATTTTTCACATAATTTCCATATTTGTCATAGCTTTCTACAAACATTTGCATGCCTAAGTCATAAAGGTTTGCTGTTAGTGAAGATAACCAATCTTTGACTACTTCTTTCGCCCAATCATATGGAAGACGCCCTTGCCTCCAAAACACTCCTTTACATAGTGGGAACAAGTGAAAATCGTTCTGAGCCAATCTGGTCTGTATTGTCAATGACCAACCTATTTTCATCCAAACTCTCTGATCAGATTCGGGATGTGGAGGGTAGAATGAGGTCTGGCACTGTCATGCAGCAAAAAATTCCAGACATCAGAAGGTTCCGTCACTTATTCTGTTTTGTATGTAAGCCAGGGTAGAGCAACAAGCAGCTGGATTTAATGTTGTTTCTTGCTGCATCAATTCGTCTAACAACACTCCATGCATATCCCAAAACACAGTTGCCGTAACCTTGCGTATTGAGATTGCCTTTTGGTCTTGACTCTGAATGATGATGTAGAATGATGCCATTCCATTAACTAATGTCATATGAGAAACTCATGTCTCGTCCCATGTGATAATATTCTCTAAAAATTACCACTTTTCTTAAGGCAAAAGAGCAAAAGCTTTTTTTAAATTTGGTCTTCCGCGGTAAACAGCCTGGATACTCAACGTGCGCATAGTTTGAAAAATTACAAATTTTCAGAGACAATTTTGTGCAAAGGTTCTCAATCCACTTAAGTAATTCCAGTGTTAAAGTTCAGATTATGAATCACCGGGCTTCATGAATCTTTGCGTCCACATCATTGCTCTAATCTTTTGTGACCATTGATGGGTGACCTAATCCTAGTTCATCATGAAAATTTTCCCCGTCTTTTTTTGAAAATTATATTTAAATTCACTTCGCTCTTTTGCTGCAAGCTATCACTTTAAGGTGGCTGGCGTTTCCTCCTGACCTGAACAATCGTTTTGGTAAAACTTTGCAGCTCAACCAGGATGTATGCATGATGACTTTTTAAAACTAAACTCGGTAGACAAATTGCATTCTAGTTCATTGTATTTTACATGCATTTACAAATTTACGCAGATTGAATAATACATTAGACTGAAACAATATTCAAATAGCTTTAGTTCAATCTTGAACACTTAGCCTTCGTTCTCATCTTCACATCCTTGTCTCCCTTCTCTTGGTCATTTCTTCTTTGGATATCATATGATCTTACCCTTCCAGACTATTTTGCAGCCTTCGTCAATGACAGTGAAGGTTATTGACGAAGCCTAGCACACTCATCGTCAATGACAGCATAGAGCCTTACGATTCTCAATCATCCAGGTACACTCATCATGTAGGGCCACAAAACTAATTTATCTGTCAATCAATTCCCGCTCCTGAAATACTCTTTACTGTCCAGAAACGGATTACTGACCGTATTTCACTATCGATGGGCTTATCAGTTGTTTTAAATACTTTTAACTGACACTATAAACAGCGCCGTATTTGCAACATACGATTGGTTACGGCATTTTGGACCTTACTTGACGATTAATCCTCGTATCAACGCTTTAGTAAACATACACTGATGGAAAAAAATCCAAACACTAGGAAGGAGCTGTGCTAGATAAACGAAATTCGGTAGACGTGTTTATACATCTGAAAGATGACGTCGATTCAAAGTTCGAGCTACGCGCGTAAGTGTGGCGCTAGTAGCGACACTATGAACATGCAAATGAGGTTTGCTTTAAATAAGCGCTCTAAGGTTCGTGATCGTTATTTAAGTTGAGATTTGACATAGTGGGTTAATGTTAGTCAAGGATGCCTCTGAGAAGACGAAGAAGCCATTATCAACAGCTCACTGAGTTTGAACGAGGTCATGTTGTAGGGCTACGAGAAGGTGGGTTTTCTTTCGCGATATTGCTGAAAGATTTGGCAGGAATGTATCCACTGTGCATGAGTATTGGCGACAGTGGTCAAGGGAAGGTACTGCCTCAAGAAGACCAGGTTCCGGGCGGCCAAAAGGTACTACTGGGAGGGAAGGCCGTCGTATTCGGCGTATGGCTGTGGCTAATCGTACTGCGTCTGCAGCTGAAATTCGAGCTGCAGTTGGCACCACAGTGACACAACGAGCTGTTACAAATCGGTTACTTCAAGGACAGCTCCGAGCCAGACGCCCTGTACAGTGCATTCCATTGACTCCAAACCACTGCCGTTTGCAACGTGAGTGGTGTCGAGCTAGAGCTCATTGGAGGACGGAGTGGAGATCTGTTGTGTTTTCTGATGAAAGCCGGATCTGCCTTGGTCGCAGTGATAGCCGTTTGTTGGTTAGAAGGAGGCCAGGTGAACGCTTGCTAGTGACCTTTCTGCGGCCTAGGCACACAGGGCTTACTCCTGGAGTTATGGTTTGGGGAGCAATTTCGTATGACAGCAGGAGCACTCTCGTGGTTATCCCACGCACCCTGACTGCAAATTTGTACGTCAGTCTAGTGATACAACCTGTTGTGCTGCCATTCATGAACAGCATTCAAGGGGGTGTTTTCCAACAGGATAACGCTCGCTCTCATACCGCTATTGTAACCAACATGATCTACAGAGTGTCGACATGTTGCCTTGACCTACTAGATCACCAGATCTTTCTCCAATCGAGCACGTATATGACATCATTGGACGACAACTCCAGCGTCATCCACAACCAGCATTAACCGTCCCTGCAGTGACCGCCCAAGTGCAACAGGCATGAAACTCCATCCCACAAACTGATATCCGACACCTGTACGACACAATGCATGCACGTTTACATGCTTGCATTCAAAATTCTGGCGGTTACACCGGTTACTAATGTACCAACATTTCACATTTGAAATGGCTCTTCTCGCCAATGGCTCTACCTGTGATCTTGAAAGTTTAATCAATTAAATATGTTACCTAGACAAATGTATTCCTAAAATTTCATTACTGTACAATAATTTTTTCTTGGTGTTGGGATTTTCCTTCCATCAGTGTAATTCGTCAAGTTCTTGCATGTCTTATTACTTCCATTTAATTATTCAAATATTTATATCTGAGAAATATTTCCTCTAATAATATTGAGTACAAGGTCCAAGCAGTCTCAAGTTTTAGTACATAAATTAGAACAAATTCGTTTTTACAAATAAAATATAGGGACCATAATATTCATGCCCACTTAATATTTAAATCCATCACTGGGTAAATATTATTCATTTGTCTTACTCATCATCAAAAGTCAATGATGAATTTCTAGAATGAGTGGTTACTTTTTCAAAAGCATAATTCTTGTGAAAAGAACAAAAGAATAAAAGTGTTACCTATAAAAAAGATAATTGCATAGGTAAACTCATGAATTATTATGAAGAATTTAAGATATTTATATGTTCGGTTTTTCAATATTTTATTGGAGAAAAAAATCTAATCATCATACTTTAGTAGCCTATTACATTACTACATTAAAATATGGAGAAATTTTGTATACATTACAAATGTGCAAAATGTCAAATTAATAATAAGTGTGTGCAAACGTTTTTATAGTAATTATTTTGCTAAATATGTCTTTCAGTTTTAATATTTAACATCTTTCATTTCAGTAAAGTAATAGCCATCATTTTGCAATGAAATAAAACGCGCTCGGAAGCATTTCACTCCTCTTTAATTTAATATTTAACATGATAATGATAGCTGTATTCAAAATTTTCAATTAATCAATAAAGAGTTAGTACTTACTCGGCATTTTAAAAGCTTAAAAGCGGTTCTTGGAGATATAAAATATCACGACAACAAACAGCTATTAAACATTTTTTCGCAGAAATACTTATTTTGTAGCTCTCTAATTTCCATATCAGAATATTTTAAATCTTAATTACGATGCAATAAATGCTTATAAAAAGTAAAAGCACGTACTTGGTAGGAAAAAGAAGAAAAAAAAGATATTTTATTATCATTTAGTAAATAGTTAAGAATACCAGGATAATGCTGCTTTCAGTGAATATTAATAATCTCTCAAAACTCAAATCATCAAATCTTTTTATAAACAGTTGTTCTTCAAATCGGAGACGAGTCTCTTAAGATTTGAGTTGGAAAAATTTTCTTCTTTGAAGAGCATACTTAACTTAATCCAACTTCTACTCAATTTAGAACAACAACAAAATCTGTTTCCCCCATCTATTTTGCTTATGTTTTTTCGAAAAAGAATACCTTATTTCATAACAGAAAATTATTTCTTAAAAGCGACGATGTAAATTAAAAATAAAAAAAAGACAACGCAAAATGCTTACTTAGTAGGATCAAAGTATGAATGTTCAAATTAATATTTATTACTCTTCATTTAAATAATAAAGAGTAAGTCAGGAACTCCGATTTTTCGGTTTTGAAATGCGTCTTAAGCTCAAATTTCGAAGGAGGAAAAAAAACAGTGACTCGAAAATGGAAAATTAAGTGAAAATGTTCTCGCATCCAACATTATCCCCCAGTCATTAAAAACACAGCTCTTTTGTTTCATTTTTTAAAAGTTCTCAACAAGAAATTCTCTCGGGACCATCCCGTTTGGAGGATTTGCTTCCAAAAGAAATCTCCAACTGTACGCATAAATATCAATTAAGGAAAACCTGAATCAAGCATCTGTAAATAGATTCTCTTGGAATAATGAAGCATTTTTGAGACGAATTCTTCGAGTTGCCTCTCTGTAAATCCGGTTTTGCATCTCATTTGCAGCACGGCTGGTAAATTAGAAAGAACCTAGGCTCAATTCGCTGTAGTCCTATCAGCTAGCTTTGGGATCATGAATGACAATTATGAGAGAACCTGTACCTTGAAAGAAGGCAACTGGAAAGGAAATCATCACCTTGCTAGGTTTGATTTGCTCCCCCACTTAAAATATTTTTCTTCGCGGATGGGAAAGGGGGGGGGTTCTTTCTTTCAGTGTCACCCTCCTCTCCTTCACCGAGCATTTCTCTTTAGTTGAAATAATTATTCGTGGAAGGATTACCTGGAAATTTTTATTTCCGCTCTGTCGTCGGTGTCCGTTCTCGCAAATCCCAAGATAAAAATCCTTTTTTCGCTCAAATAAGTGCGCTGAAGAGCAAGTAAAGAAAATTAGCTGCCGCCAATGACAAGACAGAAAGGTTTTGGAAAATTGCTAACAATTCAACTTACATTAACTCGATTTGTTTGGTTTTTAAACTAAAGTAGATGCGTTAGAAAATGAGGTATTAGGTGTGATTAACCTTTTATAAATTATAAAGAAGCTCATGTTTATATTTGTTCAGTTATTATGGCAAAAAAAGGTTTAATCCTCGTGTTATGTTTTAATCCTAGTGTTTTTTACTTCTTAATGAGAAGTTATAAATATGTAACCTGCCAGATTTCAGGATGCTTTAAAATATAATTGTTGGAATGGAAACAAATGTATAAAAATGAAAAACACAATGTAACTGAAAATTATGAGAGTTTCAGAGTCTTGTGTTTTACTTTTTAGCATATAAGATATCATTACCATTTAAAACGCAAGCTAAAATTCTAACAATTTTTAATGGTTTAGAGTATTACTAATAAATAGTGTGTTCCATATAATTCTAGAAATAAAAAAAAAATTTAATAAATTTTTGAAAAGCTTGTGATGAAGACATGCATATCCAAACTGGCTTAAAATGCTGATAAAAGGGACAGTGAAAGATCTGCGTAATGAACAATATTTAATGTGTATGTGAACATTAAAAACTGAAAATACTATTTTAAATATCAGTTATTTCTACTTATTTGCAAAAAAAAATATATAACAGAAGGATTGAATTAGATATATTTTGAAATCAGAAATCAAACCATGTAGATACCATGAACTAACAAATAACTATTATAACTAAGCACAGTAGTTAATAAATATATTTGGAAAAAAAAACTATCACAAATGAAACTGTAACGTTTCGCAGAAGCAACTGGATTTCGAAATGCGCATTCTGGAATTTATTTTTTGTTTTATTGCTACTGAAAACAATGAATTATCAAATACCAAAAAGCTAGCGGAAAAAGGAATTATCAAAAAACAAATGATGACCAAAGCTCTTAAACGGAACAAATTTAAAAAAAATCGTTCCAAAATATGAAAATTTAAACCCAATGATTTTCACAATGAAAAATATTTTAAGAAAAAATATTTCAGGCCATTTATGCATTTAAAGACTTTAAAATCAGCAACTTAAATAGGCAAAAGCACGAAAATAAATTTAATGTTAAAATACAAAGAAAACTTACTGTGATACAAAATAATAAAATCAGTCTTGAGAACGATTCTCTAATATGTGTAAAAAAAAATCTTTTATCTTTTAATAGTATGCATTTCTTTCTGTTTTTAGAATTGCACTGTATTCTAGCAAAACAATAGAAATTCTGGGTTTAAAAAATTATAGCAATAATTGAAAGCATAGCTTTATTTTTCCCTATGTATGCAGTGAAGTAAATTGATTAGATGGTTTTAATGAAAGGATATATATGCTTATTCTGCAGATATTCGTTTAAATTTTCTTTAATGATAAAAATTAAATGAAAGTTACCAACGATAAAAATTATTTTATCCTAATTTCATCATATTTAGTCATTTTCTAATGTTTCCTCCCCCCCATAAAAATGAGAAACTAAGAAACCACATTTCTGCAAATTATAATGCTTTCTCATTTTATTTTTGCCATGTGTTTTCATATATTTTTCAATGATTTAAGTATTGATTTTATTTATTTTTTACAATATATTAGTTCAACTTTCTTCAGAAATACAGATTACAACTTTAAAGAGATTCTAAGTTTTACTCTAACTAAATTGGCATTCCGTTTTGAAATTACATGTGGGGTATTTAGATGTAAACTATAATTTAGAAAACAAAAATCCTTATAATTTCACTAGTTTTGAAAGCATTAAAAAAATTTAAAATTCTTATATTTTTAAAAAAGATTCCTTAGATTTTATTTTATTTTATATGATTTTGATACAATGGATTATGTTCAAACAAACCCAAGCTTTCGCTATTTTTTCCTCTACTAATGATGAAGTTAAATATAATACCTATTAAAAGTAGTTACAAAAATAAAAAGTAGTCAAACCTACCCTCTCGTATTAGGACGACTTTTCAAACTTTTACGCTCTTTTTAATAAAAGTAAGAATTCTGTGAATTTCATATACTTTCAGAAAGAGAGTATCTTTAAAATAAACATTCTACAGTTCATTATGAAAGAGTATCGTTTTTCATAAGAGGTGTTTCAAACGAAATCGAATAATTTTTCGTGTTTTGTAAAGAGTTGTGGCTATTTCAAATTTCTTAAAAGTTTTTAAAATTGTACATAATATCTACATATTCCCTGCATCATTTAGGTGTACCAATGTACCAAATTTCAATCAAATCACTCCTTCACTTTTCTGACAAGCTTAAACACACTTTTGACAACATGTTTAATCCACAAACAATATATTAATGTGAATCTTTAGTTTTCTTAAATGTAAAAACTGCTGTCGAAATTCATTAATATGATAAATGCATCATCTCCAACTCTCATTAGAAAAAATATTTGTTTTTGATTATGTTACTTTACTTTTCCTCACTATTCTGCACCATGCAGAAATCCTTAATTTCCTTAAATTCGCTTGTAACTTAAAGATTGCCTTTTGAATGACATTAATTTTAGATAACTATTGACTATTAATATGTACTGAGTATTTAGAAAGATATTGTTTATTGTTTGTAATTCCTCTGGTAATTCAAACTGTGTTCCCTTTGATACTATTAAGATTTTATGCGATTCCTTATCCCAATCTGTTTAAAAGGAGTCATTTTACATGGATATCAGACACTAAATTATTTCAAAAGAAGCGGAATCGCTTCCAAATTGAAAAAGAGATAGAAATTTAAAAATTCTTGAAATTGACAGAAATAACTTTTATCAATTCCATCATCACTTAAAAATATTTCATTAAGCTGGGACATCATTAAATTTCATGTCTGTTTTGAATGTGTTTTTCTAACCCTAATAGCCTGTTAACAGGAAGCTTTTCTGCAAAAGTGAAACTGTTAGCCATTCCGAGCCATTTAATAAGATGAGTCCCTCAACACCACCACCAATCTGATTGGAAAGAGCAAATCCTTATCCCAATCTGTTTAAAAGGAGTCATCTTCCTTTGAACATGAGAGTAAAAAACTCTTTATATGGATATCACACTCTAAAATATTTCAAAAGAAGCGGAATCATTTCCAAATTGAAAAAGAGATAAAAATTTAAAAATTCTTGAAATTGACAGAAATAACTTTAATCGATTTCATCATCATTTCATTAAGCTGGGGCATCATTAAATTTCCTGTCAGTTTCAAATATGCTTTACTACCCTAACAGCCAGTTAAAATGAAACTTAGGTTTTCTCAAAAAGTGAAAATGTTGGCCATTTCTAGCCGTTTAATAAGATGAGCCCCCCCCCCCCGCCAATCTGATTGGAAAGAGCAAATCATTTTGACAGTGGATCTTGAGTTAAAAGTTGCGCAGAGGAAGGGAGGTCGACAAGTGAAAAGCATCCGTCTCCAGTGGGACAGCAATGAGCAGCCAATCTCCAGTAAACGCGGATCTGACTGTGATGGGGAGGCGAGCACATGCGCCTGAGAAATATACTGCTGATGAAAACTGACAGAGTCGATCCCGACCGTTGATAGCACGGCTTCATCATTGCTTGTTTCCTTGGACGATTTGGCCCCAAATCCCTCATCTAACCGGCTGCCTAAATCCCTCAGTGTTTCCGGGCAGGAAGCTAACCGATCTGCCGCCAACTACAAAGCAGGGATGCTACATTGCAAAATGAAGCACATATTGGCCCAATTGATCATTACTACTTGGCGATCAAATGGATTGTAGGGTTCGAAGAAAAACGTTGGATTTCAAGTGAATTCGTGATTTTTTTTATAACTGAAATAAATGTTAGGACGTCTCATTTCGTTTTAACTGAAATAAAAGCACAGCTTAATAGTCAATCCTTCGAAAATATTTTGTTTTACATATGCATATAAATAAAAATGAATGTTTGTCTATGTGTCTCTTATGCGTTGCCGAGCCGCTCAAACAATTGCCATAAAACTTCGAATACTCCTAACTTGCACTTACAATATGGTTATAGGCATAGTAAAATTAGGTAATATATATAAATAAAAAAATAAATGTTTGTCAATATGTCTCTTATGAGATGCCGTATCTCTCATCCAATTGCGATGAAACTTTGAATACTTATTACTTGCACTTATTTGTTACTGCTAACGATGGAAAAACAAAAATAATGCTGCCAATCCTAAAGTCTTGAATAATAAATTAAAAAAAAATAGAATTAATATTATTTACGCTTCTCCTTTATATATCACTCAGTTTCAATGAATGTATTCCTTTCCGATACGAAAATAAATATTATTCTTTGTATCATTCCTAATTAAACAAGACAGTTATTTTAAATTTCAAATGATATTTCCAAAAATATTTCTTCTACGGCAGCAATGCACCGGTTACCAGCTAGTCCATGTATATATATAAAATACAAATCGTTCATTCTTGAAAATTCAGGTGACATTTTATTTCAAAAACAATCATACTCACACAAACACACACACAAAACACTTTGAAATGTAATAAAAATTCTTATCTCTATAGTTTTTTTTTCTTTTGCAGAATTATATACTTTTCATGCATTATTATATTCATGTATCATAAAATTGTACATTAATTATTTGTTCAAAAATTTAAATAAATAGTTGTTTCTAATTAATGTATTTGAAAAGTTTAAAGTGATTATTTTTGCACCACTTGAGTGACTTTTTTAGACTCATAGTTAGTTTGCAACCAAAATTTGCATATAAAATAAGAAGCAAATATTAGAAAAATATTCAATTTACAAAAATGTTGTTCTTTAAAGCATCAGTCTTTTCTTAATTAGTTAATTTGTTCTTCTTATCTCTAAATTGCCATGCTCAATTAGCAGCGTAATGATTAAATGTGTGACAAATGCGTGAATGAACGTTTCATTTTGAAGAAAGTTGTAACTACCAGAAACAGGAAAAAGGAGTACCGACGAAAGCTAAGTTAATTTATGAAAGTTATTATTTAATCTATCAACATATAATTTACTTTTACGCTTGTTATCAAATCTGAGACAAAGGGGAACTCCTTTGTACCGTCGTAATGAGTATGCAAAGCGTATAATGATATAGAGCATTTCGCCAATGAATAGTATTTAGTAATAAATTTGTCGTGACACGCAACCAAGGATATGAATGACAAACAACATTGAAGTCGAGAAGATATAAATAACCATAGAGTGCGGTATATATATAATTGCAGCTATGGGTCTATAACCCTCTTTTTAAAAAAACGCAATCAAAATAATCACTGTAAGTAAATTCAAGAGTATCACATAGGATTTTTCGAATACAAATGATTACACATAACTAAATAGCACGTTATTGTAAAGCATAATTACATATTAACCAAATAAGCTACTTTGCAAATTGTTCTAATGTCCATCTTTTGTTTCAAATAGAAATTAGCTATTATTTTTATTATTTTTCAGTATCGAGCTATTCAAAACAAATTAGCCATGACGAGTGATTGTGATTAAATAGCCACATAACCACAATAGTCCACTATATTTTAGTAGCTTGCCTTCTGTAATAGTAATAAGACGTTTGATTATCGCTTGTCAAAAACTCTTTGAGTAACCGCTTAACATTTAAAAACCCCCTCTGTTTCCTGTTAACAGATCGGAGCTTAATTACAAGATAATTCTGATAGGTAGATTATTTTGGTCTGAGATAATTCTAGTAGGTAGAATCTGTGCATCCTTAAGAAGATTGAATGCTTAATCCTTTCAAATCAAATACTGTATTGTAACATCTCTTCACTCAGTTACTTAGGATACATTTATTTATATTTTTTAGTATGTTAATAGTTAATTATTCAAAAAAGAGAAAATAGGCAGTTTTAATCGAAAATGAGGATAAAAATTGTGTTAGTAATAAAATGATAGTGATATGAATACTTTGTCTTTGTAGTATATATTAGTTTTATTTCATAGTTCAAATTATAGTGAAGATTTATTAATTTACAGAAGTATTCGCTTGAGTTTTGATTCAGAAATATTATAAGTCGGAATAAATACAGTTTTTAAAAGCATTTCCTTTAAACTTGTGTCCTTACACAATGCAACAATTTTTTTTCTATACGAAAAAAATCAGTGCATTTCCTGACGCATAGAATTCCTACTGATTATTCCTTGATTCTCTTCAGAAATCAATATTATTTGCAAATTTAAAAAAAAACATTCTAGCTCATTTTAGAAAAATCTTTTTAAATATGTCACGATGTCCCTATCATCCGAACTGATTCAAGAGGAAAAAATAAAATTTCAATGATGTAAACAGCAAATAAATTCAAACAC
Source organism: Argiope trifasciata (assembly GCA_026543055.1). Classification (NCBI taxonomy): domain Eukaryota; kingdom Metazoa; phylum Arthropoda; class Arachnida; order Araneae; family Araneidae; genus Argiope; species Argiope trifasciata. Next base: position 1,233,600 of record JAPMOQ010024920.1, on the reverse strand, counting down.
CGTTGTCAAAGGGTTAAAAGAGCAATGCTAAATAATGCAGTAAGGGACAGGAGTACTTTTTACATAGTTCAAAACTGCGTGCTAGGATGTACCTACTAGCTGATAGGTAAGCAATTTCACTTTAGCCTTTGGTAGTTACCATAATTATTATTCAGCTATTGACGTACATTTCAAAACCTAAGGAATGTAAGCAAACCAAATATTACTGATAAGTCTGAAAATTCTGTCAACTTTATCGAAAATACTGTAGTTTTGAATATATGGTGTTATCCTCAAAAATAACAATTTTATTTCGCTCATAGTTTTTGGATGATTCATCGAAGCATTTCAGATAAATTAACTGAATTTCACTCATCCAAAAAAATCAATAAAGCTCATTAATTGCGTTTGATTTCACTATTTATACTGAAAATAATAAACCATTCAAGTAACGAAAGTGTTGGGAAATGTTAGAAAACATTTCATTTGGCCACTAGAGGTATCACACTACCGACTACTTGAAATACTCTTTTGAAGTACTTAGGATACTAACTACCATATGTTCTTTTTACTTACCATTGATCATTTGAAACCTTAAAATAAAAAAAGGTGCTTGCATTTTTTTAGGGGGCTTCATTTATGATTCTGAATTTAATTACATTTTTATCCTCTCTTATGACTGTTTTGAAAACTGTAATGACTATAAAAAATATATTTCAGGTTTCATTTGAATCCAATGCATTTTTTCGCTAAAAAGGGAATTAATATGTGAAAGAATGTTTTAGAGAATGACAAAAAAATAATTTATTCAGTAAACTTTAATAAGCTAATTATTACAATCATTGCACTTATAGTCTAAATAAAGATGAATTTCAGAATATTGTTTTCATTTTAGTTTTAAAGAATGTAAAAAAAAAAAAAAAAAAAACATTCTATCGAAGTTAATATAAAGTTTAGGAAATCCTATTTCTGAAAAGAAAGAAAGTACTACTTCAGGTGAACTGAAAAATTGTTAAAATGTGGCCATTTGTCGATTTTGTGAAAAACCAGTAAATCCCAAAAGATTAATTTGTCACACCATTCAGGTATTTAAATTTTTATTTAATTTGATGCCAAAATGAAGTCTCTTCATCTGCAATAAAAGTGAAACTCTACAGTGATATACTTAAAATAGGTAAGGTTTGAATCAATTTCTTTAAAATTTGCTTAATAGCAATTATTCCTCTTAATTTATAATTAAATAATTTTGGTTTTCTTATTTACTTTCCAATTTTGTTTTCCTTCCCAAAAAGAGGCACAGAGTAGAAGAGAAGAGTGTTATGAATAAACATTCGAAATGTGAAAAATATTTTTAATTATTTTGTCCCTACTATAGTCAGAACAATTTCAAAAAGATGTATCCTTCAAATTGTAATTTTCTTATAACATCGTTATAAATTATTAGTATTGTTCAGTCGTTCATATTGTTCCGTTACTCACATATCTTATACTGTTCAGTACATCTAATACCCAAAGTATATCGAAACATTATCTTCTATTGTTTGTATTGTTCAGTTATTCATATATCCATTGAAATATTTATGCTTAAATTTGTATTCTAATCCAATTCAAATTACTTTAAATTTGAAAACTATAAAATTCTTTGAAGTATGATGCATTCCTGTGAGTCGAGTAGATTTTGCCCCCAAAATGTAGTTTTTTTGTAGAATCTCAAACATAACCTCCAGCTATAAATTGCTCATATCATCTTCTCGTGGAAATAAAAAAAATTTGGCAAGTTGGCGAGTTGAGAAAGATCTCGCCAAAGCTGTAATAAGATTCCGGTAACCTCTGAAGAGTGTTCCTTATTCTTTGCGCTTTTCCACTGAAAAGGTAGGTTTCTCAATCCCAGGATGAACTCTCGATGATTAAGACGATATTTAATAATACTACCTTGTTGAACAGAAGGCAGAGAAAATTAGCTTTTAAGCGAATCACTCAGGGTGAGCTTTAGGTAAAGTCCCCTTTTCCTTGTGAGAACCCTTGTTGCGAGGAATCTGGTCTCAAAGAGGAGAATAAAAATTCCCCCCTAACTTGCATTGCTCTGCGAGGTTTATTTCGAAATTGAATCCTTTTATCACTGAATGGAGAAATTTTCTCTGAAGAATAGCGAAGAAAGGAGAGATGCTTTCTGGATCCTTACTACTGGTATTGAGAGCATAGCGCGAAGGATTTTATCGTCGCTCAGACATATTAGTTACCAGAAAGAGAAGGACAGAAAGTATTTCAGTGCAAAATGGTGAATTGTTCCACAAAACATGTTAAGCATAAAAAATAAGACAAAGATGCTTTTTACTAGTTCTTATTTTTATTCTGCTTCTGGGGAAAAGCTTGAACTTCGCTTGAGCTCTTGCGCGATATTTCTATCAGTATGTGCTAAAGTATTCCACAAGCACATTGAATGTTTTATCTCTATTGAACATCGAACATTGAATGTTTCATCTCTATTCAGTTCGGTTTTCATTATTTTGGAATTGATTTCCTGTTTCATTGATACTTTCAGTAATCCTTTTCAATCAGAGTTTGTTAGCTGGCGCAAAAATGAATTATCAAAAACCAAATGGTGACCAAAGGTCTTAAAATGGACAAATAAAAAAAAATCTTTCCTAAATTGAATGTTGAGCTCATTGAATGTTTTATCTCTATTGAACATTGAACACTGAATATATAATCTCTGTTCAATTCCGTTCTCATTATTCCTTTTTAACAGCCGAATGGACGTATCATATGAATAATTTTTCTTAGTCTCCAAAATATACATATTCTTGGTCAAGCTGATTTGTTATATTTTTTTCATTCCTTGAATAACATTTGATCATCGAACACATTTGTTATTGAGCTACATTTATATATACATATATAAATATGGTGCAAGAGTATTAAAATTTTAAAACACTTAAGGAAATAGCCATTCGGTAAAAGTAAACTCTGAAATTTTTTTTAAATATCAGAATACTCCGAAGAAGAGGCAACTTTGTGCTCTTTAACATTTTTGATTAACATCTTTGGAAATTTCAATGAAATACATAATTTTTTTGGGGGGAGGGGGGCATATGAAGTTATGCAGAACTGGACAAAAGTAAAACCTGCCTAGTTAATAATTTTTTCTTATATTTATTCTTTTTTCAAAAAAAATATAATTTGCTCGAGTATTTATCTTCTAAGCTATCCATTTAAAAACATATATCCATACAGAGAACGGTGTTGAAGTAAAAAATATGTCGCACAGTACAGAATAAACATCATATAAGTCTAAGATGAATTTTATTCCTTATTATTGTTTCAAGGGGAAAATAAGCTGAAAATCATGCACAAAATTTCAAAAATTAAATCCATAGCTTACTTTTCGATGTAAATTAGATATTTTAATACAAATCTAAGATATTTCTTCATGAAACATATTAGTAGGACATAGCAATGCATTTAGTGATAGCACAAGTATTTCATTCTCGTATGTTATTTTGGTATAGTATTATCATTTATTGAGTGTTATAACTTATTTAAGTTGAATTTCTTATTAATTCATTGACGAAATTCACACTCATAACACTCTTGAGTAGTTTGCAGCTAAATAGTTAATTTTATAAATATTCAAAGAAAATTTTTGACAACGGATTTTTGAATAAAATAATGAATTCACAGCAGGTTTTCAAAACCAGTATTATACAAAGGAAAGCAAATATATCTGTATATGAAAAGAACTGTGATATAAAGGAACTATGTTTGGCAAACTTCAGCTGGGTAAAACATAGAAAGTATTTACAAACTAATGGAAATGTTTTACATAAAACATGTTCTTTTTTTATCAACAGAAAAAAAAAATGTAATTTTTGACAACGGGTTTTTGAATAAAATAAGAAATTCACAGTAGGTTTTTAAAACCAGCAGAATTGTGATATAGGAACTATATTTGGCGAACTTCAGTTTTATAAAAATCAGAAAGTATTGGCCTTTGATAAAGACGAATGGTAATCTTTTACATAAAGCATATTATTTTTTTTTATCAACATCAAAAAAAAATTGTAATTTTTGACAACGGAACCAGCACAATTGTGATATAAACGAACTTAATTAGCAAACTTCAGCTGGATAAAAAGCAGAAAGTATTGACCTTTTATAATGACGAATGGTAATGTTTTACATACAACATGTTCTAATTTTTATCAACATCAAAAAAAGTTGTAAAAAGAATGTTATAAAAAAACTATATGTTTAGAGAGCAATGGATGGAGAATAAAATAATTCCATTCTTGTCAACAATTCTGGCGGCCATCATCATTTTTCCAAAGAGTGGAAATTCTTCTCCGCACTGGCCGAGGATGAACCGGTAAGTCCCTTGAGAAAGGTGTAATTGCGCTCTCACTGTAAATTGTATTACAAATTTCATTCCTTAATTTAATGTCTAGTTTCCCTAATTATTTAATTAAAATGTGGAGTTATTCTTGTCAATTCATTTATCTCTTTAAGAACACAAAGCATGGGTCAATAAATAAAGTTTTAACCTGGAAATATTTAAATGGAAGAGCTGAGCAAAAATGAAATAAATTGTATCTTAAAGTTCTAATAAAGAATTTATGATTGCCAATGCATTCATGTTCGAGAGATTTGAGCTGTAGGTTTTTCCCCACAATATTGATTCAATTTAAAATAGCTTGATTTATTTTTTTGAAGCTTTCCATTTTTTTTTCTTTGAACTATACGAGTCATAATGTTAAAAAATTTATTTTCACCACACAATAATGCTGTTTTGAAAAAAAATACTTAGCTTTTAAAAAGTAGATTTATTAATCTCTTCAGATTAGGATTTAATCGTCAATCTGTGTTTCTGAAAACTTATTTTCATGAATGGAAAAAAAAATCAATGATACGAAATGAAACAAACAAACTAAAGTAAAATTTAAAAGCGAGAAATAACACAAGATACCTGAAAAGCTCAATAATGAATTATAAAAAAAGGCAGAAAGGGTATAAATTGTGGTCACTGTAAATCGGTAGTAGTCTCAAGTTGATGCTAAAAGGATCAAGAATTCGAAATCTGGTTCTACCGAAGAATTAAAGTTTGTAACCCATTAGATATGGTATGGATTACATGCACCTACACATTGGTGTAGTGTGGAGGTTTAAACAACAAATAGGTTATTGTCTTCGCCGTCTGATTCCGCTATAAAGTTATGAGTTTAGTTATCAGTAGTAACCCTTCATATGGATGTATAGCTGATGCTCATGGTCACATTTGCGCTCATTATTAACTAGTGCCATCTGCCCTCACATAGTAGATTTATTGGAATTTAATTAGGTTTGGTAGAGCAAATCGACTATAACTTAGAAGGGCTATAGACAATTTATATTTCTTTTCCAGCAAAAGAGAGTGATTGATTTGCTGGAGCTCCTTTTTTATGGAACTATCATCCTTATTTCGATAGTGAAAAAAAATTATGAAAGTTTAATACTTTTTCTTTTCTAAAAATTCAATATATCTATGAATTATTAATAAATAAAGAGATTTCAGATCTCCTTTTGAAGTGTTTCATTTAATTCAATTTTGCATAGATTTTTTTCATTGATATATATATATGAGAAATCTTGATGTAATTATTGCTTTAATGAAAAAAATAGAGCTTTTTCTTCAATACTGTTAAGTTTGTCTAGTATTGAAGAAAAAGCTCTATTTTCTCTAGTTTGCTAAAGCTCTAGTTTGTTTGTTTGTTTGTATATTATAACATGTAAACTGCGATATACATTAACAGTTAAAAAATGGCTCATTTGATTCTTTTATTGCTTCAAATGCAATGAAAGATAATATAAAATAATCCTTGAAAGATACATGCTAGAAAATATAAATATTTCAAAATTATAGATGTCTTTACTAGTTATTGTAATTATAAAGATATAAAAATGTTTATTCTTAATATTTTGTGCTACATACTCTTAACAGAAGTAAAATTACTTTAACATTTAATTAACAAAAATCAATAATCTAAAGGAACTCAGTTTAAAAAAATGTGTGCAATTTCATTACAAGAAATTTCAAAAATAGGTTACTGTCGAATATTGCCTTTAAATTATAGAAAATCAGCCAGCGCTTAAATTATATTAGAGAGACATCCTGAATCATGATAGTTAAATAAATTTCATAAACAAACAAAATAAGAAACTTTTTTTAAAATTTTTTATTGAAGTATTTGCTGTGTGCTTTTACAATGAAGCAAAATTCCACACAGTTTTTAATAATTTCTTATTTAAACCCTTTTTAAATTACTAAAATTAAAATATATCCAATATTCTCAACAAATTTAGATCAATTTCATTAAAGACTTTCGAAATGATTTCATAAAATCACTTTTTTAGGATTTTTGGTTTTGTCCTTATAAGCCAAAAATATCCTTATGATGCATTTTAGATGAAAAAACCCAAATCATTTATTTAATCAATATTAATCAATGTATTTAATTAATATTTAATCAATATATCCTAACCACAGAATGTCATTTTTGATTTAGGAATGCAATTTTCGTTATAGTAAATAGTTTGTTTGTTTGTTGTTGTTTTTTGGCATAATTTGTTTCCCGTGTCAAACATCGGCAGTTCCCAGGCAATGCATCCAATTTCTGTCACGGCAAACCAATTCCACAGTCATAAAATCCAAATGCTTGTGTAATCGAAAATCAATGCCAGGACTTTCTTTATTTAAGAGGGGTTGATTTGATGCCGATTGAGCCCTTCTAATACTAAAGTGAATACAAGTGTCTGCTATTTGGACAGATTTTTTTGTCTTAGGTTGCCATGTTTGAACCAAGTACATTTTGGAGGTTGGGAATGTGCATCTCAAAGCAATATCTTTGAAATTTTAATTGATTAAAAAGTAAATAAAACTAGATGGGGCTTCTTTTTTTAGGGGGGGGGGTTGCATTCAGAAAATACTATCAAACAAAAATCATTTTTACTTCTCTTAAAATGTTCCAAATTATCTTTTCTTGTCTGCACTTTTATGTAATTTCACCCTAAATTTAACGACTTTAAAAAATACTTTTAAATATAGTTTAGAAGAATAGTTTTCTTATTTAAAATTTACGCCAAGGCAGTTTTACTATTTCATCAAATCTTCAATTCGTTTCTGCTCTACTGAAAAATATCATTATATTTTAAATAAAGTTTTTGATCAAGAATTTTATTGTTCACTTATGCTATGAGAAAGTAATAAGTGATTTTATAGCTTATGAATATTAGTTTTTCTTTCTCTTTCTCTCACTCTGTAAAAATTCAAGGTACGATGTTTTTCGCTTCAGAATCATGTTTGACACTCAATATTTATTAAGTGCATGAATGCTTAGGAATTTTCATTTATTCTACAGCTAGAAATATTTTTAACTTTACATTTCAAAAGTTAAGAGCAGTTCTCCTTATTTCACGGGATAAAATGTCTGATAGTATTAGTTTTCCTTATGCTTCACTCTCATAGCTAGATGTTTAGAAGTCACATTTAAGCTCTCTTATATATTTTCTTTTCATAGCTTAAAGGAACAATTTTTATAGGCTAATTCGTTTATGTTTTTAAGAGTACTGTAGGTAAAACAAAACATAAAACAGTTCAGTATTTCGAAATTTTAACTAAATATTTTTAATTTTACGGTTCAATTACACTTTAATTTGACACAAGTAACAAAAATAACATTGGTTTTTTATTTTATTTCCGTGTGTAATATCACAAGAAAACCATCTCATATATAGTTTTCATCTAATATAAAAATTTATAGAATCATTAAGTATCAATCATTGTTCGAGCTTGTTTTTTAAACACGATATAACCGTTTTACGGTTTGAAATTTTCGTAATTTTCAGAATGGAGTAAGGAGAGATGCAGAGCTTTTTCCTCCAAGGTTCTGAGTTCCTGAAGGTGAAAGGAATATTCGACCAAAATTTTAAATCTATTTAAATAGTTTCTCCTATGCAACGTTTTTCGATTTAATTGCGTTGGATTAGTATAAATTTCTTAGAAATTCGAAATATTTTCATAACTTGAAGTTTGTTGAAAGATTTCTAGTTTTCTTTTTAAATTGAAGCTTTCTTATCTGATTATAAATTAATATTTTGATTTCATAATCTTTTCAATGATTATGATATTGATTGCTGAATTATATTCATTGAATTAATTCAATTCAGAAAAGGTATTAAATTCCTGTAGTATATTTTATTTAATATTATTTTTAGATTAGCACTTTTATTATTATAGTTTACTTCACATTTCCTTTTTTAAACTGATTTTTTTTTTTACATTTTGTGTTTGATTGAATTTTTTTTTTTAAATACCCTTTTAGAGAAATATCTTTTCATTTAAATTTCAGCTTCTGGAGTATTCCAAATTTGAAATATTCCTAAAGTAATATACCTCAGCATTAGAAATTTTTGAAGAATGAATATTGGGTTTTCATTTGTAATTCATGTATGAAGTATTATTTATTAATTATCTTTTCAAACATCCTATTTTAATCATAGAAAAAAATTGGAAAATATAGGGAAATTATGGAACGAAATGGCATAAACACGTTCTTTTATTATAACTAAAACGCACCTTTAATGTTGTTTTTTAATATTATAATATTTTTGTTAATAATTGCAATAAAATTTCCTATGTACATTTAAAATAACTGAATATATTGCATCGAAACTATCTATGTTAATTGAAATAATCGTAAAATTTAAATGGTAAGCAAAATAACAACCAATATATCATAATATCTACTTAGATATTTTCAATAAAAATATAATATGCCTGCTTATAATTGAAATGTTTAAAACACATCTCTAACACGTCTGACACATCACAACAATATCTGACAAATCAAAATGCATATATATGTATTGTTTAGTGATATCCGAGTTCCTAAGAGTAAAAACTAAAGAGAACATAATATGTTTTAATCTGCCCTTTATAAAGGTATTTTTTTTACCGTGCGTTTTGCTATGAACACATGATAATTTATATTTCAAAACTGGGTACTTCAGGTAGGGTTTTTTGTAAATATTTTTTTGATTAATGATTTAAAAATTTTAGCATTGAGTTTTAAACTTCAAATATTTATAATTTTTTTTAACTCTTTAGTGAACGTTAATTTTTATTACACTGTCTGTCAATGAACTTCAAGTAACGTTTTGATTTCCTATATTTTCTTTGTACAGTAAAAAAATATTACATTTCTATCATAAAAAGAATTAATTTTTGGCTTTATAAAAATTGATGATTGTATTTAACATGTAAAATTCATCCTTATATCCCTTCATCGTTTGCAGATTTAAAAAAAATACATGATTAATGATGAAAAGATTTCTATTTGTTCATATTTTGTAAATATTTGCTTTATTGATCTGCTTAAACATCTAGAGATATAAGAAAAATTTATATGAAATAATTTTTTTTCTTTATAAAATTTTTATGGTTGTATATAAGATTGCATGTAAAACTCATGATTAAATCGCTTCATCCTTTGCAGAAATGAAAAAATACGTGAATTAACACATTCTTATTAATTCATATTCTATAGTGATCATCTAAAAATTCTGTAGGTATAAAAGAAAAGTATAAGGCTTTCAAAAACAAAAGCAGTTGCAATAAATTCCATACTCACAATAGAGTTATCGTCAGATATATTTCATTGCGAAAAAAATAATTAATTGCTTTAGTAAATTATTTAATTATTTTTATTACAAGTTGTCTTTTTTTCTTGGAATGAATTGTTTCTTTGAATTAAAATACTTTTGCTTGTTATTTAATCGAATAAGATTTTCTAATTATTACTTTTCTAAATATTCTGATAGCGATTCTTTCAAATATTCTTTAGATTATTATAAATAATAGAGATTCTTTCAAAATATTTATAAATAAAGAGGTAATCAAGAAAGCCAAAAATAGTCAAGTATTTTATATCAAATGAGAATTTTTTAAATAGGATTATGACAATAAAATATTTGGAAGCATTTGAAATTTTTCATAATGGAATTTCTCAGGATATGAAATTTTAAATTTAAACCTTTGAGGATATTTGAGATATATTTAGGAAAAGGAAATTTGTAATTGTGTAAAAAATCGAACGCTTTTTAATAAAATGTGTTATATCCAATCTTAAAACGACTAACTTCAATAGCTCTAGTGTCAAAAAATTTCAAAGTAGTTTAAGCAAGTTTTCTCCTGTTTATTAAGTCAGAAAATATTCTCAAATGTAACAGCATTTTGAAATTTAATTCCTGAAACTTTATATACAATATTATTAATCATTACATTTTTTATCATTTAATGATTTTTAAAAAATCGTTTCATTTAATTCTTCCGATTCTCATTTCTTCTTTATTATCATTTATATAACGCATTATTAAAATAATTCAGAATTTTCGATTTTATCTTTAATTTTTTCCAGCCTTTTTTCTCATTAAATAACTACTTTACACTTTTTTTCAATCATTATAAACTGAATTATCATCTCAAAAATGCGTTAAAACTTAAAATTCCTACGAATACATTATGTTGTTTACTTAACTCTAAAAAAATGTGTGATGAAATTAAAGTATTGTCATTATTCTATTTCATAAACATAACTATCTTTAACAATTTTAAAAAATAATTTCTTTTATTTAAATGAGTATAAAAAGACATACTTTTTTTCTTAATTGTCTTAAATCCGTTATTGATTAGAATTTCATAATATGCCTAACCATTTTTAAACATCGAGTTATTGAAAATTCAGTTGTTGTGTAATAAGGAAACTTTGCGATTGTAATGAATTGACATAATTAGTCACATGTAAATATGTTGAATTATCTGATATATACGTGATATTTGTTATACACCTTATTTGACTTGACTTCACTTTCTTTCTCCTAGTGCTAAAACACAATGATGTTTAAATTAAAGCAGATAACTGACATTTTTAATGAGAAGGCCATGAATGTGTAAAGTAGTGGAATAAACATCACGTAACTTAAATAATGCAAAAGAGATTTCAAAAAAAAAAAAAAATCCCTAGAACAAAATTTGGGATCTTTTCATCGGATATGAGTTGTGTTGCCATCTAGTGGAACTATTTTAAATTAAAATTGAAATGTATAATAACTAGATTTTAGATTTAAAAATTAAAATTTGCAGGGTCAGTTTAAAATAGGATTTAAGAAAATTAATGATGATAATCTGAATATGAATTAGAAATATCGTAATATTTTATTCAAATCTGTATTATATAAATAAATTTTACACGAAATTAAGTTTCTTCTTCTTCTTTGAAGTTAGCCAATACGAAGTTGAGTTTTGTCTAACATGTTGAAACAAGCATCCACGCTCTTCCGTATTTTAATATTAATACTTTCGTATTCTAAATTTTTTAAAAATATTGCAAATGAAATTTTTTTAAAAATTTCTAAGTTCATGAGCAATAGTTAAGATTATTTGAACTGTATCATTGCAAGTTACTTAAGAAAAATATATCATCTTAAAAGAAGGGGGGGGGGGAAATGGAAGCAAGAAGAACATTTTTAAAAAAATTTAGGAGTATTTTATATTCTAAAAGATTTATTTTAGCGTAATCAGTGTCAATGCATTCTTGACTAAGCCTAGATGACGTCATGCTAAATAAACGAATGTATTCTTTTTTTTAAAGAGACTTCATTATATAAACGTCGAAGCTAAATTAAAACGGTTTTCTGAAATAAATTTTTCAGAAATGCACAATAAGTGATAAAAATGTATTCCATATTCACGCCAAAAGGAATTCGATAGTGTTTTAACATAGTCTCCTACCTGAAAGAATTTTTAAATAAGGATTGCAACAGCGAGCATGAATTCAGATACGTTTCAAGCATGAGGCGTCTATGAACAAAAATTTACTATAACAAAATTTAACGTGAACAATATAGAATGCAGAAAAAGTATGATAATGTTGGTTTTTAAGGTTACCGGAAAAAATATTTTCTAAATATTTACATTAACTTTTTTTTGTAAATATTTACATTAACTCTTTTTTGTAAATATTTATATTAACTTTTTTTGTAAATATTTACATTAGCTTTTTTTTTGTAAATATACCTATAAGGTGTTGGCTCAGGTGCCTTCCTCGTCATCTGACCATGGTTCAAAATTATGAGGTCCGTTACAAAAGAGTCCTAGTGTTGCTTTACAACGGGGCGTTAAAATAACTAAACCTAAACTAATGTGGATTGAAGTAGTCTTTAGTAATTTCCTTCCAAGCTATTGCAACCTTGTATACCTAGAGAAATTCGATTATTTCTCCTTCCTAATTTGCATGCATTGATCTCTCCTAATACGTTATACATGAATATTCCATAGCAAATTATTTTAACATCATTTTATTAAAAACAACTTTACCCAAAGTCTTGAAATTTGAAAGTGCTTCCTCAAATTTACAATTATAATGAATAATATAAAATTTGAAAATTTAAGGTATTAAATTATTTAACAAGTTTAGAGCATACTTGGATAAGCTCTTTTCTGTAGTTAAAAGGTTAAAATATCACATATATTTAATAAATGTCATCAATTACAGTAGATTATATTTTATTATCTACTGAATTGTCATTTCATTATATTTAACAAGTTTAGTGCATACTTGGATAAGCTCTTTTCTGTAGTTAAAAGGTTAAAATATCACATATATTTAATAAATGTCATCAATTACAGTAGATTATATTTTATTATCTACTGAATTGTCATTTCATTATCTACTGAATCTACTGAATTGTCGATTAATTGTAGCCTAATAAATTAGATTGCAAAAAATAGATATTTAATAGTTAAATAAACTTTATTTTCAATTATTCAATTTAATTACTCCAGTGACTTATAGAGAATTCACATAATTTGGAAACAATAAAACAACCTTTTTTTTAGCATGTATAATACAAAGAGAGTCATCAACAATGACCACTGTTTTAATCTTGATTTAATCACTAAATCGGTTTTAGTCAAAGAATTATCACAAAGAAATAAGTATAGCAGATTAGGAAACTATCATAGTCATTGCTGACTTAGTAGCAATTGGATATATACAATCATGATTCTTTTCCAAACTCTTCAGTGAATTCTGAGTTATGGAAAACAACCTATCATCCTATTCATGTATATTATAAATGCTTCGAATTTCCTAATTACTCCCTTGGTAGACGATCGAAATATTTGATGAAAATAAAAACTTACTTTTCTTACATGAAAATGATAAGTTAGACGAAATATAACGAACAGTCGGCAAAAAAATGCTTATTTTATTTATTTGTCATCTTACCAGTTATTCTGCCAGTTATAAAAACTGAACCAACGACATTTGAATCAGATGTCTAAAAATCTGCGAATGTAATGTCGTCGACATCCCTCGCATTGAAATTTTAGTCGGCTGATAAAAAATTATCGGTAAAATGTGCCATTTTATTGACGTCACTTTTTCGATTATTTTGTCATATGTAGTCGTTCTGCTGATAAAAAATAATTTTTAAATTACCGAATTCATTAATGCCTACAACCGTATCGAAGCGATTATAACCGCTGTCTACAACCGTATCCAAGCGGGGAAAATACTTTTAACAATGAAACTCTCAAATTTTCACCATCATGGAGGTGTGCACCAAGCGATTACCGACAGATGGCAATAGCTCCCTTCAACCCCTCCCATATTAACTCCGCCTCAGATTTACACCTGTGCAAAAAACCGTCTTGTTCACTGTTTGATGTAATATCAAAATACAAGTTTTCAAAACAACCTCGTTCTTAGTATAAGCCACATCTACTTATCTGTTTGTTTTTCATTATTTAATTCCACAAAATGTGAATATATATTTTATGAATTTCTGGAAATCGGCAAACTTAAATGATTGGAATTTCAGAACGTTATAGATCATGCTGCCATCTAACAATCGTCTTATGAACTTTTATAATAATTTGAAAATTGCGATTTTTTTAAGAGGATTTTGAATCTATTAATTTTTAAATAACTGAAGGTAAAATGAAATTAGGAAAGAGGTAAAAAGAATTTTCTTCAAAAATATAAAGAAAAAGAGCAAAGGGTAAAAAATGACTGCAGTAAATATCTTGTTTTTAATTCGACATTTGACAAGAAATGAATTTGATTATTTAATTCTAATCATCTATTTTCAATAATAGTATTAAAAAAATGAAAATACGTTTACAAATTTGTTAATTAGAAATTTTTTTATAAACTATAGATAATTTTAAAATTGTGAAAAGTTAAGGCTCACTTGTCATCTCTTTTAAATTAAATATAAAAATGCCGTAGATCAAGAATTTCGAAGGAAAAAAAAATGTTTCTTTTTTAATGTGTGTGTATTTTAGATTATTTATAACAGCCTTGCAAAAAATATCAGGAAAGATAGGTTTTCATTTCTAAAATTAATAAAGACCCTAAATCCTATAGACTAGATTTGTTTTCTAGACGTACTTCATAAGTAAAATCATGGATAAGTTGATAACTCACAGAGTAAAACATTTATTAAGGGTACAAAACAAAATACACCATGATCAACTTTAGATATCATCATTCGTGTGAAACAACACAAAATGCTCCTGTGGAGTAAAATAAAATATATGATGAATAACAAAAATTTAAATTTTTTCTTTAAATGCATCTGGATTAGTTGACTCAGTATGGAGGAAAAGTGTTTTATATGTCTTAATAAAAATAAATTGTTCAAGCAACTTTGATTATGGAATTGAAGATAATTTAAATAAAAGACGCTGTATTTATAAAGATTGGGAGAATAACTGAGAATTTAGAATACGTTGGGGAGTGCTGCAAACTTTATTCAGGGGATCATCTGTAAAAATAAAAATGAATTTTTGTCTGTATGTCTCTTATGCCTTCCTAAACCGTTCATCCGATTGCTATAAAACTTGGTCATAGCAATCGGATTGTTTATAGCGGCTTATACTATACTTATTGTTTATACCTACGGGATAGTGCAATTATCTAAAAAAAAATTTTTTTTTTAATTGAATCTTAACCGCATCTATTTACCAAGGATTAATCTTCAAATAACTCGCCGGGGAGACATTAGATTGTATAGAAATGCTATATCCAAGATAAAGATTAATATTTTGTGGCTATAATATATAAATGTCATGCAATTCATTCTTAGAGGTAACAACTTTATTATAGATTATGCGAGAAAGTTTAGTCGAGACCAATCTTGGGGACTTTAAATTTTAATTAAATTTTAGATTTTTTCGCAGTAACCGCCAAAAATATTGAGGTACAAATAATTTTGCACCGTCTTTTCAAAAATTGTCTTTTCAACTATATTGACGATTTTATGGCATAAATATATTTTCTATGATTAATCAATTTTTTAAAATAATATTTTAATCACATTTTCTAAAATTAAATTTGAGAGTTTTGAAAGAATATTAAACGAATCACGAGATGCAATAAATCGTTTCTTTCTTTACCATTCTGAAAGAACATCAAGTTTAACAATTCTAAAAGAATACTCAAACCTTATATATAAAAATTAATATTTGTTTGTTCCTATTTTATATGCTGTCGTACCCTCCATTTTGTTTCTATAAAACGTTGCCAAATTATTGATTGATTGCACTTAATATTACTTTTTTTTCGGCGGCAACAATGCGTCGGGTACCAGCTAGTTTATTCTAGAACTTAGTTACGAATTCCGAATTAAAGACCAACCTTCCAATGAACTACAATAAACAGAATTCTCCCTATGATGTGTTTCTACGGATCTCATGAAAAACAAAAGAGAAAATGGGAAATAAAGGAAAGCAAATAATGCATTGTCTAATTAAATGAAGGAAATACATAAACTTGAAATGAAATTTAATGAAAGGAAAATAATTCAAATGCTGATTACATTTGCATAACATTTAAAATTAATGATGTTGATGTTTCCACGGAACATCACATCATTAATTTCAACCCTCACGTGTTGGCTTGCACTAACCTCTGAGGTTAAAGACCCATGATAGGCCAGAGGGCAGAAGTCTGACTTCTAGCTCATATGAAGATGGCACATACATTCGCTTGCACCACCCCTTTTTAAGGGCCATGGTGACCAGGTGGTAAGGTCTCGGCTTCGGAGCCGGAGGGTTTCAGGTTCGAGCCAAACGTCCTCCCGTTGGTGTGGTGTGGAGAGGGGGGTGCAAGTTCATGTGTCGTCCTCGTCATCTGACCGTAGTTCAAAATTACGAGGTCAGTTCCAAAATAGCCCTCGTGTTGCTTTAAATGGGACGTTAATATAACTAAACCACACACCCCTTTTTACGTCTTGGGCATTTCTTGTTTTTAAGTTGCGCCAACTAGGCCCAAGAGTACGACTTAGCTACTTCATGCTTCACTTGCCCAACCCCTTTTTACAGGGGGAAACATTCATACAACTCACAGATAGAACAATCATGCTCGAACCATGACGCCCAAATCAGGGGAAGACACGCTACCTCTATGCCAGGACGCCAGCTTTTAAGATAAATAGATTCGTCTAAAATAAAAAGAATATAAGTGTATCTAATCAAGTTTAGTTATATTAACGTCCCGTTTAAAGCAACACGAGGGCAATTTTGGGACCGACCTCGTCATTTTGAACCACGGTCAGATGACGAGGACGACATCTGAACTGGCACCCCCCTCTCCACACCACGCCACATCAGCGGGAGAACATTTGGCCTGACAGATTTAACGTGCAACAGACCCCCTCACACGACGGTTCTTCGGTGGAATCGAGTCTCGAACCTGAAACCCTCCGGTTCCGAAGCCGAGACTTTACCACCGGGCCACCGCGGCCCCATATCTAATCAAATAAAGTACTTTGGAGTTACATGAAATGGAAAATTAACATTTCTGTCTCTTTTTAGTGGGATCAAGAAGAAAGTGGATGCATTAACTTACAATCTAGTAAGAGTTGCGGGTAAATTTCATAGAAAAAGAAAATACCTTCAAGTTAGAATCTACACTGGAACCATTGAACCATTTGTTCTTTTCTGGCACAGACCATGGGGACACAGATTCATTGTGAAGAAAATCGGAGAAACCTTAAATGCAATCCAAAGGCGCGCTCTCATCATTATGTCTTGGACATATAGAGTTATTATCCAGTGATATGGATGGATTATGATGAAGGCAGAAGTCGGCCGCATCAAACCCTGTCGACACTTTTTCGTTCAGTAGTGGAGGGTTGCACGCAGGAAGAATATCTTGATAGACATATGACGCAAATAAATATGAAGAAATGAGAGATGACTATAAATCTAAAAAATGTCTTTATAAGTAGAATTTAAGTTTTTGAAAATGCATATCCTAAACATCACAATCCATCCATATTCAAACACAACCCAACAAATCCTTTCTTCA
>JAPMOQ010024920.1:1098778-1208646 GCA_026543055.1 Argiope trifasciata | reverse complement strand
TCATTTTTAACTATCAATTTATTGTGATTTTAGTTATGGCTTAAATAATGAGAGCTGATTTTTTTTATTGTTCAGTGTTGTGTCAATGTATTTTATTAAGGGATAAAAATTAATTTAACGCTGCTCATGACTTAGAAAACATCGATACTGAATGGAATTTGAACGCTCTATTTTTATGTAAAACCCTATTATTTAGAAACACTATTTCTAAATTTGATCGGAGGTTGTTAAAAATGGCCATTTTTACATTGAAAGCAAAAGTAAACCAAATAATAAGATATTGATTTCCTATTAACAAATGTTGAGCATTTAAGCTTAATTTTTATATGCATGTTTTATTTGCGATAATAGATTTCTTAAAATTTATTCCACCATCTCGTTTGTATATTTGGATTTCTTCTATGCATTCAGTCAAAAACTTTTTATATTAATTGAAACGGTATGTGAAATCTTTCACTTAATCTCTGGCAGCTCAACAATTCATTTATCTGAGATAGCTGCATACTTCAAAAGATAAATTTCATTTTATTTCTCAAATGTAAAGAGAAACGATTGAAATGATTCTTAATAAAACGCATTTAAATTCATACATTCTCGAAATTCAAAGCAATTGGCAAGGAATTAAGCATTTTCATAAAACTTTATTTTCAGTTTAATGCAAAATGGGGAGAATACCACAAAAGTTATTTGAAAGTTTTATGAAAATGCTTAGTTCTAAAGGTTTAAAATTTTACGAAATTTCTTATTTTTTACTAGTAGAATATGATTTCATTGTAAAACAAAACATTCAGTAAGTAGTTATAACAAATTAAAAATGAAAAAAATTACAAAATCTCAATTTCACATCAATTGTAAAGCACTCTAGTGAAATTTAACTTGTCCTGAAAAAAAAATTAAGGAACTGATATATATAAGGAATTTGCATCATTTTTTTAAATGTTTTTTTAAGATATACGTACTCACTTGGAATTTCGAAAATCGTTCAAAATATCGAGTATTTTTTATTACTTCAAAATATTCTCTGATCTTTTAGCTTGCAAACAATACCAAGATGTTATCAATATTCGGAATATATCTCGAGTTATAAGGATTTAGCTTGAGGTACTTTCACTGAAAACTCTAGTTTCGGGTTTTTTAAAACTCATTTTATTAAAAATGTTATTTTTCCATAATATTGCTTCATTCAAACAATCACAAATGAACAAAAAATTAATCAAATACATGGGGGAACTGTTGTCTTTCCCCACATTGCCACATACAATTATTTATATATCAAAATAATCTACATGAAAACAGTGTATGTTTTGTGACTCAATCAAACTTATATTTATCGAAATAAATTTTTAATAACTATTTAAAAGTTAAAATTAATAGAAAAAAATCTTGTTTTTTCTATTCATCGTTGGTGAAAATTAAAAAAAAAAAACTATAGATTTTTATTACTTGATTGAGGCAGACAAGATGAAAACTAATATTAGGCTTAGTTTCCAACTAGAATTGTGTGTCTGTACAAATTAGAATTTGAGATATGTTTCAAAAATATGCTACTTAGCTCATTGAATATTAGTTAATTAATTAATAATTAGTTTGATATGGTTTTTTCTCGCTGAAATGAGTTTAAAGATATATTAATGTCATACTGTGAAAAAAAAATGGATTTTTAGAGTTAAAATTTGTTAAGAATCTTCTAGTGTGTACGTACACCTTTTTGAAAATATATAACATGCTAGCCATAATTTATACTATATATAAATATAAATGTTGTTAACATATTCAAGAAGAAAATTTTGTGATGTTATTTAGTTAAAATACGTTACTTATTGTTTTTATTGTTGTTGTTGGTACTTGATATAATTCGGAAAGACCGGAAATTCAAGGGAAGACAGAAAAATTCGTCGCTTTTTCCTCTTCCGTTGCATTCCAGAATACAAATTACCTTTCTTTATTTGAATTTGAATTTATTTTTGATAGCTAATTACTTGATCATTTATTCGCCATCGAATGATAAATAACTGAAGTTTGTGATGTTATTTAGTTAAAATACGTTACTTATTGCTTTTATTGTTGTTGTTGGTACTTGATAAAATTCGGAAAGACAGGAAATTCAAGGGAAGACAGAAAAATTCGTCGCTTTTTCCTCTTCCGTTGCATACCAGAATACAAATTACCTTTCATTATTTGAATTTTAATTTATTTTTGAAATCTAATTACTTGATCATTTATTCGCCATCGAATGATAAATAACTGAAGTACTAAAAGGGCAACTTATGTACCTTTAGTTTTTTCAGAAAAAAAGACCTTCTACATATCATAATATTACAACAAGCCAAAATTTTTTTTAAGAATGTATTATGAGAAAACATATGCAATTTTTTTTTTGTCTAAACTACAAGTTACTATTGAAATCGTGTTGAAAATTTCTTTCAGGGAATTTAGTATTAGAAAGCTTATGGATGACACAAAAATTCATAAGAGGTCAGGTCTTTGATAATGGCGTAACACTTTCTGAGGTGTGTGAGTCATAAGTTGTCATTGTTTTGTTTCATTCATCATTCTAAAACTCAGATACCATTTCTTTGAATAGATGATTTAAAGAATATGTATCGGAAGCGTGAAAGGAAGAGAACTGTAATTTCAATGCAGTTTTTTTAAGATATTCATCCACAACAAAAAATATTTGTTAAATTATACATGAAACTTATTCAAAATGCTCAAGAAAAAGAAGCAACTAGCTATTCACTCCATTCCACTTTATTATACTGAAAAGTGGAATCTGCCAACTTAATTTTTTTATGGAACTAATTTGCCTCGCAAATTATGTTTTTTTTTAAAATTCAGAATGAATAGATTTCTTTGAAAGTACACAAAACCACGGCATATCTCATATTTTTCTTTCCTCTAATTCAGAAAGTCCCTACTATAATTTATTGAAATTATTTTTTTCTGGCTTTAATTTATTAAGATGCTTTTAAAGTAAGGAATATGAGGTACCCTAGACGGATAATACAAGGTCAAGCTTATTTCAGTTTCAAATTGTGATGTATTTATGGCAAAACTGAAAAAAAAAGTGTTAGTTCTATCTGTCTTCCAAGAGCTTTTAAATGAATATATGTTTTCGCTTTTCATTTTGACTTTCAAATTTAAAATAGATGAGAACACCTTTTTTTGAACGTGATATTGCATTAAAGGTTATTATTTTTCTTTGACTCACTTCTATAACAAAACGGGGAAAAAGTGGAGTGCTACAAGATACAAATAACGACCGTATTGTTAGGCAAAAATCAGGTTTCTGCATTCACAAGAACATTGATTAACCCATTTATGCCTACTGCTCCATTTTTGGAACACCCCTTACATAAAAGTTATTTTATAAAAGTTTAAAAAAGTTTTAAAAGTTTTATTCTTTTTTTTTACTTAACATATTGAAATTTCATGCAAAAATTCAAATTTGTTAACCTTAACCATAAATGGGTTAATACTTCAGCTCTGCACAGTGCCGTAAAATCAGCAGAATTTTCTTTCATAATACAATAGAGCCTTATTTTTTGTAAAAGCGTCAGCTAACACTCAGACTGTCAAGCGGTCTTATTAGCAATGCTTGTATATTATCCTCAGATATCTTATTTCCCTTCCTTATTTGTACTTTTGGAATTCTATTTGCTTAGATAATAAAGTCAAGTTAAATCATTCTCTTCTCAAAGCCTTTGATTCAATCTTTTATGTATCATTTGTTTGAATATAAACTATTTTTGTTTACTGTAAAATAACGGATAAAAATTCATTGACAATTTGTGTGTTTCTTTCATACTATGCACTTCTTATCAAAACTCAAAATTTCTTTAGGAAATACAAAATAATTATGTATTTCTCAATAATTTTAAATTATGTATCTTTTTTTTAACCAAATGTGAGACATTTTTAATATAATATTTTAAAAGACAAAATTTGAAGAAATATAAATTTTTGGAAATTCCTCTAAAAGAAATATAAATTTTTTGAAATTCTTCAATACTTTTTTTACGATAAAAAATTAATAAATTACTCAAATAAGTTTCTAATATTAATATATAAATCAGCTAGGAATAGAGAAAATTCTATGATTTATAATTTTTTGATTATGTACCGATATTTGAAAAAAAAAATGGAACGAGGAATTTAAGAAGAATTTTATTCTATGCTTTATTCGAAATAAAGTCTTTCAAAATATATTTATTTAAAAAAGTGTTACCAAAATTATACTTGTTTGGGATGGAAAAAATTATTTAAATTAGTTGAGGTTTTATTATGCTGTCTACAGGACAAAATAGATTTTAAAAATTTCGAATACAGTTTTATCAAAATCATTGATCTAATGTTTAAAAATGTTATATGCTTCAAAGAAACAAAATATTATTTTCAACTTGCCTCTGTTATTAATAAAGGTGAATATTTTGTGTGTCTGTATGCGTGTGAATGTAGCTCTACTTTAAACGGTCTACAGGCAACAGCGTTTGTCCTTGAACTACCATACTTTTGAGAGTAAAAATTTGTACTTAGCATTTTTTTTTTTAATTTCAAATAATAGCGATATTTTTTCGGACATTTTTTACGATATTTTCCGCCAACCTTTTAAAGTTTTTCATTTACGTTTCATTGTCATACCTGACCTATTCTTGTTTGAATGGCGCATTGTGAAAAATCTATCCGAGAAAATTTACGAAATTTATCGGCTATTTTATAATGTACATCCATATCTTGTTAATTTAGTTGATAAGTCTGGGTGTAAACGGAAACACCCAGTGGCAGGAAACAGCTGAAGCATTTCTCTAACGTAATTCTAGTGAACGTTTCAAATGCCTATGCGTTTTGCTTTAATCAAGTGTAATGCTAAGGTTGTAGGTTTCGACTGCTGTAGATGCTTTCCCTCATTGATTGATTCCATCTCGTTGAAAGACTGTTTTTCACACTTTGTAATCTGCTTGAACGTCTTCCGTGCTATCAAATGATGGTGGTTTGACGTCAAAATTACAGGATGTAAGTCATCTGCGTTTGAATGTCAATTCCATCCTATTATTACTGAAATATACCTCAGAGATTTACAATGTACCTGAAAAGTTCTTGAATAATCGTATCCTTAAAACATATTGAGTATTAAAGAGTCAGCCCATGTTATTCCTCACATATAATAAACTTTATTATTCGTCATTACAAAACCAATCAATCCAAAATGATTCAGAAGAAACTCCCTAATCGAATAATATTAGATAACTTTGCATTTTCACTATTGGTTGATTTCCGATACTGTATTTTGGGTAAAAAATACAGAGAACAAAATTAGAACGACTGATATTTTAACCATATACGTCATATTGAGAAAAAAATGGTTGTGATATTATGCAGTAAAGAGAGAGCAACATTATTCTACATTAAATAAATGGAGAAAAATAATAATTATATCATTTTTAAATAAAGACTGTATTGAAATGTAGCCTAACGATTTTCTTTTCATATTTTCGTTACTTATATATTAAGGTGGAAGGGAAAATATCGATTTTTGTAGTACAGAATTCTAAAATGGCTAAAAAACAGAGAAGTCTTGAATCTTCAGTTTATACAAAATATCAAAAATCAGCAATAATAATAAACTCCGAAACCAAAATTTATCTTAACAATAGGCATGTTATGGTTTTTAATTTTCAATAATATTCTTAGGACTTCAATTAAGAAAAAAAATATTTAAAAACCACTCGCTACATTTTAAAATCGCGCAATAAGGCTCAAATTTTCGTAAAAATAACATTATTTACTAAACAGTAGTTTGTAAGTAAACTAAAAAAAGTCTAATAGTAAGCCTCCAAGTAAAAATAAAGAAATTCATGTTGTCATAACTAAACTATCCTATTTTATTTATACACAGACGAAACTATTGCTCAGAAAGTTATGAAATTTTGTTGAGGATATAATGGAGGGATGGAAATCCATTTGAACAAATAATAAAAAATTGTTATAAGGCGCTTTTTTCATATTTTATACCTTTAACACATACTTACAACAATTTGCTAACTTTATGTAACAAAATCTGTTCAACATGATGGATCTCATTTCCAGGTACCACCTAGATTCGCAAGACCATCATTGATCCCAGTGTGGTCTCATAAATTCTACGAACCTGTGGTGAAATGCAGTCTTCAAGTACTTTTATTATCTCAACTTACCAAATGTTTCAAATGCCTCCGAAGCCGAAAGTAACATGAGTTAAAATACCTAGGACATAGCAAGCTACATATCACAAAGGTAACTCTGCTGTGATGTGATTATTAAGGAGGTGAGGTCTTTAACACTGTTTACGCAGGCTTGCAGCGCCCACTCCCCCTGGAGTGGAGAAAGAAGAAACCCCTCAGTCATACTCGGTTCTCGTGGGAGCTGGAGCCAGAGATAGTTGCTCCTCTACTAAGCAGGAGACGAAATACTCTGACTTATTTTATTGTTTCCTCCTATTAAGCGAGGTTGTGTTGCAATATTTTAATGCTTATGAAATTTAGTAACATATTGTTGAGTTTCACAATAAACTGTTTTTAAAAACTACAGTCCACTACTCTTTCATTGAGCTACAGACAAACACGAAGACTAATGTGTGATGGAGACTATCTAGCATAAAAATTGTGTGTGCAAATCAGCGGCAATCTCCTTTTATATCATCGATACGTATCTTTAGAAACTAGCGTAAACTGGAGCACTTTCATTTGACAATTCTGTTAATACTCACAATTACTTGAATTTGGAAACTAGAAAATCTGCATTCAATCTTTCAAGTTTCATGGTAGTTACCATAAATAAAGTTTTGGTGTGGGTTAATTTCATCATTCATTTAATCTTGGGTCCTAAATTTTTGATGAATTAAGTGAAAAAGGTCTGGTTATATATTTTGAAGGTTTTTCTAGCAACAGGACGTTATCCAGTAGGCATTAAAAAAAATCATTGGTCTTGTGATTGAACAAAACACAATCCTTTGTTATTTAGAGAACATTTTGTAACTAAAATAGTGGATAAAAGACAAATTCGCTCGAAAGCTAAATTTCAAGAGGAAACTAAAGACAAAAACCTTAAATCTGAAGTCTGTGAAAAATTTAATGACTCTATTAATTTTTTTCTGTATATCTACCGGATAGATTGGTAAAGAAACTGTTGATCAGCTCTTCAAGGTAAAACACTTGAATTTGATATTAAAAATTTTCATGGTGCAGCTTGGGTGTTGAAAATTGCACAAAGTCTACAGAAAAAAATGTGTAAAAAATAATAAAATAATAATAACCAGAGTTGATTACAACAGATTAATTTTGGTATCCCAGAGCCAAAACGCTAAAAAATCTGAAATTAAACCTCTTGATATCTTTATCTAGATAAACCGAACACAACTTAATTTGTTGAATAGATTGTGGGGAACAATTCGAATTGCTTCCATTCCTTAATGGTATGGTAATTCTGGTTCCCTTTTTTTTTTTTTTTTTTTTTTTTGAAACAAAAATTATGAAATAGGCTGAAAACTGCAAAATGATATGTTCTTAAGGCTCTTTTTGTTTGTCATTGTTTGTCAGAAAAAATGTCATTCTTAAGACTCTTAAATAAAATGCATATAATCATAAATATTAGTAGAAAAATATTATAAAAAAGAAATGTAAAATATAACATTTAAAGTATAATAAATAAACATTTATTATACTTAATAATGTAAATATAACATTTCTTTTTCTTTTTTCTTAATGCTGAGCTTTTTACGAGATCTAAGGATTCAATGTAACCATTTTTTATATATAAAAAATTTCATTGATTAACAAACAAAGATACAATTTTGAAGAGGTAATTAGATGTTAATACCCAAAAAATCGATTCCCTTTAAGCCATTCTGTTATATAATCTTAAATTGTTTCTACGCACCAAATATTATGTTATAATTATGTATTAAATGGTATTTAATAAAGCTTTGACTTTTAACTGTATTACCGGCTTTCCTTCCATTAGGAAACGGTAAAAGAGTTAAAACAATAATAATAACAAAAATTTAGTTGCATAGACTTCTATCAACAACACTGATTACACGAAAATCGCTAAACGGTGTGATATTTCTAATGTTAAATAAATAATGTAGATTGATTTATTGATATTCAATAGTATCCCAAAGTTTGGCAGTTCAATAAAATCTCCATTTTACCCATTTTAGTAAAAAATAGTTATGATAGAAAAAAAATGATTCATACTTTATTTATCTTTTTTAACATAAAATATAATTTTATTGGAAAAAATTTGAAAGATAGTTTTTAATTAGTAAAAAAAAAATAATTACGTTTTTAAAGAAAAACCATTGATGCAACTTAAGTAAAATGCAACATTTTAACAGTTTGACTTTTGGGAAGTTTCAGTGAGAGAAAAGTTAGGAGGAGGGGAATAGGGGGAGCTCAGAGATCTGAACTTTCTGATTTTCAACTATTTGCTACTAAAAAAATGTTTGACCAAAATTTAAAAACTAATTGAATTCTTCCTCCTATTCCACTTAATTGCAACGGATTATATGTAAGGTTGAACAGTTTTAAAAATCCTACTTTGTATTCAACAGGTTTGATTTATATGTATAATTTCTTACTCATTTAATTTTTTTGATACTTCGAAAAAATTAATTCTATTGTTATTCAGTGAAAAAAAAATCTAACACGGCTCCATTTCTTTAATCAAAGCAATTGTGTTGCCAGGTTTTATCTGTTTGACCGTCCACTTTTGCGGCATTTACTACAATGGAATCATTCATGATACTTATTCGAAAACAGTGGCATGATTAATATCGAGTTAAATTTCTCTTGTTCAACCCATTAAGCTGATGAATGGATGTCGAATCCATACACCGGAAGTGTAGCGGAATAAATGTTTCCGACTAAAAATAAAAAAAATAAAATCCTTAAAACTAATAAATATTGTTGGGAGGTCCACACTTGAAGAGGGAAAAAAAGTCGGGGGGAGGTCATGAAAAAAATCACTCAGAACAGCAGTCTGTTAGGAGGTAGCTATTAGAGACCCCACAGCTGAGCACTAATGGCGGTCTTCCTTTGATGTCGCACTAGGGGTTGGTTAAAAACTACTTTAAGAACGGCGGGCTTGAATGGAATATTAACGCTCAATAATGACATTGTGTATTCAGAAAAGATCCGACTGCAAAGTCGGTTTTCGTTTCTTAAATTCTTCGGAACTTGGAAGATATTGTTTTATACATGAAGTAAACTTGCATATTATTATTTTTCAATCAAAGAGAAAAAATTGAGAACAGCTTGGATTCCGACTTTGAAATTATAAAGCACATTTAACTGAAACAATACTGAAAAACTGAAATACCTCCTTAAAAGAATAAAATATATTAGATTAATTTATAACTTAGTTTTTTAGAAGACTGAAAATGAAAGCAAATAAAAAAAAAGTATACATCTACGCTTATGAACCTTTAAAGAAAAAACTTTGTTTGAGAAACAAACTTCAATTAAATCTTTCCAAAATACTATCTCATTATAATTTTATGCAATTTTTTCACTACGTTATGCAAAAAATAATAAGAAAGAAAATTTGTAAAATGAATAAGTTGTTACTTTTAGCCCTTAAAATTCAAAGTATTACTTTCAATAACTAGCGAAATCAACAATTAATCAAGTAATGCTCAATGTGGTTAATTTCATCAATGTTTGATTAATATTTCCCATTATAAAAAACAAAGCTTAAGCTTCAATTTGGTTGCAACAACAAGTTAAAAGATGCTCTGCATATATAAGAAGTCTACCATTTACAGACCTGTTTTGCCTCAAGGTAGAAGAACGATGCTTCGCTTTGTTTTTCTCTTTGCTGCTAATTAGCAGATCAGCATTGATGACATACTAACGACCATTTATTTTAACAATGCGAAATTAATTGTTGAAGAACTTTAAAATGAGTACACCTAGAGGAAAAATTTCTCATATTTTAAATAGTAAAGGAATCCCTCCGCTATATCTTGTGAGATTGTTTTAAATTTAAGGAAGCATCTGAGAATGTACATAGTTTTAGTAGAGAACAGGCTCTTCTTATACAAAAAGGAATATTAATACAAAATCCACACCTTTCTTTCACTATTTTTGGCCGAAATTTAAACTCTTAAAATAAATAACTTCTATTCTCCATTGCTATTTAAAGCGAACAACTTACGTAAATTTTCTTCATTTCAATTTCTCATCGATCCCTGCGTAGAAACCGCTTACGGTAAACAGTAGTTTTACCAATGGATATTTTAGTGTCCCAAACCGAATTTTATTCATTTCTGAAAATCACTTTTTGGGGGTTAAAATGTGCCGACAAACGCATTTCCGCTTTAATAAACAAGCCTTGCTTCACTTTAGAAAATCTAAATAATAACGGATGTTGTCCTGCAAGTAAAAGTACTAAAAATTTCTTCTGAAGATCTATTTTCATGATTTTTTTTCCAGTTAAAAACGAATTTCTCACCGCAGAATGAAAAGGGAAAGGAATTTTTCAATGCATTTCTACTCTTACAGTCAATTGCTTTGAAATGTCTCGAAATTAAAAGCTTTAACGCCCTTGAAGAGTGTTAATATAATTTTTATTTTCCTTATAAAGTAGGCAGGATGTACATATTGAATATGCATCGGAACTATTCTTAATATAATAATATATTCCGAGAATCGAATAAAGATTGGATTTTGGGTCTAAGTCTCGTTCTTTTTATTGCTTCTGATAGGTTATTTAAATTATGGTGCTGAAATTCTTCAGTGAGATTTAAAAAAATCCACATGGGATTACTTCGTTCTTTACTGAAATTGAAACCCAAATAATTTTAAATTTAGAATACTGTTATTTCAGGTTTAAAAAAATGAAATACTTTAAAAATTACATGTGATTTACATAATAAAAAGTGACTTTCACAGAATTTGAAAGTCACGCGAAGGATAATGAAAACAAATTTTACGATTTGAACTGGTGAGATGAGAGGAATTATTCCCTAGACCTGCTCTACATTCTTTAAACTTCCACATTATGCCAATGGAACATGTCACCCATAATGTCAAATTAAGCATGCATTTCGCTCATCTACAAGTTGGATAGCGACATATGGAATTCTCATTTATTTTATTTTGAATCTTTCTACTTCGCTTTCTTAAATAAAAGGTGTAATGAATTTTTTTAAAAAAACATAAAAGTAGAATAATTTTCCTTTGAACACAAATATGAAGATACATACTTAATCTGTATTATACATAATCTGTTTTATATGCTTTATATTCAAAGTGAGGGATATACATAAAGTGGACACATAAATCAAATTAAAGTATTTTAATAAATAAAGTTTTAAAAAAAAAGGTAATAATTTTTTTTATAAAAATATATCATGGGCAATCGATTTTTTTTCTTTTCAAATGATGGGTGAAGCAAAATTGTTTTTGAAATCAAAATACTTCAAATGATCAAAATGCTACGGATCACAGGATCTCGTTAAAAAGCCGTATCTGGATTATACAAGAGATACAGCTTAAAGAAACTCCTAAACTAATATGACACTTTTTTTTTAATAAAAAGAAACAAAATTGACTTATTACAGTAAATAAAATAATAATAAAATGAACTAATCCCCTCCCCAATTCTTAATTTTAATAGGCTAAAAGTCTTTAATATTTTACTATTAACCCATCATGCCTTCTGCTCTGAAGTGGACTATAATTCTGCGTATTCTGTGATAGCTATTATTTTATAATATTACTCAATCATTCTGCTTCTACATTTTATGATACCACTTTATTAGATTAAAATGCATCTTATCTTACATCACATGGAAAAGCAATTATCAGTTACGAAACGAATACAGTGTAAATTTGTAATTCAAATAAAGCTTCAATAAAGAAAAAAATCCAGATTTAAAGATTCCGAAATTTCTATTACTCTAGACACCAGAAACGGGAATTAGCTAAAATCTTAAATGTCATACTGTTGAAAGAAAATATGTACAAAATGTCTATATATGTGAAATAATCCTTCTTGATACAAATATACGTAATTATTAACAACCCAAAACGTTATTGAACACGTTTATACTACGAATAAAGATGATGAAAAAAATCCATCTCGAATCCATTACTTTTGTTTACAACGAGTTTTCTTGCAATTTCTTACGGAATGCGTATTTCATTAATTTTAATTGTGTTATAGTATTCATATAATCCACGACATGATGCATAATTGAAACAATTACTTATGAAAGCTCGAAAAAATTCTGTACAAAGATATTTATTTAGGGTAATTAATAATGATTTTTGGCAGAAAGATATATCTGAATTATTTTTGCTTACTTAAGTTGAAAAAAATGATCGATATTGTTCGTCTCATTATATTTGTACCTCGCTTCCATTAATTTACATTTTGGGTCGAAAAATATAATCTGAGCTTTACTTTTGAAAATCCTCCAAAGAAAATAGATACTTTTCATTAGATTTTTTTTTTAATTTCCAATTACAGATTATTTACTCTCTGGTTTATTTTGTAATCTAAGACATGATTTTTGGTTAGCTACGTCAATTAGTAAAATTACGCATATTCATTGTTTCGATAACAATAAAAAAATGTAACCTTAAATTTTACTTTTCCAGCCTGTTGCATTAGCATTTCTACAGAGACACAAGAAGAAAATTATAAAATGATGGAAGGCATAATTTTAAAAATATTCTTTTAGGTAGGTCTAAAATTTTAGATTCATCGGAGTCAAGAATCGAATTTTTAGACTCATAAAATACGTATTTTTTCACCACATCGTATGATATAAAGAAAAATAATCCTTGCTTCTTTTGGATATAAGTCACTTTTTCATATACTAAAACCCAGGGGGTCTCATTTTGAGAGATTTCAGCAATGAATTCACTGAATCCACGAATGTGCTCTTATTTGATGCTTGTCAAGTCTAGAATGTATGACTTATTATTTTTTTTTATAATGTGTGTATGCGAGAGTGTACGCAAGTGCTTTGAATAGTTGTATATAATTTAGAAAAGTTATTATAAAATCATTTAATTATTTATTTCGTGAATTTTTTTAAAATTTTGATGTGCAAAATGTCTAGATATGAATTAAACAATATCCCAGTGTCACAAATCAAGTTAAAACAATTATAACACAAAAATTAAAGTCAATTTTTTACTAATATACTTTTTACAATGCAAAAATAAATATTTTGATAGTATTTTTAATGGTAGAACCATTTATACAACAGCCATCTTATGTTTTTCCAAGTATCTAGCTTAAATTTTCTTCCTTTTGCCATCTGTCGATCTTTCTTACAAATATTTATAGAAAAGCATTTCCAAACACTCATCGTTGAACTCTAGAACAGTCACATGATAACAACAGTCATGAAAAATAAAAACGTGTAGTGAAATGACTACATTGTGCATTGTAGGGTTAATTAGGAAGGAAACTTTACTTCATAACCTTTAACAAAATTTCGGCATGGATTATAGTGCTTTACAGTATGAACCATAATGCAACATAAATATAAAGCCGATAAACGACTACCAAGCAGCAAGATGCTACTGCAGTATAAGGCAACTTCTTCTATTGCTCAGACAGAGAAGAATCCAAATTATGCGTTTGAATGCATGAATTTAATCACAGCTTTTATAAACAGCGTGTTGTTGAATAGCGTTTACATAGATATTTAGTTTCCCTTTTCAGTTTACTACTGAAAAAACGGTGTAGTCAAAAAATGTCTTCAATTTGGATTGAAACAAGTTTTGTAAAAAAACATAGTTGTTCTTCTTTTAACTTTGCAAAATTCAAAATTTGATAAAAGGATCATATATACATAGACACTATCTAAAAAAAGATACAAAATTATTGAAAAAATTATAACTGAAATTTATAATAGAAATATTATTAATAACGGAGCATTAGTGGTACTCTAAAAACTTCTCCCTTTATTTTAGTGTGAGAAAAATTGAAAAATGAAAAACTGGCGGAAATTGGAAAATTGTTTTTAAGACAACTCTTTGTTGTATTTATTTTTCCTCACAATAAATAAATTATTAAAAATGCAGATTTAGGAAACTATTCTTTATTATAGTTTGATTAATATTAAAAGTACCAACTCAAAAATAAATAAAACAAATTTTGAAACAAGATTTGAAACTGACAACAATACTGAATATGAAAAATAAGAGATTTCAAACGATCATATGCTATTGTACCTCGATGAATGAAGTATCGCTTAGCAGTTGATTAGTGTGTGTTTTGTTGTATACAGAATGAAAGCAGCAGATGTGTCATTCCTTTAGAGCTGCACCTCTATAGATCATTAAAGAGACATCAGCCGTGGACAACAAAGAAAAACAGTGCCTGGCACGCCAAAAGGTAAAGCTTCTATTTCACCTGTGGCTGACAAATTGCCCATGCTCTTTTGTGACAGCAGCTTGCTTTGAAAGCTTCATAATGATTGTAAGTGGGGAGCTAGACTTCTTAATTAAGGGCAACGGGAAAATATAAAACGATGTTTATAATAGCAAGGGGTGCAAAATGCGAGCAGAGAGCTTGGCAGATCTGGACAGATCAGCTTTCAAATCGTTAGAGTGAAATTCACTGCAGCTCAACGGGGTATTTTAATTTGATCTCTAGATAAAGGGAATCCTGTAATGAGAATTATGCAGAATTCCTGTTTGAATAATATAAAAAAGTTTGAATTCTAGATGATGATGATGTAGTACCAGTGTTACAAAGTAAAGAGGGTGCTTTGTAGCTTCTGAGGGTAAAGATCCCTGAGCACCCAAAATCAGAAGTCTTGAATTCTGGATTAATTAATTGTATGCCTTTCTTTCCGTACGTCATGGCATCAATTAAAAGTTATAATTTAAGTAGTCTTGGTTAAATTAGTCTTTGATAGGAAACTGCCCCCATATAAAATTCTATTTCCGAAATTAGAAAATCGTTTCGCAAAGCAAAATCTTATTTTTCATCACCAATTACTACTCTTTAAAATTCGTGAAAAGTCGTGATCGCTCCTTCGTTGTCAAATTCACCGTACCTTGAAATTGATCGATCTTTTAAAGGAAGCTGGTTAGTAAAGACGTCAAAATGAGTAGTTTTTCGTCACTCACTTCGCATCAAAGGCGCTTACTGGGATTGGTCGAAACACCGGTAATCGGTCATTTTTATGATTGCTTCTACCTTCCCGGCGTGGAGGATTTACATTCTTCCTTTTGTTTCAGACCAACTGGAACCCTTGCGTTTGGATGGACAGGACGGCTTCTGCACGCGATCCAATACAGCGAACCAGCGAATGTCAAACCGTTTCATTGAAATCTCTCTATCGCGTGTTCAAGGAATGAATGGAAAATATGAACATCATGTGTCCCTTGACAGCCACCTGGTTTGCGTTTGATGGGTCTTTGTCGTCGAGCACGTCTTATTACGCATTTCTTGGGAGAGTAATTATGTGCCATGAGAAAAGCCGAATTCGGGCAACCATGAGAAGTTTTTACTTCAAGCGCGGAGGATAAACTCGGCCCCGTTCAAATGGATAACTTTTGAAAGAATATCAAC
The DNA here is from genome assembly GCA_026543055.1 of Argiope trifasciata. Lineage (NCBI taxonomy): Eukaryota > Metazoa > Arthropoda > Arachnida > Araneae > Araneidae > Argiope > Argiope trifasciata. Next base: position 1,193,064 of record JAPMOQ010024920.1, on the reverse strand, counting down.
TGTTATTAAATTGTCATAGTTCATTCACAAGCGGTGTTTCATTCACCAACAATCTGATAAATTGCACTTATCGAATCATTAACGTTATTTCCGAGCACATAATGCTTTAGCTTGTCATAGACTTTTGATGAACTTGAATCTTTATTTAAAGTGATACAGTTATATTGCAACTTATTGTTACACGTAACAGAATCGTCTGGAGAGAGGGTCGATGACTGTTGTATGTGCACAAGACCTTGCGCTGTTGAGTGAATTTGCAAAATAAAAATGCTTACTGTTTCTTTTTCACAAGCTAATCATATATTTTTATCATGAGGTCTGAAAATAAATATAAAATGTGCCGTCTTTGAAATGTATTTAATGCTACATATTATTGAACAATTATTCCCTTATTGCTTGTCAATGAGTTTAGAATTTCTTTTAATAATATTTTTCAATGACAATTTTGAAATATAAGTAGTAGAAATAGAGGCAAAAAGTTTATGTGAGGGATAATTTGAAGGATAAAAATGAAGAAAAGAAATTTTGTGCCTTTTTAAAGAGCTTTCTGAAAAACAGTTTTTATATGAAGGAACCAATAGGTGGATTTTGTCTGATAAAGAATCATTCTGGGTTTATTATATTCTCATCGCAAACGATCATAATTTTAAAAAATACAGATAATATTCACAAATTGATTGGAGATGATCCTCTTAAAATGTTATGACGATTTAAATTCGACATTACAAGAAGACACTAATTGTAATGATTCATTTAAGGAAATCAAAATTTCTCATGAGGTTTTCTCTCCCAGAATCACAAAATTGCAAATATTGGTATATTTCTTTTGAAAAATATATTGGAATTCTCACTGCTTTATGTCACTGTCTTGAAATCTGTATAAATTCAACCAATTAAATGCATGCTCAAAAAGATTTTTCTTAAGATTGATAAAAAAAAAGGAAAAATTACATGATAACAATTATAATATAAAAAATAATTTACCTCCTAAGGCATCTTATCAATCAGTAACGCAAATTAGACAAAAATGCTTTATAAATGAAAATTATGATGATATCATCAATCGATTTATTATTGATAAAAGGCAGCAAAAACCTCATATTTTAATAATCTTCTTGAAACTCTCAAGTCAAATTATATTTTATTAGTTCACGAATCAATTATTTTAATTCTCAATTTTTTTTATATCTGAATTGTTAGCTTTATAAAACTAACTTAATTATTTCTGAAATACATATATCCTTCATGCTCTTAATATATCAATATATGCAATGAAATGAAATGTAAAATACAGTAAGTCATGGTTTTGTTCAACGAAATTTGTTTATTTGAAATTATTCGTTTACTTTTAATTATTTACTTATATTTTGTTGTACAAAATAGGTGAAAAGACTCATTCATGGCTTCATTTTTACAGCAAATCCATTGATGATATCATCGTAATTTTCATTTATAATCCATTTTTGTCTGATTTGCATCCAGTTGATAAGATGTTGTAAGAAGCAAATAATTTTTATCTAATGTTAGATATCATGTAACTTTCATTATTTTTTTAATCTGAAGAAGCTTTTTTTGTGACTGGTTGGATTTATATAGATTTCAAAACAGTGACAGAAGTGGATAGACTTCTCTTTTAAATATATTTCTTCAAAAGAATTTTTGTAACATTTGTAATTTTGCTATGCTGTGAGGCAAAATTGATTTCAATTTGATTAAATAAATCATTGCAGTCAGTGTCGTCTTGTAATGTCGCATTCAAGTTCTCATAAAATTTAAAAAGATCATCTCCAGTCAGTTTGTGAATATTATCTGAATTATTTTTAAAAAATTATGATCGATTAAGATAATCTTTGTGTTATTTTTTTTTTGAAGGGGAAGGGAGAAATAGTCTTTAATCAATGTTTTGTTTATTTTCAGAAACATGGTGCTGGGTAGAAAGAAAAGGTATTATCCAAAAATGCATGTTACGCCATTACATGGAATTCAGTCAAATGCGGTGCACTTATCTTGCCGAGTGCAGGGTGATTAGGTATTGATTGACACGCCAATGTAACATGACAGAAATTATTTTTAAGTGCCATTAGTCTTAAGATAATAAATAACTTTCGGCACGAAAATCAACAATTATAAGACAGTTTTTAAAAAATAAAAGATAATTACCGCATGCTATGCCCACTCCCCTTTCTCTCTAGAATAAAACCCTAGAGACAAAATTATTTCTATTTTAAACGGATGCAATATGTGTCCACTGTTGCTTTATATCCACTATTGTGATATTGCTTCCTCTATTGCATGTTTATATCCACTATTGCGATATTGCTTCCTCTATTGCATGTTTATACTCACTAATATATTAGAAATGATGCCCTGAGGCATTTTCCTTAAGAAATCTTTCATATATAGAAATAATTTTCCAGCGAAGCTAGTTCAAGTTTCATTTCGTTAAACAAAAATCTTACTAAAGAACCATGAATCATGTTTTCAACGACCAAATATAGGTTATTTAATCATAACTGAACTCGGTTAAATAATGAACTGTTAGCGATTGGCAAGAAAACCACAGACGTAATAGTATATATTTCAATCTGACTAATAATTATTTAGAAATTCAAAGTAAATCTTTCATTAAAAGTAATAATTTTCATATTTCATTAATTAAATATATTTCATTAAATAAATATTATTGATTTTTATTTTTACTGCTGAAGAATTTTTATTTACCAGTTTAATTATATTTTTCTTATTTTATTTACTACAGTGTTTCATCGAAATAGAATGAACTGTGTTTCAGTATATAAAATGTGAACAAATATTCATTTTTATATATTAGATTTGTGTATTCTTTTAGAATTGTAAAACTTGGTGTTCTTTCAGAATGGTAATGAAGAAAATTAATTATTGAATCTCGGGATTCTTTTAATATTTGTTCAGAATTCACAAGTTTAATTTTAGAAAATGTGACTAAAATATTTTGTTTTAAAATTGACTATACATAGAAAAAATTTTATACCCTAAAATCGTTAATATATTTGAAAAGATAATTTTTTGAAAAATAAGATGGTGCCAAATTACTTGCACTTTAATATTTTCGGACGTGGCTGCGAAAAACGCTGAAAATTTAAATAAAATTTAAAACCTCCCACAATCTATCTCACCAAAACTTTCTCGCATAAACTGTGATAAAGTTGTTAGCTCTGAGAATGACTTGCAGGGCATTTGCGTGCAATAGCTATACAAAATTAACCTTTTAATTGGATTTGGCATTTCTACTGAATCTATTGTATCATCTCGGCTAGTTATTTGGGGATTAATCCATAGTAAATTGATGCGGTTGAGACAAGAATTTTTTTTAAATTTTTTTTAGATAATTGTACATGTAACCATCCCGTAGATGTAAGCAATAAGCTGACCAAGCAATTAAATAGATGTAAGCAAGTTTTATAGCTCTCGGATGAATGATTTAGGAAGGCATGAAGAGACATACAGACAAATATTCCTTTTTATTTACATAGATAAGGCATTTTTTTTTTTCCATTCTCAAAATGTTCAAACTGAAGTCGTTCACAATTCTAAATTTCACGCTGTATAAAATAAGTGATGGATAAAAGAAATAATTAATTAAGACTAAATATCTCATCAGAATGCTAGAAAAATTATTTAGGATCATTTCTGAATCTAAAATTATTTTAAAAAATTAAAGATTTCAACTAAGCAGTGATATTCAGAATTTTGTATTAAAGTATACAATTGCATATTTTGCAAAAAAAGCATCTGCCATTTCAACCTGCTTCGGAATTTCTAGTTTTCCTTCACTTTAAAAGTTCAATAAATGCAGGAAATATGTTGAAACTTTTAATTAATTAATAGCAAATCAATCATGAAAAAGCAGAATGAATTTTCACTTCCTCAAATATTCATCAAATTTATGCCACAAAGTGAAGCTATCAATTCTAAGAATTAAAAACTTATTTAATTTGATGGTTTAGATTCGAAAATAAGTTATGATTTTTATTTTTTTAGGCATAATAGCAACTTGCCTTAAAAGACAAGTAATGAAAATACGAAAAATCTAAATGAAGAAACGTTTTTATTGTTTTTATTCATTTATTGATAACTTTAGATTTGACTTTCCCGAATTTAAGTCGGAGTTTAGGAACTGCTTTGTTTGCTGTTTGAAATGATGATCATCATTTAAAACTAAAATTATTTCTAGTACAAACATCCAACTTAGATGCGAAAGCAAATTTAAGGTTTTTTAATGTCTTGTTCAGTAAAACTGTCCATTTTGTAAAGTCTCATAAATTTTGATATTTGAGGTTTGTTATGTAAGTTGATAAAGGTTTCTTTCTTTCTTTTTTTTTCACTTAACCTAATTAAAATTTGTAAACAAAAGCCCATCAGAAATGTCTTGACTATCATTTTCTTATTTATTTTAGGAAATACATTGATATCTTCTTGAAATATTTACAATACTTTCTCACAATTTCTAAATAGTTTGGTTTTGGCTATTTATTAAGAAAGGCAAATAATTTTAAAATTTCCTATAAAGAAAAAAAGGAATTAAATAGTAATTATGAATAAAAATTATAAGAATTTTTTTGTTGGATATATTACGTAATTTTTACAAATTAACATTAATCTTGTTAAGGAAAAGCAACACCTGAAGTTTTGTAATTGTGAACTTAAAGAAACCGACTATATAATTATAATCATTTTTTGAAAATATTGTTAAATTATGAAAAACTTATTTTTAAAATATTTGGAAAGTCACCAGCCAGTACTTTTTTCAAGAAAAACTAAATTAATAAATAGTTATTCAAATTGCAGCTTCTATTCTGAAATACAAATTCTATCATACGAACAGATCATCTTAGAAGTAATAAAAGTGAAATATTATTTGCTGAAGTGAAAATAAAAATTGAAACATTTTCCATGCTATACACCGTAAAGCCTAGCACAAAATCTTAGTTTCATAAAGTTTTTAATGAATTTCCTTATTCTTTACTTTCCTTATTTTACAAGGTTTATTATACGGAAACTTGTTGTAATCATATATTCTTTTAACAGCAGGAACTTTGGAATTGTTTCTTCATAAGTTTCAGGCTTTAAATTTTAATGGATGATATAAAGATTTATTAAATCGAATCCAAACATAAATTTTTATTTGAAACAGAATTTTAAAAAATTGATGTCAAAAAAATTTATTTCACATATGCTTTTACAAGTTTGAATTATTTTATGGCTACCTACATGAGCCCCACTTAAGCAATCTTCAGAACCAGTTTTTAAGAATATTAAATAGTACTTGAAGAAAAAAATTAAAAATTTTAAAAAGCGGTTTATAAAACATGATATTATTAATAATCTAAAAAACACTTTTTATTTTTGAAATATTTTTAGATATTTAGTCTTTAATTTAAAATTCATTATTATAAATATTGTAAAATTTTGAAATCACCACTATGTTGCGCCGATTACGAAAGGAATTTTTGTTTCGTTTTGTTTCGTACATGAATTTGATGGTGATTTTAAATATCAAAACAGTTATTCTCCATTGTCTACTTTTTGAAATTTAATGTAATTGGTTCATAAACATCGAAAACGCCAAAGAACAAGTTACTCGAAGAATAGAAAACTCACATGAATAGAAAGAAGACGCAAAAGTATTATTATTTGGCCTCACAGAGAAATTTCCGTGATAAATAAAATATAAAATGATTCCATAGTCTTAATGATGGAGAAGAGCTAATTTAAAAGCATCAATAGGTAATTTATGTGAACATAAAAATAGGTAACTATTATTTTGTCATCACAGTAAGAAATATCCTTGGCTTACAATGGAAACAATAGAAACAGCTTGCCTTTTTGTAGGTATAAAATAACAGAACCAGCAATACTTTTGCATAAGAGAAAAGAACATTGGTTCTTCAGAAGGAAATGTCATTATTGAATCCTTATTTGAATTGAGGAGAATTATCTTATGTCCGCTTTACTTAATACTACGAGTAGTTAAGTATCTTTATAAAAATTTTTGAGCTGAATTGGTTTTGATTTAAATAATTAAGACAAAAAAATGCCTGGAATAAGTAGAAAATTTTAATATGATACTTTTCAGACAGTTCTTTAAAGATTCTCATTTTAAGATTTCAATGAATAATTTGACATAGCTATCAATAGACTTCTGAGCAATTATAAGGTTATAAATTATGTTGAGTTAATTAATAGTTTCCGAAACTTTAGTTGTAATTTGAGCACATTTATTGTTCTTACAGCCATTAAGATATTTTCTTGAAACTATTGGCGACATAGTGAATGAGTGTAAAAGAATAGAGGTAAGTTAATTTAACAGGCCATGAAAACAAAAGAGGACTGATTCCATGGTAGAGAGGATTCTCATTTAATGGTAAAAAACTGTTGGAGTCTTCAAAAAGTCTGCGTAAACAAAGAATGTTAAACGAATGGAGCAGGAGCAGTGTGGCAAATTAGCTGAATCTTTTATTTTTATTTGATTTTTCTCATTTTTAACCCTTTGAAATCGAATGGGACGTCTCACTCACCATTCAAGAAGGTACATCATTGTGACGTTTTATTTATTTATTTATTTATTTTTAAATTTTAATTGTTAAAAATGCCTATAGAATAGTTAAAAGATGTTAATTATTTTTGCAAAAAAAAAAAAATCGACTTAAAACTTATTGACGTACATTTGTTTTTCAGAGCAAGGAATAAATCTTTGTATTAGGTGAATAATTGTACATCGAATTGCTTTTCCGAGTGCAAAGGTTTGATATTTAATGAAGCTATTTTTATCTTGTTGGAGAACTGTACTTTCAATGCAAATATTCACATCCAAATTATCCAATCCAAATATTTCACAACATTTATTAAGGAAAGGTTTTAAAAAAAATTTAAACATCTCAGCCATTTAGACCATTTTCCTCAGAATTGGTGATATTAGGAGAGAATTAGAAGAATAATTTCATAAGGACATATAGTAAAGGAAGTTCTACTTTCAAGATAGATTTATTATTGGAATATGCAAAACGATTGCATCAACAAAGGTCGTTCAATTATGTCAAATAAAAAAAAACTTTTAGAATGGAGCAAAATACTTTTTCTTTTGTCTTTATTTCATTCCTCTCATTTCTAATTTTCAGTTATTCTGAGATGTATTTACAGGAGTGTTGCTATACATTTTACAATAAGTTAAATAGTTTAAGTAAAAAAAATAAGTAACAGAGTTTTTAAATTTAATGCCTACATTCTGAGCTTAATTTAATGTGCTAACATAAACAGTAAACCTTAATACATTTAAAAAAATGCTAATGGGAAAAAATTGAATGGTATTTGTTTTCAGCATATTAAATAGTTAAAAATATCCTCTCACAAAAATGTGGATTGATCTGTGTTTTTTATATATCATTCCCAAAAAATATTTTTTTCAAATGCATTGTCATCAAGAGTATGCAACTGCCCAAAATGTCTAAGCTCAAGCATGTCAGAAAATGGATAAAAAATTGATTACAAAATCCCATTGTTACAAATATGATGCTAACCAAGTTAAATAAAAGTGTGTAATTGATGTAGTTGTTAGTATATGACTCTATAAACCCAGAGATTTTGAGTTCAGGCTATAATTAATGTATATTTTTTGAAAAAATTATATCAACAATTTATTACTCACAAAATTGTTTCATATGTTAATAAATAGATAAAACAAAGAATAAAACTTTAAGCAAAATATTTATTTTCACCAAATTTAGCACCCTTCAACAGCGTAACGTTTCTATTGTTGGGAATTCAAAGTAAACACAGTAGCATAAATTGTAAATAAATATATGTTTATTAAACAACACCCACATCAGGTTGCAAACCGGAAATTTCAAAAAAATAAAAAATAAATCCGGAAACAGTCTTGTAATTGTTGTTATTGCCTTAGTCTCCTGAAAACATTTCTAGTTTCTTCCCTTTAACACTCTGTAAGGGTGGCTGACAACAACTTTTTTCATCCCTCCCACCACCCCAATGTTCTCCATGATTGGTAGAGCGGAGTTCTTCTCAAAACGTGCGAATTATTAGCCTTCAGAAGTATGAGTCTAGAATTAAAGGCAACCGCTCTGTAATGAGTTGGGTCTACGGTTAACTTAGCCGTCGAAAGTCTTCAACCTGAAAAACAAGATGGACGGGAAGAAGGTTGCGTTCGGAAATTGTTGATTATATTTCTTTGTCACTCTTCGCTTTTTCTCAAGTAGATGATTTGACACTTCAGCAATTGTTTTCTGAAGCATTATTAGCGGCGGGGAAAAAAAGAAAAAAGCGGATGAATAACCCTGCAGTAGAATGATAGCTACTCTTATTTGAATTGCAGATGGAAGGCTTGCATTGGTGATGGTCTGCTGCAAGTTTGTGGTGAAAGTTGTGGATGTTTATTTTTCTCCCAATTTAGCTTTTCCCTAGCTCCTGCATCTTTCATATTTTATCTATGCAAGCGACAATCTTAATAAATCATGAGTTATTATGAACATTGTCAATCGTCCTCAATCAATTATAAATAATACAGTATTTATAGCACTTGATTATCTTTGATAAATTAGTTCCCGGTTTTTTTTAAAAAAAAAACACTAATTGTGTGAAAGACTTGTCTAAAATCTTAAGATATTGAACCTCCAAAAAACAATTTCAAGGACCTGAAATCTGTATCACCTTTAATAATACCTTTCTGTACTGTGTCGTATTAATTGGTGCATCGCCTTACCTTGCAAACCAGTGGAGCCCGCTTAAGTATACCACGTGTCTCTCATGCTCTTGTATAGATGCCCCGACAGTAATAATTACCCTAAGCAGATCTTGTAGCAGCAAGTCTGGTAATTGGGAGGCATTATCTAATTAGGAGGTTAAATAAGTTCGTAGTTCAAGAGTTCAGGATAAAATCAACCCAAATTTCTTATATATATGTATATAAGAAATTGAGACGACAGATATATGAAAAAATATGCTATATTTTGTGCAAGCGTGGTTAAAATTTACTTACTGAATAATCATAATTCTTGAATATTTATAAATTTAGATTTCTACAGAATGCTTTTATAATATTTTGCAACATATTTTGTTTCATACATTTTCTGTGAAAAATTCTGCATTTTACTGGTATAAGAAAAAAAAAAACTCACAAGAAACTCTTAGCATTTTTTGAAAAAGTCTTTTTACCTTGCGGAATATGCCCGCTATTTTTACAAATATACATGTAAGTGTTACTTAGCTAATAAATCATTTTTTAAAATTTCAAATCATTTTCAGTTTTTTTTTTTTCGAGAACAAGGGAGAGTTAAAAGCTATTTGTTGTTCATCTATTTCTGATTGGTCCCCAAAATATCAACATGACAAAATCTTCATCTTTGAATACGAATTTGAGCATATTTTTAGCACAATCGAATTTTAAAGGTAATTTGTTCAAGAGATATTTGTAAAACTCAACAAATCCTAAAGTATCAGCTTAGTTTTGATTTTATCATTTATAGTGCACACTTCATCAACATGATTATTTTGATGAAGTGTGTGACAACAATGACACAGATTTTATCATTGAAGATGGTTTTTTTCGTAAGGGATAAGTGATTGGAATCATCAAAGACTCAGAACTCCTAGCATCAAAAGTGCGTGAGAAAAACCTGTTTGGAAAGGATTACAGTTTCAAATGAAAGAAAAGGGAATTGTTCAGTACTTTAGAAGTGATAGTGGCTTTGTATATTACTATGATGCACGAGATTAATCTTTTATTTGGCACCGATTGCTCAGAAACAACATGTGTTTTCAATAAATCTTATCAGAGATCACCAAGGGCTTCATATGGGTATTGTAAGCTACTTTTCTGCAAATATTACAGAGTAATAATAAAATTAAATTTATAAGGATATTATATTATACATATTTTACTTGGCCGAAAAAAAATTTACTACAGCTTTTCATTATTTTCTAATTAAAAAGTTAAATAGAATATTTGGGAATAAACGAAATATGGAGCAGTAGAAGGAAAACTTCACTTTGAGAGTTGAGAGCAAAATTTAAAGTAAGTTTGTCTCACACTTTGAGTTTAAACTACAATTTATTTGGAATTGACTCAACTGAACATTCAGTTTCTTTTCATGCAGACTATAGAAATATTGAGCGAACAATTGAATTATTTCCATATCACACATGCAGTTAGATCATATGTATTTATATAAAAAATTTTTAGGCTTTCTTCTTAATGGGCAGATGGATACACAAAATGCTAAATGTAAACATGAGAAGCAGAACAAGTGAGAAACATCAGGCGGAAAAGAATCGTTTCCAGCTAATTAATTCTGGTTTCTACATAATTCGACGATCATCAATTCTGATTAATTCAAACCTTCTATATCACTTGTTGATAGAAGAAAAAACAAAATAATCTTACATTTGCTCATGAAACGAAGTCTCAAGAATAGGTTGAAAATTTGTAAATTAATAACTTTTTTTCAAAAATTTCATTTATACAATTTTTATACTGTTTTTAGAAAAAAAGAAATGCTAACCAGTTAAATGGACACAGATTTGACATCGAATCAAGAATCAGCAATTTATGAATATAAAGTCAGCGTTAAAAAGAATATTTTGGTTATCATTCAAGACCATTATAATGGTCTTTTTTTGGAAGTATGTAGTGGAAGCTTTATAAACCAGATAACATCCTCATGGTAGAGTGATAACTTTTAGTCTTGTGGTCATGTTATCTGCCAATCAGGCATAAGGTCCCGAGTTCTGTCCTACCGGGACCCCAAATTGTAGCGCTGTTATGTAGAACTCATTAAGATCGGTTATTAATATAGATTATATTTCTGGAATGATAATTGCAGATTATATTTGAAATTAAAATAAGCGAAACTACAGGGTGATCAACGAATAAGCCCTGATTTCAAAATTAAATATCTCTACAAAAAAGATAACTGTACTTTTATTAGCAAAACTGTAAAAATAGTGTTCAAAAGGTAGAAAATTTAGTAACAAAAAGCTTTAACAGATGGCGCTCTGCGCTGAAAACTCTCTCTGAAAGGAGTCTTTAAAAAAATAAAGTGATGCGGTCTTTATAATCAAAATACATTTTTTTCAAAATGTTCACCTTTCGAAAAAATAAGGTGGCGTAATCGAACAATGAAATTTGACATCACGTCTTGCAATGTCTCTTTGGAAATGGAATCGCATGCAATACCAATCAACGATTCAAGCTCATCTAGAATGGCGGGATTGTTTCTATATACAGTGTCTTTTAATGCTCCCCACAGAAAGAAGTTACAAGGAGTCAGATCGGAGTCAGTCACACTGATAGCGTCTGTGGGCCTTGCGATTAGAGCGCCATCTGTTAACGATTTTCTTTACTAAATTTTCAAAACTTTTATACACCATTTTTACAGTTTTGCTAATAAACTTACAGTTTACTGCATAATTCTATCGATCTTTGTTGTAGAGATATTTAATTTGAAATCAGGGCTTATTCGCTGATCACCCTCTATATCAAGTCGTCATATTTTTATTCCATCAAAACCAGCTTCTAATGTTGCCACTTTTTAAAAGGATAACTTATGAAAACAAAGATAATAAAATAGAAATGTAGCTGCTACAAGTGCACTAACTAACAAAGAGTTATATTCAATTTTCCCAGAAGCTCTTAGACTTCTTCAAAATGATTGGTTATCGCATTAGCATCATGTTGTGTTTTCTCTCTTGATATGTTTCCAGAAACTCTTGATGCCATCAGTGACGAGCTGCTAAGATTTAACCCATTTGAGAAGGAATATTTTTTGTAGATGCCGAATTTTAATGGTATTCTTTTCACACACGATATACAATGCATAGCTAATGGATAATAATTGTATAAGAGTGGTATCAAGTTAGAGCAGATGAATAGACAAAAAGTGATTTTCCGAAACATTAAGCATGATTGCTGCATATTAAATACTCTAAGAAATACTAAAAGCACAGATAATTGCTATGATATGCACAAAAATTTAACGGATACATTATTTTTTAAATACTTCATTCTATGTACACAGTCTTTAAAAAAATATGAAAAAAGAAGAAAATACTAACGGAGCTCTCATTAGAACTCAAAGCAGAAAAATTAGAAAAAAATGAATTCATTTCTAGATCAAAAGAAATTGTATTTGCTAGTGTACCCATAGGGTGTTCCAAAAATTTGAACAATTTATTATATTTTTCTAAATATTGAACTTTGGCGTATATGTCCAGCTACATAGGTCCATTAAATAGGATAGAAAACTTTAAAAAACACACACTTGAATTGCTGTGGAGGTTAACAGTAAGAATTTTAAAAAACAAAATTTTATACGTACACAATATCAATAAGTAATTTTTTTAAATTCCTCTAAGCACCCAGCAAAATTCCAGGTTTCTATCTGCAAAACTTAGAGATAAATTTTTAAATTTAGAGCGATTACTCATGAATTGAGATGAAATCATCTAAGAATACAAATTTATTCAGTGAAGAAAAACTGCCATTGTAACTGCCAATAGAACTGCCTTAATAGCATAGAAATATCAACACCGATATACAGAACTGTGTCCGAAAATTGATCAACTGTCGCTAAAAGAGACGACAAAAATAGTATCGGCATAAAGCAAATTTAATCTTCCAGAAATCGAATCGAAGAAGTTAGAGGTGATTACAAGGAATATATTAAGTTCTGGATTCAGTTTCGTAAGATTGACGAGGACAATTCCAGGCCGCCTGGGGATAAGTTTCAATATCATCTGCAAGCAGTTGCTCCAAAATTGAAAGCTACCCGAGTGGTTCAGAGTTTTTCAGCTTCAAAGGATAACTACCCGAAAACGATTGCCCCGAAGGTAGTTAGCCAGATATAGCTGTAGCGACGGAAGAGAAGATTTCTTGGTTCATATTCCTAGCTTAGCGACAATAGACCTTTCTGCCTTTTATGAGAACTCGAATCCAAAATTAGAGCCATGGTTAGGTCGAACTCAGGAGAAATATGGGGATTTTCTGAGTCCTTTAGTGGTGTCCTGCCTGCCCGAAGAAACTCTCGTCGTATGAAAAAAACGCAGGAACACGAACGTGGCATCTAACGGAAAACAACCCTTGGAACAATTGCTTGATTTTCTCAGCAAAGAAGGAAGGGGAGAGCAACTCATAGAACTTGCCCGATTTGGTTTTGCTTCTGGTTCGCAGAGAAAACGGGATACCTGCCCAAAATCTGTTCCGGATTAGGGAACTGCTCCCTTGTTAGTAAACACGTTTGATAAAAACACCCCTGGCAAGCGAAATTTACTGTGTACTTTTTGCAGTTAACAACACTCCAATGACTGTTTTGAGGACAGAACTATACCTTTAAAAGAAAAAAAAAAAAAGAACATTTTGTTAAGGAAAAGGCTTCTTTTGCCTGTTTCAATATTGGTCATATTTCTAAATTTTGTAAAGTAAGGAATCAATGTGTATATTGTAAAAAACCCCATCATTTTTTTAAATGTGTGCTAATCCTAAAGAAAATAGTTTTAAGAGTAAATCTACTGTAGTAGAAACTACTTATTTGCCTAATAACTGTAGTTTAGATATTTTACATTTAATGTATTTATTTGTGAAAATACAAGAGAGTAGTAAATTACGCTTAGAGCTTTGATTGATATTGGATCTCAGTATTCTAATATATCTATTAGAATACTGAGATCCAATAAGCAATAGAAAACTTGGACATTGAATCAAAATAAATATGCAGTTGTTCTGAAGAAAGAAAACAAAAACTCAATTTCATGATATGTTCGAGTTTAAACTCAATGATTCATTTTCTTTTTCTTATAGTTTCTATGTATAAAGTACGATTTGTTGCAGTGTACCAAAATTAATTGATCATAACCTCATAAACCAACTAAAGCAAAAGGGGATTGATTATCTTAGCTGACTTGAGAAATAGGGAATTGCGAAATCAACTTATTTCTAGGCGCAGAGGCAACCAGAAGATTGTTTATGAAGGAATCTGTCCACATAGACTCCGGTTTGTATATAATTAATACGCGGTTAGGAAATATTGTAACAGGAAGAAATAATTTAAGGGAAGGGTGTAATATAAACTACGATACAGACTTCAGAGCTCTTTCTTTGTATGTTAAAAATGTTTCTGTAAGTGAATTATGGGATCTTGAAACTATTGGAATTAATGACCAGATTGAGAAAATAAATAAAAATAAAAGAGCAGTTAAAAAGCTTAGAGCACGGACAATATGAAAATTTTATCGGACGACAAATATGAAGTTAATTTACAATTTAGAGAAAACGCCAGTGAATTACTTTCGATTAAAGAGCTGAACTTGAAGAGGTAAAAACGAATGTGTGAACGCACAAAACAAATAAGTCTTCTCGGTGATTACCAAGAGCTATTTAATAAGTGGAAAGATTTAAAAATAACAGAAAAAGCTGGAAGTAAAACAATAACTTACTTTTTGCCACATCTACCAGGGGTTAAAAATGATAGTATTACTACAAAAATTAGATCAGTTATTGACACGTCCGCTCGAGAAAGCGGGATAAGTTTGAATCAATTGTTGTATACAGGTCTAAATTTAATTGAACAAAAACCGGATATTATAGATAGGAAATTATCCTATTGGAATTTCGGCGGACATTGAAAAGGCTCTCCTTCAATTGGGGATAGCTCCCGAGCATCGAGATTGAGATCCTTTTATCCTATAAAAGACGAAGAAATTATTAACCGACATTGCTGTGTAGTTTTGGGGTGTCATCAAGTCCTTTTATATTAGCTTCTGTTTTGTCTCATTTTCTAGAAAATACACCTATAGAATTTTCTGGAATTGTTGATAAATTGAAACTTTATTTTATGTAGATAATTGTGTTACAAGAGTTAATAATGTAAAACAACAGGAAGAATTTATTGAAAGAGCTAAAGAAAATTTATTACGTGGTTGCTTTAATTTTGAGAAACTAGGAAAGCAACGTTAAGAATAATTGTGCTCCTAAAACTAGTGAGGTTAACGAATTTTTAGGAATTTGTGGTATCTTGATAAAGATATTTTAAAATGTAATTTAAATCTCGACTATTTTATGGAAGAGCAGCAAGAATTTACAAAAATGCATCTATTGAGTAGTATTTAGAAAGTTTTTGATCCGATTGGTATGCTAAGTTCTGTAATTTTGTCTCCTAAAATTTTATTGCAACAAACGTGGATTCTCAATTTAAATTGGAATTCTATTTTGTCAAATGATATTATTAACTCTTATAAAAAGTGGCTAAAAGAAAATGTTAAATGTTATAGAAATTCTCGTTATTTTGAAATTGATACTGCGCATATGCAGTATTTGTCGATGTTTGCAAAGAAGTATATGCATAAGGGCATCGAAAGGTGGATTTTCCATCAGTTCATTTCGTTCATGGTTTAATATCATCAATGCTTTTGTGTAAAGAATATATATCAGATTCTAGTATTCTATCCATTAAGTTCCACTTTTAGTTTACCATATTTACAGACAAATAAAAGAGATGGAGGGGATTATTGCAAAAATAAGGAATCATGAGAAATGCAGATTTATGAAAACCCTAATACCAATTTTTTTAAACTTCAATTTCATTTAGTATACTTCGCATACGAGAAAGAAAAAAATTATTAAAATGCAAATAGATAACATGTATAGATTTTTGAATATTGAATTATGATATTAACTTTCTTGCCTTACTGTTTAGATTCTTTCTCCAAGACAAGCATCAGTTTTGGACAAAACCTTCATACATACTGCTTTATAAAATGTAGGCTCTTTTAATTAAATGTAAATAGTAAGTTTAATCATCCAAATCCTTTTCATTTCCTTTATAACTAACGATAAAATAAGTTAAACAGCTTAAAAGATTTCTAAGAATTTATAACTAAATGTAACATTTCATAATTAAAAAATGCGAATAAAATAGCAGCTTCAGTTAATAAAATTTTTCCAGACAAATGAAAAAAAAAAAAGCTCTAAAAGTTCAGTCTAAATATTTCATCATTTTAAATATTTATAATGGATGGTTCAAACTCTATGATGTAAGACAAAACCATCAAGAAAACTGAAAACTCCAGAAGTGGATGAAAGTATATGGTTGGCATGTACCGGTTTCGCATAATTTTTTAATATACACTCTATTCCGTGATTACTTTTTTAAAGCTCAAATTAGAGCTCACGTTTGACTAGACGTGGGATGTTTCGCTCTGATACCTCCCATTACAAATGCAGCTTCCATACTGCGTTATCTCATTTATTGGTAACAAATAGCGCTCCATCAATATTCCGAAAGCTTTTGCGCTAATAAATGTAATTTACCGATTATGTTTTTTAAAGTTTTTGAGCAATTCCTAACGAGCATCAAAAGAACGAACACCCAGCCGACCATATCTCCTAATAAGTAACTCCGCAGTGTAGGCTCCAACTGACCACTTTATTAGCTTTTATTACGGCTACAAATTACTCCACCTCAAACACGTGACGTGGTTGCTCAATCTGAGTCGAGATTGAAAATTAATTTATCTTATAATTTTCGCTTTCGAATTACTTGCGCTTTTTCCGAGTAAGGCTTTAAATTAAATGGAATGCGTAAAATACATTTGCGTCAATTTATCTTGCGTGTATTGTAACTTCATAACTAGCTCTTGATTCTAAAATAGATCAGTAAAGTGATTGCATCTAAATTAGATGTTCTCGTCATGAATCATTCACCATTTTAAGGCCACTCGGGGTTTGATTTCTGCAACTATGCCTCGCACTTCAGTGATAAATTGACCATACGAGACAAAGATAAATGATTAGTTAAGCAAAAAGAGTGGTGGATCTTTTAGTAACAAAGAATTTCACGATTTCAGTCCGATTAAAGATGACTATTTCTTTTAAATTTAGAAACTCTTCCTATTTAGTTTTCTCAAAGAAATTTTAACAAATATTTAATGATGTGATGCATATTTGTATGAATTCCATTTTCATCGTATACATTTTTGTGAAAAAATAAGCGTGTCTACTTAATAATATGAAATTGTCAAAGCTTCAAAATTTCTATCAAGCGAATATTTCTTCAATATTTAGTTTAAATTTAAAGAATGATGAATATCAAGATTCAAGTCAATTCTGACTGTTTTAAGTTCGACAGATCTTTCAAAACACGCCCTTTATTTTACTTAGATCCCGGCTACTCGATAGCCTGCTTACTTTTTTCACTGAAGCTCTTTTTATATTGCTAGGTTCAAAAAATTGCAAATTTTTTTAACTATATATTTTACAAATGTAAACGAATTATGCTATTTCCCGCACACAAAAGAATAATATGATCGAGTATTGTGAATAGGTTTCATCCAGTTTAAGTACATATGCCTAATGATTGTAGTTTAGAATTACAGGCATTCGAAATTTCAATCCCTAAATGTATTAATATTATAACCCCCTTCAAATACAAAAGTTCAAAATTCGGAAATATGTAAAAAAAATTAATATATTAATTTCTAATTTATACTTTCCTAAGGAACAATTTCTGCTCCTTCAGTCAACTATTTCTGCAACCATGAGTCTTTTGATATAAAGATTTTAAGTTTTAATATTATTGGGAAAAGAGAAACTGTGAATATGTTATCATTATTAACACTTATACAGTAAAACTTTTCATTTAAAGCCATTATAAAATAATTGAAGGCAAAACACTTGATATATAATGTGAAACATCAGCCACTATACAGCTTTTGTGTAAAATTATATGCACCCGAATTGTTACTTTTTCACTCCTGAAAAAATGTATTGCTTTAATGTCTGCGAGGACAAAGCAAAATCATAAAATTAATGAGCCTGGGAGCGAATTGAGGATGCATATATGTGAAAGATGAAGACAAGATTTGCTGTTCTGTTGTTCGGATTTCTTCTTTATATTACCAAAAGAATTCAGGTTGATCCCATGTATGAGTGTAACCACGGATAAGGATATTTAAAGATGTAATCTTGATATTATTTAAGATTGATTACGATACTTTAGTGGAGATTAAAAGAATATTATAAAGCCTCCACCCTTTGTAGACCACAAATTTCTGCTATCGATGGTCATAATTTTGCCACTTGAATTCATCTCTCATCCTGCTTAACTAGCATGCATCCTGCTTAACTAACTTATTTCTGTGAAATGTAGGATGAAAATCTTCAAATGTATGCTAAAAGGGTATCCTCATGCAACACTGAGAAAAATAAAATTCTAAACAGTTTCTGGCAAAAACGCAACAAATATGTCACCTAGATTCCTTAGATCAATGTATCTCTCATGACTGAAGAAACTAAAAAAAAAGTCCATCTTGATAAGTGATTCACGAAACAGAATATAATTAGAATTTTGTGTAGTCACCTTTTACAGTATAGTAGGGAAATGATATATTTCAAATATGCAGTGTGCAATTGATATTGGAATCCACCGCACATTTTGCGGTTGGAAAAAAGAGTAGTGCAGCTTAGGAAAATATTTAAGTAAATGCTTGCAAATATACATTATGCCTTTTGGCTCATGCCTGTAATGAATTGTTAACTTAGGCAGATATTGTGCATAATGATGTAAATTATTTACTGTCTTCCCATTCTAAATTACAAAAATTTTCTAAGATGCCAGTCTAACCAACATAATGTTATTTTAAAATATTATCTGAATCTTGTGTGATTTTTAAAATTATTCTTGTTATAGGTTATAAGAACCTGCAGAAAAAATATCCTTAGTAATTTATTTTAAACTTTTCTATTTGAATATCTGCGATTTAGTAAATACTTAAAAAAGAAATGGCTTAAAGGGTTATTTTCAAGAAAGAGAATGCAAATTTAACAGTAGTATTTCTTTAAAAATGAAAGAAGCTCTTAATCTTCCGTCTGCCTGTAAATAAATAAGGCATAACTTTCATTTAATTAACAAATTTTGATAAAATTATTATTTTTAAGAGATACTTAGAAACTCACACCATGAAATAAGATTGCTTGGAAATGGATGAAGTGCTCAGTCTTCTTCTGCCTGTAAATAGATAGATTTTATTCATAATTTACATTTAATTAATAAATTTGATAAAAGGGTTATTTTTAGAGAATCATAGAACGCTCACCCTGAAATAAGGTTGCTTAAAAATGGAAGAAGCTGTTAATCTTCCTTGTGCCTATAAATAGATATGTTTTATTCATAATTTACATTTAGTTAATAAATTTAGATAAATTGATTATTTTTAAGAGAGACATAGAAAGCATGCTATGAAACAAGACTGATTAAAAACGAAAGAAGTGTTTAATCTTCCATCTGCCTGTAAATAGATGGGTTCTAAGCGTAATTTTCGTTTAATTAACAAATTTTTAAATTTTGACTGTCGAAGGTGAAACAGTCTGGTAACAATTCCACTGGTGAAAATCAGATTTTACTTTAGCTTTTGAAAGTGGGGCGTGACAAAATTTCACTTCAGACAAGGGTGCGGTCGTCTCTTTTTTTGTTTTGTGAAAAGAACTGCACGGGCCAACGAAAGTTGCACACCCACGGTTTACACCCTCGGTGCAGACCAGCTTCTTCGATCGGAAGATTTGGCCACACTTTGGAAGATTAGCTTCCATAATTACGTAAAACGCGACTCACCTTTCATTATACAACTGTCTCAACAGTGTGAAAGCTCATCAAAAAACTGCCGGCGCCTAACAATTCGGCAACTGTGGTAGTGTTTATATAGGGAACATCTGCTCAGGTACGGGGAGGGGGAGTGTCGCCTAGCATGTCACACAGACCTATTATTATCTTCAATTGCTTTGGAACCCCTTTGCTATACTTCCCCTTCTATGGATAGAAATATATTCACTAAATTGGTTGGCACGGTAGCGAGACTGTAATAATCTCACCTGTAGGTGTTAAAAGGTAGTCAGGAGAGTTAAGGCAATGTCTTTCTGCATTCGAACTGGGAATTAGATTGCTGTGTTATAAATTAAACGTTAAAAAGTTAGCAAAAAATTGTGAAATACGTTGTAAGAATATAAACTCGTCTAAAGGATTTATATAACTAAATCTTTTGCGCCTATTTTGTTTGGAAAAAGAAATCATTCATTCAATTTTTTTTTTCTTTTTTGAGTCCCTTGAAAATTTGCTAGTCCTTGTAATTGTCTCAGTTGAAATATATATATTGCATATTTAGTATTAATTCCAACTATAAGTTTCAAAAGTAGTCTGAAAATCCTCATATAATAATTTTCTGACTGAAATTAAAAATGTTAAAATGATATCAAAAAGACAAAAAGGTATACATTGAAACTAGAAAAATTGCTTTAATAATTTTGATTACTAAATAAATAATGCATCATATGTTTAAAAATAAAGATTATACAAGAATGACGGGTTTCACATAAGAATAATTTCTGAGACTCAAGAAATGTTGAATCACATGTTTGAAATAACAAATCCAAGAATGGCGAGTTTTGTTTCGTTTGATAAAAGAAAGTCGAATATGAATTTTGCACATCTTTCTCCATCCCAAATTTAAAAAATCACATAACAAACTTTAACTAACTACCTTTGATTTTCGTAAATAACGCGTTCGCATTTAATTGATAGACACGTCTACAGGTGGTACAATCTTTAATAGAAGCGGACAAAATTTTAATACAGATATATAATTCTGATAATAAAACCATGTACTTAGAAATTAAAACAGAAAAAAAGATATTGTAAGAAATTTTAAATACACGAATTTATTTCTTGAGACATTGATTGGTGGTGAAACTCAAAGCGACTAAAATTTTAATTTGATTCACTAAAGAAGGATTTAATTTGCTAAATAACACCAATTCACAAGCCTAGGAAGATCTCTCTGAATCGCGACGTCCATCTTCAATGCAAGCCTTTAGTGATAATGAGGTCGCTGGTAGATTGGCCAAAGAGGGTAGTGAGGACGAAACTGTCACAAGCTCTTCGCTTACTTTTCAAAAAGTATACTCAAACGAAAAATTCAAACTCATTTTAATATGGTATATGCCAACTGCTCATTTATGGTACATGGAACTCTGCTGGAAATCAAATATGACCATGGCTCCCAGACCACATAAAAGTGACCACCTTAAATATCTTTCCTTTGAAAGTGGTAGAAGAATCCATCTTATTTTTAAAATATTCTATGACCGTCCAGTTTCACCGGATCACATTTTTGGTTGCAGCGGAATTCTATCAGAGACTTAACATCCGATCCCCTTATTATTATAGATTTTTTTTTGGCGGTTAACAACCTTCTGAAGCTTCAGGTTTTTAGAGGATAATCATCATCATCAGCAGCAGCAGCAACAAACTGAGCTATAGTCCCTATTCTTGATCAAAATAGTAATGAAAAGCAATTTTTTACGTGAAATGTCTTCTAAAAAACTATTTGTAATAATAACTAATGTAACTAACTAATGCAATATGGAAATTTTGACTTGTGTCTGAAAATGGTATTCGAGATAAAAGCTGGTATTATTTATTCATTAATAACATTTTAAATAACCTGCTTCAGAGTTAATGAAATTTGATTAGATGAGTAATGAAATCCTATAAGAAGCGCAGAAAGATTTTGAAAACACCATAATCATGTCTTTATGAAGCAAACTAACGACCTTTCCATGTATGTGCTGTTCTTGAATGAATGCGTAATCTTATTTTCTGAGCATTATTACCGTTAGAATAACTAATATATCAACCACAAAAATGGAAGTACTGCACGAAAGGAAGCAAGCGAGTATTATTGATTGGAATGGAGTGTATTACCCTTTTGATATACTTGTTAGTGGTCGTTTCAGCAGAAGCATAAAGTATGTTGAAGAGCTGTGAAAGCATTAAGGATTTTTACCTTACAAATCAAGAAGTATAAAGTGCATTTAATACTTCATATAAAAGAGCCCATCTTAAACCATGTAAAAGAAGCAGCAATGATACACACGCCCTTGTTAAGAATTTGCCGCATTCGATTTGTAGGAAGTGAAACGCGAGTGATAATTTTGCATTACGTTTCGACTACTTTCAAGAAAAGAAAACTAAACTTAATTGAACATAAATTGTTTTTTAAATTGATTACTACCTAATCAATTTATTGAGGGAACTGATAAGCTTTTCAGGCAAAAGAAAAAGTGTTGCAGATGTCAAACATGAAATGTTATACATGTTGTAACTATTTATTTTAAATGCATTCTCAGTGTTGTTCAGATTCGCAAACAATCGTTTTATAATTAAAATTTAGATTTTTTAAATTTCAATTAGAACCATCAAAATCTGAAGGCATTCGATTTTTTTTTTTTTCAATTTAATCTACATGTAGTAAATCTGTCGATTGAACTGAATTGTTTAACATACATTTTTAAAAAAGCTAAATTGTTTCAAATAAAACTCTCCGATTCACGACAAAAGAAAAGCTCATCTTTCTCAAATGATTATCATTCATATCTCCCTCGTATTCAAACTTTCGAAAGTCTAATATTGTATTTATAGCAAATTAAAAGATTTTAAGATGCAATTTAGAAAAAAAGACCCTACTGTTTTTACATAAAAAATAAAATAGCAGAAGTTTTGTAACTTTTTTTTCTGTTGTAGAGGAAGCATTTCTTTAGAGCACCGTAACCTCTGAAAAGACAACTTATATATAGGGTTACAATTTATATTTTATCAAATTTATCAGCTCAATGTAGTTCTTGGGATCAAATTTTTCGAGACAGTTTTAAAAGTGTTACAGAATTCAGATTTTGGATTTCTTTCTTAGTAACTTCCTTTAATTTAAATTTCCTATGTATTATCTCTCATCCATTATCATAGTTCTTTACAGGTTCTCTGGGATACAGAATAAAGTATTTTACTTAATTGCAAAATCGCTATTCTTTTAATGTATAAATGTTCTTCAAATGTCGACTTAAGTTTAATTTCTTGAACAACCTTCAAAAAGCCTTTTTTACAATTTAATACCTTTTGATGTCGAGCTAAACAGAAATATAATATTATCTCGAAATATGCTGGAATATAATACAGTAGCATTTTGAGTTTGCTTGTATGACTTATTTATGAAAGAAACCACCATTATTGACTGTTTTTACTCATATCAGCCATTAGAAATGGCTGAAAGGTCAAAAATCTCATACATCCAGGAGCATATCATTCTGCCTAAATTGTTCTAATAAAATCCAGAAGCCCTTATTGGTCTTTACTGTTATCAATTTTATTCTGTAAATTTCATTTAACTCAAATGTTCGACAATTTTAGCCTAATTGTATTTAAGGGAATTCAAGATACAGAGCAGGAGTTTTAGGAATAATTTTTCTGTCATCAAGTAACTGAAAGAAGGTACTTACATGCTATTAGAAACTGTAACCTGGTGTATAATTTTAGCGTAAAAGTAAATTTTGATGCTTCTTATCATTTATCTCGCTGTATTTATGCTTTTTGCGCAGACGAAAGAATCAGGGTACAATTTCTTTCCGTCATTTTCCCATGATTGGTCTGCAAGGACGCAATTTATGAATCCTATTAAAATTCGATACTCAAAGAAACATTTTTTTCTTTCCAATTTATTTTATGTATTATGTATTCTATAATTATATCTGCTGAAGTATTGAGTCAGAGAACAATGCCAATATTAAAATTTTTGAAACTATGTTTTATCATTTCCAATGATTTCAGTGCCTAGTAATTCTCAATTTTTTACATGCATTATTGCTTGTTCTCCCTGACTAATTTGATTGTGGGGATTTTTCTATGTCAACAATTTTAACGTGATACTCTTTTGATTGTCATTGCTTTCCAATTATCGTTTATTTTTTGTTTATTGGTATCGTTTGATTTTTTTCTTAGATAATTACAGCATGGGTAAATAATCATTTGTCTACTGATCGTTAATTATATTCACGTAATTATAATAATTAATCTCTACTAATCATAAAGGAGAAAGTTGGTGTGCTGTCTCTTTTAAAAGATAGGCCTTTTGAATCTGAACTGCCAAACTTGCTATAGATATGTTTTGGATTGTAGACTAATTATCTCGGAGCTTTTTTTTTTTTAAAAAAATTCTATTGGAATTTTAGTTCACAGAAAAATTAGAGAGATTTTAGCATATTTCCTACATAATTCCCTTAAAAAATACTTTCATAAAATTGAATTTTGAGTTTTTAAAAAATGTAAAATATTGCTTTTAAATAACAATAATTTAGCTGTCCCTCAAATTATTCCTGAATGTTAAAAATTTTTAAGATATATTTTTTGCTTGATTTTTAATCGATTTGATTATTTTAATTAAATTCAAATCGTTTTCATGTTTCTTCGAATATTTAAGCGAGTGATTTTTTCTCTGCATTACTGAAAGCGAAAGACGACTTATTATCTGAATAGTTTACATGAAATATATAAATGAAATGATTACATTACTGGTAAGTAAAATAGGCGATTTGAAATGGATTATCCAGACAATATAATCTTTCATACAATTGTGTTATCACCGGATTAGAAGTCATTAGGAAGCTTTATGTACACAATAAATAAATATTGTAACGCTATTGAAAATGTGACTTTAAGATCTGTCAGAATTTTGATAATTACTTTAAAATAATCATGAACATGAATTGAGAGGATATGAATATCAGTGTGCACAAGATCGGCATTAGAGATTTCGTTTGAACAAAACAAAGACAGCTAATCTATACTTATAATATATCTCAATGTGTGTGTTGGCGCTTTGCAGGCCAGACCGTTGGACCTATAGCTACCAACTTTGGTACATATATACCTTGAAGGTCGTGAATGTGCACCTGGGAGCCCTTTTTTCGAATTTTTAATTAGAATTTGAATTAATTAAAATTTAAGCGAAATTTTGACGTTTTTCTTCTATAACTTCCGAAAATATTATCGCACAAACATGATTTTAACAACAATTTTAAAGATAAAAAAAAATTAGCTTTCTAATAGTATCAGTGTTTTAATGTATAACTTAAGCTTCTATTTTTAACGAATTTTTAAAGAAATATTTTAACCATGTTTTTTTGTGGATAAAATAAAAGAAAACAATGATGGAAGTTCAAATTTTAAAAAAGTATATCATCGCAAATTAAATCTAAAGAAACGCAACTTTTAGCACGTGACTGGATAAAATAAAAGAAATATAAAATGTGATATTTTCTAAAAAAATAAATGCAAAACAAAAGATTCTATGATCTTTTGCAATATTAAAATCATTAATTCAATAAATTTTCTTTATTTATACAGGATTGAATTTATACAGGATATTCATTCAAATTCCGGTCCAATGGCCAATTTGTAAAATATTATTAATAGGCATATATATTGTTTAATACTATTAATTTGATCTAAATGATGTAAATAAATACATTTTATGTAGCTTTAGTCAAGCAATGCATCGATGAATAATGAGTTTTAGATTTCTTCATACTTTGCTCTGTGAGTCATATTTTGCAAAATAATTTTATTAATATTTTAAATAAAAGTTTCTACATCAATCAGTTTTCTAAATCAATAATTAAAACTGATTGATTTATAAAATTAAAGAATATTATTAGGAAAACGTGTTCTTTTAGAACTTTCCGTCCATCATTTTAAAGAAAATATTAATTTCAGGCCAATCAATGCCCGGAATTACTTCAAGGCTAATGAATATGTGATTTAACTGAAAATTTTAGAAAGCAATACTCATGGCCAACCAGCTGGTCACCAAAGGCGGCTAGTAAAAAATATAGGGAAATGAGCGTTTGTTGGCGATCTCCAGGTTAGACCCTGAGTTAAAAAATGTGGTGCAAGTATACTTTGAAGGGTGAGAATGTGAACATGGGAATGATTTTTTTATGTTTCAAGTAGAATTTTATTTAATTAAAAGTAAAAAAATTTTGCCGTTCTTTTCCACCGCAGCTAACATGTATATTTTAGAGAAAAATTAATTTAAAAAGCTTGTGAAAAATCTAAAAGGGATTTTTTTCGATTTTGTCCTTTTTGTAACCTTTCAAATTTTTATCTCTTTTTATTACATTTTTAAAAATATTTTTAAGTCTTCACTACAGTGATGTATTTCAGTGTTGGTACGAAATTCAAAACATATTTCATCCTCGACTTAATTCTATTTTGTAGACGGAAATATGAAGATACGGCTTGCTTTCCAATTCAATGTAGGTTTCTGCTTAAACTATGTATCTAATAATTTTTTTTTTTTTTGAAATTTTGTTGCAATTTCGAGTAAAGTAATAAGTAAGGTTTCTAATAAGAGAATATTAAAAATCATTTAAATTATGTTCATTTTTAAGGACTGCTACTCTTTCCTATAATTGGATGTATTAAAATATGTTTTTCGCTCTAATGCATTCGAAATTTCTTTTTTGTTTTGGTACATTGACTTTTTTTTTTAATCAGAGGAATTACCATTGAACAATCCTCTGAAATGTAACACAAGTTATGAACCATATTCTGTAGAATAAACAAAATTTGAACTCTGAACTATTCTACGATTGATCCTTATATTTTTATTGAATATAATTAATTTTTTACAGAGACAAAGCTATAGCCTTATTGAAGTTTAATCTCTTAAGTTTTAAAGTTTAAATTTTAGGTGAGATGACAAAAAATTAAGTAAAGGCACAGCACATTGAGCAAAATAATGTACGACTTTAAAAAAAAGTGAGTTACATGCTTATCAGAAATTAATTTTAAAAAATACTTTGTTGTGGTAGCTATTAAATGCAAATTGCATAAAATATTAAATTTAAAATTTTAGCTACTTCTGATCTTAAAGAACTAGCTAGTAGCTATAAGTGGTTGGCTAGTAATTAATAATTTAGATTTTAAAAAATGAAATGACGCTTTAAGCCAAGGAATCTAAAGTTCATAAATATTACTTTTCAAACTTGAATAATTTCTTTGAAAACTTAATAATATATTCATTATGTAATTTGACTCTTACAGTGTATATGAATTATTTTGAGAAATATTTTCAGAAAGTTATTTTTATCTTCTTAATTTATCGTATGGATTAATTAATTATACTTGTAGTCAAAATATGACAGTAGTTAAATTTGATATGTTTATACTTAATGAAACACAATGAAATCATGCATGTTGCCAAGTGATAAATACATTTACAAAATATATCATAATCGCTTATTTGATAATGGAAAAATATTCATCAGTTCACAAAATCAATTGTGCTCATCAGTTACTTTAAAATAAAATAAAAAAAACTTATTTACACAATTTTATGTTGCAATTCACTTCAGTTTTAAAGTTCTTTAAGGATTTATATTAAATTTTGCAAAATTCAGTTGCTAAACAATAGCTATTTATATGATTTATAAATAAAAAATCAAAAAGTCTCTCAAATAATATTAGGATATTTCA
The DNA here is from genome assembly GCA_026543055.1 of Argiope trifasciata. Taxonomy (NCBI): domain Eukaryota; kingdom Metazoa; phylum Arthropoda; class Arachnida; order Araneae; family Araneidae; genus Argiope; species Argiope trifasciata. Next base: position 1,165,663 of record JAPMOQ010024920.1, on the reverse strand, counting down.
AAGCTTAGAGAATGTTTTCTGCTTCTGCCTCATTAGTTGTCATAGTAAAACGAGGGCTTTTAAATCTAATGTGTATTGATAGGTGATACAGGGCTTTCAATCAAAGTGTGAATAAATCTAATGGGTATTGACAAATGATACAGGGCTTTCAATTAAAATGTGAATGAGAATTAAAAAGTCATTGACATTGAAAGGTTTTCATCCCTGAAGGTAGCAGGAATTTTATCAATTGAAGTGAAGGCTATTGATATTCAGTAAAAAGGAAAGAGCAACATCCATTCTAATTATTGAAACGATAGCTTCATGAGTTCTTTCTCCTCTTCTTCAAATTGAGTTTGTTTCGTCCTCATGCCTGCGTGAAAGAATACTCATGAAAAAGATTTTGAAATATATGTAGGACATATTTTGTTTTAATAAAGAAAGTCATTGGCGACAGAAGCAATCAGTACAGTTAAGTGCAACTAAATACTGCAAATGGATTTCTGGCAAATTAATTAGAGCTCCTTGTGCCCACGATTTGTCCCAAAAAGTCAGAAGCTCAATGGTCAATGTACATTCGTGTGATCAGTATGGAGTCAATGGCTGCAATTAATGAACTTCAAGTCATTAATTGCTTCACTCACATTTTTTTACAGGCTCTACTTTCCTGACTGAAATCAAAAGTGTGAGCACAACCGTAGCCTCAAAAATACAACCGCTATGTTTTTTTTAAGATGTTCATTTCTCTGCCTCTAGCCATTTAGTAAAGTGCATACTGTCGGAGTCTAGTGCACCTAAATTTTGATCCAAGCTTTCATTGAATTAAAATAATCTTTTTTAAGAAAATTATCTTTTTATCATCATAATGCTGTTTTAGTGCAACTCCCTTTCAAGTTTCAAATAATTTTACCATGTTCCAAAAACTAGAAAATCGATTATTAATCAACGGTAAAAGGTTAAAATTTTAATGAAGTAATTTTTAATCAAAAAGCATTCTCTGCTATTTTTGAAAAGAAAAATGCTTCTCATTTTGGATCTTAGTCAGCTGAAAAGGAGGGAAATTTATTTTGTAGACTTTAAACTTTCTACATCTGGGTTACAATAATGAATAAAATATATTCAGAATATGTTGAAGTGTACAAAAATCTGAAAAGGGGAAAATTTTATTGGAGTTATTATTTCAATAAAATGACAATAAGGTCAGAAATAATTCATGTTGATTTGTAACAATCTTTTTACCTGCAATAAAGATTTTCTATAGGAACTTTATGTAATTGGCAGTTCAAAAATGAAAAGACTTTTAATACGTGATAAAATACATTTATAAATTTGTCCAGATTTATAATTTTATTTATAATTGGCTGTATTTTTTAAAAGAAAAATGCTTTCCGTTTTGGATCTTAGTCTGCATTCTATCAACTGATTTATTTTGTAGACTTTAAACATTCTACTTCTGGGAGGAAATAATGAATAAAATATATTTAGAATATGTCGAAGTGTACAAAAATCTGAAAAGGGGGAAATTTATTGGAGTTATTGTTTGAATGAAAGGACCAATCAGGTAAGAAGTAATTCATGTTGATTTGTAACATTGTTTGTCTGCATTAAAGAATTTCTATAGGAACTTTATGTAAATGGCTGTACAAGAATGAAAAGACTTTCAATACGTATTAACAAAAATTATAAATTTTTCCAGATTCCCTTTAAAGTAGCAAAAAAAGAAAATATATATATTTTCAAAGAGCATAAAAATATATAAATGGTTAAAAAAATTTTAGGCAGTTACCTTTTTGTGTGTAGGATGATTCATGCTGAAAATCATAATAATTATTGACTGTGTTTTTAGAAGACTCAATGATTTTCTCAAAGCAAGCATTTTAAAACATTAATGACTAGAATTAAATAATTTGGTGATAATTTTATTGAATTTTTTAAAAAGGAATGAACTTCTTTTTGCTTTATTGAATGTATAATATCGAAATGCTTCAAGAAACCCTACATTGTCGATTTATTAATAAGAAACATTATACATCTGCAATAGTAAATGTTTTGGAAGTTTGAATTTATAATACAAATTAAACACAGTGTTTTAGTGATATGTTGAGCTTGTGTATTTTCTGGAATCATTAAATAACAAAGAAACTTCATCAGAAATTTTATTAAACATTGCATCATTATGATACATGCGTAAATGATAAAATAATTTTTTTAATTGCACAAAATAACACAATTTTCAAACAGTTTTCTCAATATGTACAGATCACTATTTTTGAAGAAACATGGAAATACACAAAATCTAACCAATAATCCATAGTTCAAATCACCTATTTTTATGGCATGATACCGAAGAAACTACAATATTCGAAGTCTGTGAATGACATTCAATTAATGTAAAGAAATTGCCAAACAAATGAATTTTTCTCTAGTTCATGCTTTTTTTTTCATTCACAGTTAAGTTTATATAAGAGTTATTACTCTTATAAAAACATTCATAAATTATTATAACATCTGTTAAATATGACACCATTCATCTCCTATAGATCAATCAGGTAATTTATTCTGAAAAGTTTTTATTTCAGTAATACTTATAAGTGACAACAGATGAAGTACTCTGTAAAGTTATTTGTATACATGAGAGATTCCTAATAATATGATCTCATATAAAGTTTTTCATACCTGATTATTGCTAAAGTGAAATATAAACGAATCTTTGATGACAAAATAATCAATACACTATTATGGAATAAATAACTGCCATTAAAACTGATCTGAACTGTTGATTTCAAACATATGTCTTATTATTTTGTTTACTTTATATCACTTGTATTCATTAATTTATATTTATTATGATTATACGATATGGCAAGAGCCCATGCTCAGCAATGTTCCGACGATAAATATCCATTATAGATTATATTGATATAAAGCAGTTCTTTTAAACTTTTTATTTGTAATTGGTTCACTTATAATTTTTTTTGTTTGTAAGAAGTGCCTTACTTTACTTTATTTTACTTTATTCTGTATGTGTTAGTGGGATTGTGAATTCTTGCTGAAAATGGAAACATAAGAATTATTATTAGTAAAGTTGCACTTTGAAGAAAAAAAGTTGGCAAGCCTTTTTTGATGGATTTTTCTAAATTTATGAAAAATTTAGTACATTTAGTACATTTAGTAAATTTAGTAAATTTAGTAATTTAGTACAAATATAAGTACATTATATTTTCCTAGTAACCAAGAAAATCTGTTCCAGCATAACCCCATCAACTAAAAAAATACGTGGAAACCCCTTATTGTAATTGCTACTGAGCCGATGAAATACTTTCGTTTTTTTATTGTTTCATGAATCTGGTGAATTCCTCAAATTCTGTTTGGTGGCATTGCTCATTTCGTGAATCGACGTCAACATGGCTCTGGTGCTCGAGACCTTTGCAGCATCCACGTCTTTCTTCAATTCTTCCATGTCTCTTTTCAGCTTGGCTCGTCGGTTTTGAAACCACGTAATCACCTGGGCATTGGTCAAACCCAGAGATTGTGCAATCTCGTCCCTATCGGCTGGTGACAGATACTTCTGATACAGGAACCTCTTCTCCAGTTCGAAAATCTGGTGATTGGTGAAAGCTGTTCGGGATTTTCTTTTCTTCTTTGGCTGTTGCCGATTGCTGAACAGGTTTAAGTGATCGCGTGTTGAGTCTGTAAAAAAAGGAAAAAAAAAAGTCAGACGTATTTTATAATTATAGGTATTTATATACATGTATCCAAAAACTTGGAAAAAAAGTCATTCTTAGATTTTCCAGTCAATTGGATTGAAATTTGAAATTATTATATACGTATATGTAATTGTTTGTTCGTATTTTATGTGATGTCATACCATTCATCCAATGGTGATAAAATCTTGCTTACGCGAAGATTAGAGGCATAGTACTATAGTTATATTTAATATATAAAAAAAGAATCGTTGTTTGTTCGTATTTTATGCGCAGCCTTACCGTTAATCCAAGGGCGATAAAATTTTGCAAACTTATTGCTTTGAACCTAGAAAATGAACCTAGAACCAAGTTTTTCACATAGTTGGTTATATGTTGATGCTCATGAGTTGGATAGTCACGAAATGTATTTGTTTTTACTGAAGATGGAAAAAAAATAATGTCTACCTTTAAATGAATAATGAAGTCAAAAAATTGAATATATATTATATATAATTATACTTTATATATCACTCAATTTCATTGAGTGTATTCATCGTCGACAAGAAAATAAATATAATTCTTTCTATAATTCCTAATTAAAGATGACAGATATTAAAAATTTTATATTTCCAAAATTATTTCTTTTATGACAGCAATGTGCCGAAAACCAAGTAGTATAATATAAAAAACTTGAGCTTTTGTTGATTTGGAGCTCGTATATTGTATGCAAATAGCTGAGAGGCTGTGTTTGAAAACTAAGCGGATAATGATTGCTCATGTATTAATTATATTGAAAGCTGTTAAAAAAAGTACACAACTTACCAATTTCTTATTATATTTTATTTACATATATTAAAATTTTTTAACATTATATTATTAATAATATGAAATATTAAAGCATTAATGTAAAGATTTAATTTTAAAAGCTAACTCATTCTCATCAAGTAGTAATGGAATAGTCAAATATTTAAAAAATAATAATTTTTCACTTCCATAAATTTTAGTAAAGTTATAAGCAATTAAAATTTTAAAAAAAGTGTTACACCCATTTTTGAATAGTTAAAAATGTTTATTTTTTCTTTAATTTAAAAATGTTTTAATCATAAAAATGCATTTAAATATAAAGTAAAATTGCAACGAAAGTAGTTTTCTGCATTGATCAATTTTTATGTACATATAATATGATTTTCATTGCAATATTCCTCATTTTTTGTAGCTTAAAGCTAAAATGAAATAAGTTTTAAAATTTTTACTATGCTTAAAATTACATATTTGTTGGAATATACGTCAAAAGTGTGAATGTTATACTTTGAATGCTTATGAAAGGCTTAAATACATTAAGCAATCATTTTATTGACTAAAGTGCTTTATTATAGGCATTTATTAGTGAAAAAGGCTATTATCTCAAAATATATAAAAAATGATTTTTCAACTTTCAAATGGCTAAAGAGACTTCAATTTTTTTTAAACTCATTGAATTTTATATAAATATACGCAAACTTCTAGAAAAGGGAATTCGAAATACATTTTGTTAAGAAAATATATACATAATTTGAGATTAAGATGAATATATTTCCTTTCAAATCAAATGCTGGTCAAAAATTTCCCAAATTAATAGGTTTGAAATATAATATGGATTTGTATTAAAGTTCTCAAATAAGCAATTTAGTAACTATTAAAAAATTAGACTGTTTTCAAATAATTTTAGAGCCTTGGAACATTTATCAGAAAGGCTATTAATAGTTATTAAAAATTATAATTATTTCTAGAACTTAAAAAATATATAATAAAGTAACGACTGAGCTCAAAAAAAGTCCTAAGATAAACCAACATTTTAATGAAAGATCCCAAGCTTTAGAAATTAGCAATCAATTGAAAAAAGTAGATTTGAACTAATTTAATAAAGCTATATAGTGATTGTTGGAATTTACTTGACTTTTGATATAACATTTATTATCTATATACTAGATAAATTATCTATAGACTAGACAAAAGGTTATAACTTATTTAATTTTTTTAAAACTCATTAGACACTAGAAATTTCAATACATTTTATGCCTTGAGACCGAACTTCATTCACTGGTTTTTCTTTCCTTGTTGGTAAAGACCAAAACTTCTGCAAGCGTAGAAACATAAATATTATTGTACAAATAAAGAAAAGTATTTCGTAAAAAAAAATGCTGTTACTGTAACTCATTAAATACATTGTGCTTATTTATACATTGTGCTTATTTATACATTACTTTATCTTTATTCGCATCCCATAAAATAGGATTATTGAAGATTGAAAGAATATATATAATAAAATTAAGATAGAAAGAGATACCATGGGTTTTTTTCTTTCTCAAAATTTTCAAATCTTTCTCTTATTTTAAGATAAGGAATTAAAAAATTGCTTTTACTACGACTCATTAAATACATTATGCTATCTATACTCGTATCCCACAAAATAGGTTTATTGAAGATTTTAAAAAACATATATAATGAAATTAAGATAGAAAGAGATACGAAGGCTATATTTAAAGAGAAATTCTTCGAATCTTTCACTTATTTTATTATAAAGTATCATTTCCGGTGATTAGACTTCTTTCGATAATTTCTTTCATAAAATGACTTTCAGATAAGAAAGAATATATAAGCTGCAAAATATATAATATCTATATATATCTACAGAATATACAATATATATGATAATATTATGTATAAATATAGAATCCTTAATTAGAAGGCTAGAAAATGCAAATTTTTTTAAAAAGGTAAATATATTAAAATAAATAAAGCGAATAAAATTATGAAGTATACGTAATTTTAATTTCTACTTTTAGTTATCCAAACAGTAACAAGCGTTATCTTTTTTTGTGTCTGTGTGTGAATATTTCTTTCATCCCCAACGCAGAATATAAAGCCGAATTTTAATCACGAGTTTTTTCTTTGATAAAACATGAATGATTCTGGATAAATAATGCATAATGATACATTTGTCAGTGCCTGAAGAAACACTTCTATCGCGTCCAGAAAGAAAGTGAAAGAAGTAAAAGGAAAAAATGTACATGAAATTAATTCTTCAACAACAAAAAATACACTTATTGTTAAGTTATTCAATACACACACTCTCTTGATGTATTTATTACCTTTGGTAAATGCTTTTTATTTGAAATTATTCGCCCTTTACTTTTAGTTTAAGAACTAATAACCAATTTCATAAATTTCCCATTAGGTAATTTAAAATTAGCATAAATTGAATTTTTACTGTCCTCCCGATGGTTAGCGAAATCTTTTTATAGCGAGAATCGAGCCATCATGAATATTTAAAGGGTTAGTTAATGCAGAAACAGCACAAACTACCAAATGATGTCAATACAATACATTTCATAGACATATGAATTGTTAAAAAAAATGTTAAGATTTTTACGCACTTTCCTTTAATTCCATTTGATGATTTTTGCAAAAATAGAGTTTTGTAGTCGATTGTCCTCTCATTTCCTGATGTATACAATTTAATTTCCTCAATAGTAATATTCCATTTTAATATTTTCGGAATGTATTTATTAATCCATCGATTAATATAATTTTTACTTCCGTAGAAGTAGTAAAACCTGATAGTAAATTTGGGAAAAAAAGTTTGATGTGAGGATTTCATAAGATTTGTACCAATGAATAATAAATTAAAAACGAAAAAAAAAAAAATAACTTTATGCACAGCTCCAAAATTAAAGGTAAAAAAAAATCCAAGAAATCTGCTCCAAAGTTAAATTTAAAAAAAATCATTTACCTTTTTTGAACTAAAAATTATGTTCCAATTTCTCTCTCTCTTTCAGAGAAAAAAAATTTGGAATGTATGAAACGAAATTAATTTTATTCGGTTTAATATATAAAAGTCTGTCTCCAAAGCATTTAGATATTTTATAAGCTTTAATGTTTGTAAGTAAAAATCGAAACAAATAATGTAAAAATTCAAGCGAGTTGTGAAATCACGAACGCCTGCAATTTCTAACTATCGAATATCTACAATGCAGTCCTTCTTAAAAGCATTCGTTAGCTTTTAAGCTATCAGAAAATACCTGGCATACCAACAATTGGTTGCCTTAGAATATTTCATGTATGCTATATTGGATTAAAGTAAGATTAATATTTTGTGCACTCCACGACACATTGTGCTAAAACCAGTCTGTTTTACAAGGTCTACAGCATACGATAAACAAAAATCAGTACTTTTGGGAATCATAATCAGAGTGTTCATTCGATGCTATTCAGAAAGAGAAGTATGTTTTCCGATTTCATATAGTTTATTTCGATATTTTTTGTTTCGCAGCCCAATTTTATAATAAAAGGTTTCATCTTGTTTTATAAAGACCGACAAATAACGAATGTAGGCTCGTTATACTACACTTGTAAATTTATGGCATAATTCAGTCCATTCGGAATAGATTCCAAAGACAACATATTATCCTTTTGAGACATATGAAAGAAAATTTCCATTTGTTTTTACCGTGAACTACATTGCAGTTGATTAGATCTTAGCTACTTATTTCGATAGCTTAAAAGCTACTTATTTCGATTCTGCAGAAATTATTCTGTCAATTCTACTATTGCCCACAATAAAGACCAAGAGTGGGATTCACAAACTACAGAAAATTTTCCAGAATTCTTGAAGCTGCGTACTGAAGTTATCACTTATGCCGTTTTGTAAAACGAATTTTAATTTTCCTACATTTTTAAAGTATTACACATGCGTTAAGAAGATTTTTAACCGGATTTGACATGATGGGTGAGAATAAATGTTATGAAAACAAAGAGATCTTTAGATTTTTTTTAGTTTGAAATTTCCTTCAAGTTTAAACAAAATAGCTCAAATATGGCAGTGGAATTCAAAAAATCATTGATGTGCATAATATAATAAATAAATAAGATAAAATATTATTTATCCAACTTCAAATAAAAATGTACTAAAATATAAGTGAATGAAAAATAATTAAGTATTGATTATATATTTATAAATATTGCATTGTTAAATGAAATAATTTAGAATTAAATAAAACACAAAAGTTTATTTCAGTAGAGTTACTAATTTTGGAACTTAATGTAATCTTTAAGAAGTAAAAGGCCAGAGTTCTCTTTATACAATGAATTCAAAAAGCTTTAATTATACCACATTTTCGATTTATTTTACTCATATTTTTTGTTTTCCATTTACTATTATTCCATTTATTTTATACATTTTCATTCATTTATGATCATTTTATTCATACTTATAATGGAAGGTGGAAATTCTGTAGCTTTTTAAAAAGTTCTTAGAGAAAGAAATTTAAATGCATACTTGAAAATGGATCGAAAGGGCAATGATCTGATGTTCATTGTTTCTTTAGAGTTTGTAATTATTTTCCTTATTATATCACAAAAAATTCTATGAATCAATTATTACGGAACAGTTATTAGTTTTTTTTACATAATTTTCAGTCATCATTGATGTAAAAGGTAAATTAAGGTTGCTATACTCAGATTTTCTTTGTTTTAAAAAGTTCGAATTGTTCTGAGCTTTATGTTTTGAAGATTAGTAACATTGGATCTCCTTAAATTATGAGATTTTTGTTTAAATGTTAAAAAAGATTACTAAGATAATATAAGCAAGAAAAAAGTTGACTTGAAATAGGAATTTCAGAAAAATGAGGAAAATAACTTATTATTCATTTCAATTTGAAAATTTATTTTTTAAATTTTCTCATCAAACTTAGATTAAAAAAAGAGTTTCAGTATCTCAAAATATTAGCAATTTGTATAAGAAAAAATACTCAATGTTAGTTTAACAGAATTTTAACCTAAAAAATTCTTGTATGCGGAAATTGCTCTTTCGTATGATGAACTTGCTTTAAGTTCACATTAATCCCAGCGTTCCTATTGAATAATAATAATAATAAAAACATCAGTTTTCCCGAATGGTTTTTACATTCCGCTGTTCATATTGACTATATCATTTGAATTTATGACCTTCTCTAGAAAAACCGCCCTGATCTACAAGCATCTCGTGATTGAGAAACTTCTGTCGGAGGCTGTGTTCTTAATCCATTTTATTCCGAAAATGGGGGTTTAAATTAACGTTTTTAGCATTAAATTGTTTGCTTCGGCCAATCTGGTAGGTGGAGCAATTCCCCTCCTAACTCGAAAGTCCTCCAATAGGTAACCTTCCACCTTAGATTGAAATTAATGTCAGATTCAGAAGTCAGGTAAGATTGAGGAGCTCCAATGTTACTTTGACCTACAAAAACAATTACCCTTGAATCATGGGCTTTATTAGTTACGTTAGACTATGTGAGATTAATAAAACAACAAACAACACAGCGAAGTTGAGAATATACCTAATGTCATTATGTAAGCCATCACAATCCTTATACATCAATAAGACTGAGGAACTCCAATGTTGCTTTGACCAACAAAAACATGGGCTTTATTAGTTACGTTAGACTATGTAAGATTAATAAAACAACAAACGACAGAGCAAAGTAGGGAATTTACCAAATGGCAATATGTGGGCCATTACGATCCTTAAAATCAAAATCTTTAAATTAGGAAAATTATCATAATTTTTAAAGAAATGTATAGACTGATATGTTCTATATTCTTCATTATTATTTATTTTTATAGAAGATGGGACTGTAGGGATATCACGAAAATTTAAAAATAGTTAAATGAAGCGATACATTTAAAATTAAATATAAAATATGAGTTTATAAAAAGATAGTTGTAGAGGTGAAGGCCCTTAAACGCCTACTGATTTAACTTTACTTAGAATGAGATGCACTTTTCTGACAAATAAATCCAGTAAAGAATTGCTAATTCCATTGATTACAGATTTTCAGTTTAGTCAGTTGTGACTAAGTTATCATATGATAAGCTAGAGAGCAATTTTATAGAGTCATCTTGCCAGCCAATCTTCGATTCGGAACTAGTAATTCTCTTCTGCTTCACTAATCATGGAGAGAGTACCATTTAGAGAAGGACTAATGGATTCAGTTTCAAGAAACAAAATTTTCTTCGTCTAACTTTTGGCGTTTACTACCCAGATTCTAAAAACGATATCAATTTTATTTTCTTCACATATTTAATGCTGTAGTAAATATTCCCCGAATTTTATACGAAGGGATAAAAGATAAGCAGACATTAAAGTTCTAGGAAACAATAAATATGTCTCTAAAATATTCGAAATTTTTATTTTAATAAAAGTAACACTCTAAAATTTTCCTGTTCATCTAAAGAGAACAATAGTTTTCTATTATTTTATTTAAATGGAATAAAGAGAACGTGTTATATGCATTTGAGCTAATATTATACTTCAAATAGTGGGATTTTTTTCTTTTATCAAGGAATTCTGCTTCATAGAGAATTGCCTCAAACTCTAAAGAATGAAGTAATTGGGTATAAGCAGTAAATATTCTTCGAACTGAACACAGAGTTTACGAAAGGAATACTAAAACTATTGCTTTAAGATTTCTTTCATCAAACGTTTCAAGAAACATTATCATGTTAAGTGATAGTATCTGCTTTCAGCTATGATTTATACAACATCAGTTATTAAGAAACAAGTCGGTTTACTAATTTTGGATTTTTTTTAAATTGTTGTTAAATTTTATGAAATTTCTTAATGTTATATTTTATATTATGTCAATATTTGTTTTTAGGCAAGTGTAGGATTGCTACATTGCACTGGTTTAAGAAATGACTTTTTAAATAGGCTATAATTTAGATCTGCTGATCAGTTTTCTATCGATTAGTGTTCCAAAGTGAGCACTTTCCATTCGTATGATAAATGAATAAAAAAAATTTAGGAATGATAAAGCTTTGTTTTGATTTTTTTAAATCTTCAATAATTTCCCCTGTAGTTTGCAACAATTATACAAAACTGCTGGAATATTTTTGATATTCATATTTTCATAATTAAATTAGATATTTTTAATATTGTTTAGAAATTACGGTGTTTTATATTTGAAATTGGTAGATTTTTAAGAATTTATGCAACTAGAATTCTCTCTCAAAATCCGCACTTGTTTTTAAATTGATTTGTTTCAAATTTCAACTTTTTTTCAGGCAAAAACATAATTTACTTAACATTTAATTAGCTTTTACTATATTTCAGTTTGGTTCTAGTTAATTCTGATACTTTAAAATTAAAACTGATTAAGTGTTTCTTGAAAGAATTCGTACAACATACATATCGTGTGGCATCTGAATTCGGAAACAGGGCATCCCAATTTTCAGCGCCAATAAGGATGCCATCCAAATTGAAAAGGATTAGCTGAGATTTCAAGAATAATATTTTCGTTTTGAACTCCTAGATTTGCATGAACGTTCCTCTCACACATTTCGATGGTCAAAAATTGGTTTCAACAAGAAAAACTTCCACTGTCTCCAGGAACTTTCGTCCGTATGCCAGACACTTAATACTGGCGTGTGGAACCTGTAATGAAATAGTTAGCAGCAAAAGACGAAGCTGGAAGATAATGATATTATCATTAATGAAGTGGAAACAATTGGTTATAATGATACAGCAACAAACACAATGTGGAAAAATGGTGTTGTCAGCAATATAGAAGTTAATATTCAATGCCCATTGCACTTATTCTGCTTGCTTCATTTCAATGGGAGAATATTCAGACATTTTGTGAATACTAAGAAAGGCAAATTACGGGACCAGGGTCATTATGAATAGTAAGACATGGGATTGGAATTTTCAGGCTAATGTTAAAACAATCAAACTTATCCATACTGTGGCAAACTCATGGTTAATAAGAATAGAAAATACCAATGCCAATTTCGAACCAATCCAATTGAATGAAACCATTGTAATTAAAAGTGATCTTAAAAACGACCAAAAGTACCTTCTGAGTATTGTCTGAGCCCTCTAGATAAATCAATGTGCTTCAGAATTGATTGTAAGAAATCCTAGACTTATCAGCTATTTTTGATGGCTGAAAAGTGCAAAACGGAAACAATGTTTGGCCATTTCCAAAACAAGTTCTGTAAATGGATTCAAAATTACAATTACATATACTCCTTTCTTATTCAGTATTTAGTGACATCAATCTGCGGAAATTTGGTCCTATAAATATTTTGAAGTCATTTAAATAATAGATAGTTAAAAGAATTATCGATCCTACAATCTTGAAATTGATCCTTTAATCCTGTCATAGGCGCTATCTTGACGACAGTCATAAGAATTGTCAATTCTATAATCGTATGGATGACTGAAAACACAAATGAGGTTTATATTTTGAAAAGGTACTAAAGTCACGGATCTAAATCCTGAAATCTATAAAAAAGTACTTAATAAAAATTGTAATCTTTCAATGTCTCTCCCTCTGACTTAAATTGTCTTGACATGGTGAAGCAAAAAGAAGAAAAAAATAATGATAATTTTAGAGAAATGAATAGCCACGATATTTTAAAATAAGAATTTAGAAAAACATTAATTTAATTTTTTTTAATTCATTTTTACGACTATGTTTAAGAAATTCTTATTTTCTTCTTATTCTTCTAATTCCTATTTTCTATTTTTATTGGCCTTTAATTTACGTTTCACCATTATAAATATCATGGAACTTAGGAAATATATTTTCCCCCAATTCACGGTCAGGTATTGAAATTAGTAAGAAATCCAAATTAAATTTTTTGATTATTTGATAATTTAGTTTTGAAAATATTAAAGAAGGATATCGTTATTGAGAAAACACGAATATGAAAATTCTGGAATGTATTAATTTTTTAAGTTCATAATTAAGTGCAAAATTGATTGAAAAATTCCATTTTCGCAAAAATGAAAAAAAGTCATTAATAAATGCGAGTCATACTAGTCATAAATAAATGCGGATAAAACTAAAAGCTCCTTGTTGGAAATAACATGTTTTATTCAAAAAAATTTAAAACATTTTATGTTTACTTTTTTAATAAAGAGAACCAACATTTATGAATTTATTGTAGTTTAATAGTAAAATAAAATGTATTTGATATAAATTTTTGAAAAAATAAAGCAATTATGAATTTCTTCTTATTTCAGACTCCAATATCTGTATAAACAGGAGCACTTCCTTCAGGAATAAAGTTCCCGAGACAAATGTGAATGAAATAAGGAAATAAAACATCAGGTTTGTGTAAAAATTATTTTTAAAAATATTTAGAATTAATTGCTGCCTCTTTTGGAAATCAACTAATTATATTATTCTGTATAAATTCTAAACAAATAATTACTATTTAAATATTATATTTATGTATATATGGGGAGAAATAATAACTTCTGGAAATATATTTATATATTTAAATGTACTTGTGTTCGCTTGAATATAGCAAACCTTTATTTATAGCTTAACTATTCTTTCATAATATGCATTTAAAAACATTCAATAGTTTTATTGACTTAAGCACCAGAACCAATTTTTTAAAAGATGTAATAGACATGCGGTAAGTTTTAACAATAAAAGTAACACTATTAAATTTTTTTGCTTTATGTCATTTTTTATTTAATTGAATATTTTTTAATTAATTAATACACAATTAATTCATTTATTTATTTAATTCTTTTATTGATTAATACACAAGACAGTTGTTCATTGTTATCAATTGGCATAGTGATAATAATTGATATGAAGTGGTCTACAGCAAAATTATTTAATCAATCAACATAAAAGTCAGTCTGCATCAGAATTGCAGTTAACTCAAGCAAATGATAAATTGCTTCCTATTTCACTCACATTTTGCAAATTTAACTATGAATCCATTTATCTTCATTTAAACTGCGCCCCGTTGTATATAATGTCTTGGCATTGCATACAGAATCCAGGTATGCATATTGACGCCAAAAGTACAACCCGATTTCGCTGAAGAGCTGAAGTGTAAGTGACCCCAGTGTACGCTAAATCTGCCGGGACTGAACGACCTCACCCCCCTCTCCGCCATAGTGCGGAAAGAGAACAAAGCCATTACCCCACCCCCAGCGACAACTCCCTCCCATCCTACCGCTACTTAAAATTACGCGGTCTGACCAGAAATAACCCCAACTTGTGTCATAACGGATTGTTAATTTGATAATATGGTATGATATAAACATCTCCACAAGCTAAGGGTATTTTTTTTTTAAAGAATTTGTATGTTAATTCAAAATTTCTTCTTCACTCTTTTTTTTCCTCTTATTTTCTCTTAAACCTTTCTCTTATTCTTGTTTTCATTTCCTATTGATTGTGTCATCACAATCCTTTTCCTTTGTTTCTTAATAAGTTAGGGTTTTATTATTACTATTATTTTATAGAATTATGAAGGGAGCTTCGATAGATTCTTTCAGAGGTGAATTCTTTTGGAAGATATATCGAGCTTCAAAGCTCATGTTAATATTTAAAACATAAAGTTTAACTACATGAGTCGAACTCAAGTAAAGATAAATCCCACAAGCAAGGAAATCAGAGGGATGTTTTTTAAAAAATTGTTAAAATTTAAATTAATACATCTTTTATCCCTTAGAGCTTGGGAACCGCTGAATAAAACATTTTCACAGAGCTTTCTATTGCATTAATTTAATAATAAAAAGGTGAAATTGGGTCAAGAAATAAGGGAATATTTTAAAAGGAAGTTATTATGGGCTAAATGAAGACAAAACTTTGAAACTTACATAGAATTTGAATTTAAAATATCATTGCATATATAATTATTTGCTTTTCATTAAAATGTATATTAAGGTTATGCTTTGAATATTCACTCGGACACCCAAATTAACCAAATGTAAGAAGTATAAAATTTAGGGATGTTAAAAAATATATTTTCTATTTCTTTGGATATCTGTCGCTATGCTTCACATTTAAAAGTACAAACGAAAAATAAGGGCACCGCTAAATTTGCAAAGCTAAATTTTTTAAAATTAAGAACACTTAGAAATTTTTATTGTAGAAATAATAATAATTCTTTTATCGATCTCTTTGAATAAAGTAAATTCACTAATAAGGCAGGAAACGTGATTTTCATTTATTTATTTCTTTCATTTCAAAAAAAGAAAAGGTTTTAATATTATTTCTTAGATTGTAACATTTCTTTATGTTTCCTTGATGAATTATTTTATTGAAATAGAATGAAACCCTTCCATGCTTTAGAATTTCCGCCATAGATTCTAGGTATCTAGCTGAAGTTATCTCAGTTATTAATTCATGTATTTATAAATTAAAATAAGCTAACGAATCAGTATTTTTAAGATTTAATAAATCAATGGAAAAGCTCAAAATGAGGTGAGCGGTATTTCGCAGAACTCTCTTCATAAAAAGAAAATGCAATTTTAAAGGCCGAATTTAAAGCCATTTAAACAATTTTTAGTGTACAATGATAGCAAAGCGATTTCAATAAAACAAAAGTATATTTCAGTAAAACAAAAAATTATTTATTTTCAAATCAATGAAATTAATCTTTTTAATGTGCTTTAAATAAAAAATACACATGACGCAAGAAGGTTGCCATCATTTCAATAACGAAAACTAGTTTCCTAGATTGAACCACCAATTTTTTAAAGAGCATTTACTGCAAGCATACTATTTTATTCTAAGTCATATTTGCAAACAATGTGTGAACCCAAATATGATGCAAAACCCAGAAGTTTTTTTTTAACTTTATCATATTCCAATTTATGAATTCGTTTGGACTATAATTATTATAATTACACTGCGTTAAAGACTATTCATCTAATTTGAAGCACCAATACCATTGATTTAAATAAGATAATTGTTTCTGGTCCAGTCAGGGTAATTTTTGGACATTAACAATATTTTTTTTAAAATTCATCTAACCTTCTTTTAGTTATTTAAAATAAATTATTATTGTAAATTGTAGTTAAACGATTTTTTTTTTCTCAAAGGTTATAACAATGTATTTTGCTGCTTACTTTTAAGCACAGTAAAGGCTATTAAATTTTTCAAAATGTATATTTTGTGATTTTAAGACTTATTTTCTAAAGCTCAACCTTGTTGTGCTTCCTCTAAAAATTGATTACATAAATCACATTTAAGTATATCTTTGCAACATAATTTGTCTATTTTACATTCTAAATATTGAATAGAAATTAATTTAAGATATCTGTCCAGATTCGGCAAAATTTTCATAGGAAAACATCTATTCAATATACAACTCGTTACCGATAAGCATTTCATAGAAAAGGAATAAAATCTTTTAGCCCACTTTCTATTTTCGGGAATACAAATCTCTTTGGGCATTTTAAAGTACCATATTAGTACTTCAAGAAAATCGTATATTTTCTACCTATTAATTGTTAATAAAATATATATTTCGGGAAAATGCCGTTATTAATATCTCATTTTATATAAAAGTTTTTAAAAAAATGTGGAAACTACAAAATAGTCTAATAGCCTGCCAACGTCACACTTTCCGTAAACATGTAACAGTTCTCTTCTGTGACTCTTCATAAGAATGTTAGGGGGAGCATGAATGTTAAATGGCCATCCCTCAAACCTCTTTAAATGAGGGTGAGACAAGTGTGACTTGCGGAGCAGATGATTATTCAGTGCCGAAGTAAACGATCTTCGGAAAACAACTATCCGCAGTTTAATTTCGGTCGTCTTCTAATGGATGTTTCCCGTTGCAATTTGACAGGTGTTCACTGGAAGTGTGAATGTCGCTTGAAGCTAAGATCAGAACCTTTCAATGGAGCCTGAAATAGTGGAGTTAATAATAATTTTTCTTTCTTTATAATAGTAATTGAAACAATAGTTCTATTTTTGCCTTCAAAAGTGATACTACACCCCACTTGGGACTAGGGTGTAGTTTGCCTCCAGGCACGGAATTCTATCATCAGTGAGTTTCGTCCAAATACCCTGGTGTTTTCTCAACAAGCATCTAAAGTCCATGATTGAACCGTTTATCGTGTCCTGCATAATGGATTGGACAGACAAGTTTGTGAATCCCTTCACTGTCGTATAAATTACACATTTTTCAATATGTCTTTTGGCAAGCAGGTGCTGGGCTGGACGAAAGGATGGTCAAAAGGTGTGAATGAGGGTAGTTTAGGTAAAGGACAAAAATAGAGGGGTCGAATAAATAACATCAATCATTTTTATGGTCTTGAAGAAAATTTGGAAAGTCGTGAAAGACTAAGTGAAAATATTATAACATTAAAACTAGCATCCTCTTATAAATTGTTAAATTTTATTGATAAAATAAAATTCTCTGTAAAATACTATATTCCATTACCGTTAATGGACATTTTTTAGAGAAGTATAAGTTTTTAACAGTTGAGCAATGAAATATTTGAAGACAAACTTTAATATATAGTTTGATAGCTTATAAACTATATGAACATTTCTATGAGTATATTCATAAAGTAATTTTTTAATTATTATTTTTTCATTAAACTGAAACTTTTGAATCAATACTCTGCCTTTCTTGAAAGTTTTTCATTTAAAAAAGCGTTAATTTATAAGTTTTTACAAAAAAAGAAAACTACAAGTATTATCTAACATAGATTTAAATTAAGATTTTTTTACATAGCAATTTAGAATACAAATAAATCAGAGTGAACACAACTTGATGAGCCTGATGAGTAAAACGACATCAAAAATTCATATAAGAGAACTTTAACCCAATAAGTCAACTGTAATCATAATATTAATTAATTAATTAATTTACTAATGAATCAATATTTACGTTCTACGTACATAAACTAGTGCATTAATATTAATCGCCTGTTTTAAGAAAAAGAAAGAATCCCGTTGTCCCCAAAACGATAATCCATCAAACTTTCCAAAGCAAAATTCCCATTAGACCATCACGATGAACATAATCCTCATAATCCAAGCTTTATTCTTAAAATATACATAAACAAAATGCACGCTTTTCTAGTCTTTTTTCAAATGTTTATAGCCTTTTATCTGTAATTTAATGTGATAAATGTTTTCATTGCTACATATTTTGTTTTCTTTGATAATTCCGAAGTGTTTTTTATATATCATTAGTTATATAATTTGGATGAAATAAACGCATTTAAAACTTAAAATATTTGTAGATTCTAATGCAAAATGAAATATTCTTCGCCAAATTTAAAGATGAAGAACAAAGATACAAGCCCTTTTTATTCTTGTACGAAACGGTAATGATAAATTAAAAAAAAAAAGATGCGTTTACACAAAATGGCTCCCAGGTCAAATATCACAAAAGACCGCTTTTTTGTTAAAAATATTACGTATTACTTCCCCCGCCTCATAAACCTGTCTTCTGATACTGCATGCCAGAAAATTCAATTGAGCCTAAATAATAATATGCAAAACATTTTGAACTTATATCATTTACATTTTACATATAAACCTCACTTTTATAACATCAAAAAACTTAATTGGCTATTGAATTTTTTATAATCTGAAAGCCTTAATTCTTGCAAACAATCAAGAAATAAGCTAATAAATACATAAAAAAACACTGCGTAAAAAAATGCCTTTCCATTTGAATTAAAAATCAATTTATAAAGAAAGTGAAAATTCTATGCATGCTTTGCAAATAATGAAATTAAAGTTTTAAGTGCTTATATTTAATAACTAAAAACGTGTTCAGCAAATAGTTTCTTAAAAATGATGAGATTTAATGAAGATCCTTTATCACTTTGGTCAGGCATGAATTAAATTTTTATTATGCATTACTTAATTATAAAGTATGTATCTAAAATGCGCAGATAATTGAATAACGTATTCTTTACTACAAATACCTTTATTCTCAAATGAAATAAAATTATCATTTTATGAAATATGCAACTACGTGTTTCTAAAAAATAAAGATGTCGTATTAATTATCCAAAATTAAATCATTCATTTACATTAAAAATTATCGCGTATCAAATAAGAATCTAAACCATTAATGATTATTTGCTCATATCACGCATATGAAAAGAAACTGATATTTAGGTACTACAAATTATCTACAAATGTTATATTTTGCTTGAAAAAAATGAATCTGATTTACATAATTATTTTTAGATATCAAAATCATTCATACTTCAAATAATTATTTATATAATTGAATATATCACAGATTAAAAATTACTTTTTTAATCCTGTTAAATTGTATAAGTAAATAAGTATATAATGTCTACAGATATTTCTAATCTTAAAATTTCAAAAATTGACATTTTATTATGAAATATTTAGTAAGAAATATTTATAGCTTGTAAAAATCTTCCTAATGACTCATAAACTATTAATAAATATCACTTGATGATTTTTATCCTTAAATAAAGATCATCAATAATATGAAAGGAGAAATAAAATCCAAACGAATCACTTAAAGAGTTGGTGGAACACAGAAGTTTCAAATAAAATAACCATTAACCATAAAATAACCATAATGACCATTAGTTAATAAATCGTTTTTTAAAATTCGTTAAAATTACAAGGAAATTGCGCAACAACTAAATTTAAATCATTGAAAAGATAATTTTTAGAATTTTAGGATAATATTAAAAATGTTATTTTGAAAGATAATATTTTCAAAATTGTCGTGGCAAGATATATTGAAATATCATTTACTTTTTCATTAATTAAAATTTTCTTTCGAATTTCAAAATACCACTTCGATATGGACATACCATTCGCCAAAGTATATTATGTATATTTTTAGTAAATATATCCCAATTATATTTGACTCAAATATAATTTGGTAATTTTAACTTGGTAACTGCCTTTTAGTATATTAGTAGAGATAATTACTCAATGGGCATTAAATAAGGTGACTCCTTATTCTAAAACACGTCATTAGAGTAATTAAAAAATAAACTTTATGTAACTCTTTTGAATCCATTCGATCATTGTTTCTGCTATTGCTAAAATATGCTTCGTGATAAATGGTATCTATCTGTAAACAAAATAAAAATGCACATTGAGAAATATTTTACTAGTAAGCGCCAGCACATTCAGAAATATTTTACAAGTAAACGCCAAACGTTTTCGAAAAATGGTATAAAGATGCTGCCTAAGAGGCTGAAAAAGGCAATGGCGCAGAACAGTTTGTACATAACGCAATAAATTTAACTTAAACAGCAAATATCGTGTATTCCTTTTGTGTCAAAAACTGGAAAGAAATTTTTGAACACTTTGATATATCGTGAGAAATTCTGAAATACCCTGCGGAATTAATTGATATATTACCTTCCGATTTTCTAAAATGACCTGAAACTGTTCAGGTATATCCTCTATCTTCCTATATCTTTGAAAGAGGCTTTAGTTTTTCAGACATTTGGTTTCGATCAATGGCTCTATTTACTATTTTGTTTCGAGAAACATATATTGAATTAATTCCCAAATTTTAACAAGACTGAGTTCTACCTGTTTGATCATTTTAATTTTTATGAATCTGAGGGTGGAGTGGAATTGTGACTTTTTTCTAAATGCAAATAATTGATTCTTCAATCGTATGTCCTCTAAATAGGGTTTCTTTACATATTCTCTGCCTGCCCCAATTTGAAAAGGAATAATACTCTTTAAGACGAAAGGAAGACATTATTGTACCACATAGCAATTATGGGGAATATTATGGCACAAATTGAGAATCTGAATACTTCGCAGTCAATGAATGATAATAAAATGTTGATTGAAGTAATCACCAAACTTTTATGGACATTCAAAGAAGTCACACGAAAATGCAGAATTTTTTTAATATTTCCCTTTTCCGTATTGCTAGGAATATTGGATTGCGAGAAAGATTACTGTATTAACCATTAAAAGAAAATCCTTATATTTTGCAATTTTATGGAAAAAATTAAAGGATGAAACTATTGTTAATCTTGTGAAGGCCATAATAAAATCACGGAGATTTGATTGCGTGAATAAAAAGATTAATTCCAATTTCCTCGTCAAAAAATGATTTTTTAAATATTAGACATTTGCGATTGGTTCCCTATTTAGATTTTAACACTTTTTTATGCATAGCTCATTTCAGCGTACTAACTCATACCTGTTAAATTGCGCGATCTCTAAAGCAAAGAATAAACTTTAATCAAAACCCTTGAAAACGCGA
Organism: Argiope trifasciata; assembly: GCA_026543055.1. Lineage (NCBI taxonomy): Eukaryota > Metazoa > Arthropoda > Arachnida > Araneae > Araneidae > Argiope > Argiope trifasciata. The sequence continues at coordinate 1,143,968 of JAPMOQ010024920.1, read as the reverse complement.
AGCCTTGAAAAGTTGAAGTAATTGCTATCAAACATATTTGAACTCGCAACTCCCAACTGGAACTTACAAAAAATGCCACTATACAAGAAAACAAATTGCTAATTAGAATATTGTAACGTTTATCAAATCGAACTTTGCTAGCCACATTATTTTACCGAAATGACAACTTAGCAGTAGTTGATTTATAGAAATATAAGTCTTCGAAATGGATGAGTAAATGACCATTGATTATTAAAAGTTTTCTATTAATGCTAGCTGAAGAAACAGGTTCGTTTAATGTGTGTTCTTTCAGAAGGCAGCCTATTTATGAAGAAGCAATAGTGAAGATTCAGCTTCAGGTGGAAAGATACAAAGTTTTCAACGTACAGGCTAGTACCTATGTACTTCGCGTGGCATAAGAATTGGGTGTATTTTTTCAACTATTTAGATCGTGTGAAGCATCCTCTGGTTTTATCTATATGATCGTAAACTTGCAATGGTGTTTTTTTATTGTTACTGTCTTTTCCTCAACACAGGTTCCTATTTCAGTTTGTTGCTCGCTTTGGGGGTGATTCAAAATGGCTTGGAATATCCTCTGATCAGAAGAAGAACTTTTCATTTGGATGATTCGATGAATACTTAAAGCTACCGAATTCGGGATCCAGAAAATTAGCTTTCAGTCGAACTGGCCTTTTTGCAGTCATCAATGACGAGGTTTGTTACAGCTTTTATTTTCGGTCCATATTTATTCGAGAAATTAAGCTCCAGAAGACTAGTAATATACCCAATTACCAGGCAACAATATGCATCTTTGTCACACAGTAAAATTGTTCCTGCTCTGCAAGTACTTTCTACATGCGCAATTTTTATGCATAAATGAGCCCATTCCTCATCATGGCATGGTAAATTTTTGAAAATGAAACGTTTTGTTTTAAATAAATAGAAAGTGTAAGTATGTTGACAGTCTTAATTTCAAGGTAAAAAGTCTGAAAAAGCGATAAAGCATTAAAATATAAATACATGTAAACATATTTAAATGCTGAAATATTCATATTTCTTCTTAATGGATAATGACTTTTAGATACTTAACCATATGTAATAAGTTTCTACTGAAATAACTTAAGAACTCAAGAGGGCTATGTTTAGTAAAGGTACTGCATTAATCCTGTCCATCAATAAAATTGTCTGTGAATAAGTGTTTGATTGTTAAAATGCAACTGACTTTTCTTAACTCGATTTTTAATGAATAATCTTTCTTAAAATGCAACAATACAAAATAATAGAGTTACATGGAATACAATGTTTCTATTTGCGTTTTCTGATAACTTTTTGAATCATTTTGTGCTTCGATTCCCTTATTTGCTACATATTTTCAAAAATGTAATTTCTTTCACTCTTTGAAATTTGTTTTTAGGCGTACCTATGTTTGACATTTGAATATTTTTTAGCAGATTAAATAGAAAATAATGATTTAATACCTACCCAAACACCACTTATGTATTATCATATCCATAATCTTTCAATTTTCATACTAAAATCACCTGAAAGAAAGCAATCGTTCCAGAACAATGGCTCCAGGTGTTACATACAAGGCTTTCGTGCATGGAAAAGAATCATTCATTTCATCCTTAGTCTGTCAAAAGAACGGGGACGGCTCTCTCTTATTTCTTCATAATGACGAGAAACAAACGTATAAACAAGTGAATATCGCATTTCAAAAGCATTTATGCGGGAAATACTTTTCTGTCCATTCTTGTCATCTAATGAATAAACTCGTCCACAAAAGCCAGATCCATTTATTTATTTATTATTTGTCAATTTCAACTAAACAGACAGTGTCGTGAGAAACTCGTAGCAGATTGGGTGGAGAAAGATATTGATCTCCTTTAACAGTCAGGTAAGTAGACATGAGGCAATTGAAGCTATGCTTTATTGGCGCTAGGGAAATCAATCACCTATCAATGTCTACGTACAACTGGATATCGAACGGTCTACTTGTTGCTTTGCTACTTTTATAGCACCTCCCAGATATCTTCTTTAGTCATATTACTTAGCAAATTTTCTTATCGACTCATAATGCTAGTTACAAACAAAATAAAACAAAATCTCAAGTCGTTTCATTCAACAGATATTCATCTAATTCTTCCAATTCTTCGGTCAATTTTTTGAAAATTGTTATGAATTGCTAAGTATTACACTTGGTAGATATTGATACTTCTCAAGAGAATGGCTGAATGATTGATAGATGCGTAAATCTCACAATGCAGTTGAAGAAAGATCGCTTTTTAATGAATTGCTGGAAAGAAAAACCTCTGTTAGGCGTAAAATGTCGATAGATTGTTAGATTTAGATAGATTGTTTTTTTGCGGGTTTCATTATAGAATGTTGTTTTTTGATCAATCACGCATCTATCAGTTTACTTGTGGTCATTTATGTGGTGCATGCTTTTTTTCCCCTTCGTCTTACGCTTCAAATCGTTGCTTCTTTACATCTTTAGAGTCCCACTTACCATATTACCTTACTACACATACTATCCATTACTATTTTTAATTTTGTGATTAGATTTTTAGTTAAAATTTATTTACTAAAACAATAACTAAAATTAAAGGTTCCATGCCTATAAAATTCGCTCTTTCAACTTAAAAATTCAATTGGTAAATAAATTTAGTAATGTTATTATTTAAAAAGTAAAAAATAGTCGTGATGCAAATATCAGCCTCAACGCAATGTGTCAGTAGTGTCATTTATTTGTGTTTTTGGAGTTCGTATGTCTCTTTATTCTCCTAAAAATAATGAAATATTAAAAGCATTTTCTGTTGAGATTGAAAACTCTTGGAAAAAGCAATTTATAAATCTATTGCATTACTAGCGCATGATTCGTAGAGCTATGAAGAGAACATAATAACAGTTCCGATGCCGGCATTTCGATAGCCCCATCGAAAGTGCAGGGGTACGGGTGCAAACAGACCAGATTCAATCCAACCACTGTAGTGGGGGTGTTACTACAAGCTGGCTATATGAATGAGAATTAAAGGGGAACTCCAAAACATAGGGACGAATGAAAATCACTGTAAAGGGAACAAGTACAAATTGAAAATCGCAAGTTCTATTATGTGTAATTGATCCTCGGCATGTTCAAAAGAATTATTAAATGAGATAAAATAAATTTTTATCTAAATGATCGATTCCAGTCTAATGAAATTCAACATTCGCAAGAAATATGTTACATTTTTTAATGTTTTCTAATAGATGTAATTAAAGAAGAGAGGATAAGTAGCACCATACATTCAAAATCATTTACCATCAACATGCACCATTCATATCCGTCATTCAACACATCCTTAACATCAGGAATTCTAATTTTTTATAAAGTGGAAACAAAATTTAAAACAGGGGAAATTAATTAAAGTTATTCTATGGTAGGGAAATTTGTGGAATTAAGAAGTAGCCTGACATTTTTTTTTTAAATGAAAATAAATGAAAGTCTTATAATTCTAGGAAAAAAACATTTATGGGATTCTAACTGAAGTGAATCGTGAAATGCTTTTCACTGTTTCTTTCCCGATGAAAGGGCATATTTTACAGGATATTGCTTTCATGAGCAGCAATTTTTTAAAAATATAAATAAAATAATTGTATTGCCGATTAATCTACTGTTGAAGAGATTTTCTTTCATGAAAGTATTTTTCAATTAGCTTTATATAAAAGAACATCATAATAGTATTTATTTTTATGAAAATAAATTTTTGTGTTCATCGAAAAGAAAGACAGCTCATTTAAAGCACACGTAAAACAACACAATAAACTCAATAAAGAAGAAAATTTCGATTAAATGTTAAAGATTCCTTACACAATAAAAAATTAACGTTTGAAATTAAATCCTAGAACATTTTATTTATATTTCAAATAAAGTAAATATTACTTTAAGCTTCAAATAAACGTCACAATGCGTGACTTTCAAAGCCCAATCATCAAATAAGCAATTGCCTACTTTGATAGAGGGTGTTTTTTTTTTGTATTATTTTCTGGGTAATTCATTTTGCATTATTTCGAGGTAATTTAATATTTTTCTCTCATTTGATTATAAGATCATTGTACTCAAACTTCTTACAATTGAAATCAAGTATCGTTTAAGTTTGTGAAGTTCGAGCGTTGTTCTTAAGCCTTATTTTTTTCATTCACATTGTCTTTAAAGTTTCACTTGAAAGAAAGAGTATTTATATTACTGCTAGCTAATTGACTCAAAATTCAATCAATCTGGAAAAAGATCGATATTGTTATTTATACTCTAGATATTGAAATTAACTCTCTTGATGATCTTTAGCAATTAAATATTTTTTTAAAATTTCCTTTAGCTTTTTAATACCTTTTGTACAAATATTAAATGAAAATCAATAAATAATATCTGAATTTGGGAACTGGAAGGATGAATGCGAGTCAGAAACTTGAATTGCCTATAAACCATTAGAGGGTTAAATTCAACAGTGGTGGCTTAGTACTACAATAATTTTACAAATTTCGCTTCTCCATTTCTTGTTTTTTTTTTTAATTCTAAATGCACCATATTTCTGCTAGCATGTTTGAGATAATTCTTTAAAAATATTTGAACATGATTCAACTCATTTACAATCTTGCTGTCAAGTCTTTGTAATCGATGAAAATTGTCGGTTCTGAGCAAGCTATCTTCTACAAACTAAAATAATATGCATGGAAATCAATTCACTCTTAAAATAATATGTTTCTTGATTTTGCATATTGAAGCTCTAAAGCATAATTTTACCTTAACGTAACAAAGGGGGATGTACGTAAGAGCGCATTGTTTCTTATTGTTCATACGAGAGTACCTATCTAATCAGTATTTTGTGCCCATCAGTGAAACAAAGTGAATAAATAAGTTGAAAAACTAATACTTCTGATTTAATGGAAACCAATCATTTCAAACTTCCCTTTTTCTTAATTTTTCCAATTTTTTTCCTAGCTTCTATTAGTTTTATAGCTTATTTTATATGTAAAGAAAAGAACATGGAAAAGGAAAAAACATTTGAATGATTCAACTTGTAGAATAAATCTTTATTAAGTTCATTCTCAAATGATTGCCATAAATGAATACATTCTTTTCAGTCCTGTTTTAAAATTTAGCTGCAACAATTCTAAATTTTTGAGCAAAGAAAGGAGCAGAGCGCACGGAATATCGAATTATTTTGAATTACTTTATTCAAGCATATAAGAAATTTAAAATAACAAAAGATTTTATTCTGTCGATAATTTAAATGTTCAATATAGTTTCCCTCCTGAATTTGTTAGTCTAAAAATATCTATATAAATGGATAATATTAATATATCAATATTAATATCTATATTAAAGGGTAATATTAATATATCAATATTAATATCTATATTAATGGGTATGTAATAATATTATGAGCCCATAGTATTTGCTTGCAGTTTAGGTGGGACTTTATCCTTATAATTCCATTTCAATAACATGTATTGCTCGAGTATCACGTACCGCTATTACATGACGATTTTCAATTCTGAAAAATATTCAGAATAGAAAAACAGCTAAGGAACAAAAACGACAAAAAGAAGAAACAACTAACTGGACCCATTATGAGAAGAAATTATTAGTTGCTGAATCCAACCTCCAAATAGTGAAACTCGTTCACCATTCGCCCCTGGCTTTGTGATGTGTTCGGCATGAATAGTACCGTTCATTTAACCACAATGGCTGCGATTTCTCGCGCCAGCTCTTGCACCCCTCGCCCCACCCCCAGTCGCTTTTTGATGCCTTTTGAATTTTGATAGGTATGGGTGGGCACGTGGTCTGACACCCTGCTAATTCAGTGAAGATTTACCGCGCAAAGCTATCCGCAATTAGACCGCTCAAATACAGGTTTCTTATGAAGACGGATTGCAAAGCTGACTGAAAATCATCATCTGATAGCATAAGGAAAACCAAAAAGAATTGGCTAGTTTCCTGCTTATTTTAATTGATTAAATAACTGAAAATGTTTTTATAGCGTGCGAGGCTAATTGAGTATGAGATTATTGCGTCATTACGCGAATAAAACGTTAATTATATTTCTGACGATATAGGAAATTGGTATACAAATCTCGTGCTTATTTAAACGAATCATCTTTTAAAAAGAAATACAGGTGAGTAAAAAAAAAAAAAGAAAAAAGAGGAGCAAATCAGAAAGCAAAAAATGAAAATGCATTTACATCAATTTTCCTAAATCTCATAATTTTTTTTAGTATGAGTATCTCAACTGAACTTTTATTAGTTCGTAAAGCTGTCGAAATTGGGGGAAATGCTGTCGAATTTGCAATCGAATAGAAAATCGCATCTTTTTTGTTTGTTTGTTTTGTTTTGCATACGTAATTTTATTATTTAAAATGTGCGAATAACTTTGGATAAATATCATTAAAATTATACCTGAACTGATTACGTTTATTTGTTTATGACAACAACCATACGTTATTCGTTTAGTTTCCTATCTGACAAGTCTTCTTTTACAGGAACTTATTAAGAAAATTTTCTATACATTTTTTGTTGTTGTTGTTGTTATTTTTACATTGAAAAGTTCTTGGTACAAGGTTGTAATAATTCGTCAATCATTCAACGGATAGTATCATTTGCTTATGAATTTTGCAAAAGAAAATGTCAAACAGTTTCCTTTTGATATGTATGCTAAATTTGAAAACAACAAAGCTTTAATGACCCTGAAAGTGCCTCTTAATGGTATTTTATTATTCATTTTCCGAAAATAATTCTAATGTTTGAGTTCTAAATTCAAGGATTTGAATAATCGGGTACAATAACATGTCTGGTTCGTGGATCCAATAACAGAATTTTCGCTTGAGGGAGGTGTGTTTATTTGTGGCAGTTATTTCAAAAGAAATAACACTGAGAAAACACTTTATACATCTTAGCAGTAGTTAAGGTTTTAATACGGATCAAAATTATAATGAATGACCCAAGTCAAAGAATATCAATATGTTCCTAATTCTATAAACTGTATTACTGATCCTAACTGTGTTTTTTTCTGGTATGATTATATATGCTTTATTTTTCCAAATTTTATTTTTTAAAAACTTAGAGTATATGCTGTTAAAAGATGAATCTGGATGCATTTTTATATGGAAACGATACAAAAGGAAGAAGAAGAAATTGTTAAGACTTCGTCAAGGTATGCTTACCTAAAGTCTTAAACAAAATCCCTTTAAAATTTTAAAAATCAAGCTTTAGCATTATCGAAGGGAATGAAATTTCGGTGCATGAACAAGAAACAACGTAACGCTAAACAAATTAAAATCCATTTAGACCCCATATTAATTCAATAATCTTCTTTTACTATCAAAAAGATGTCATTAAGCATGAAATAATGGCATAAATAAAATGATGCATGTTTTACTAAATGAATATTTGTCTTTTTTATAGTTATATTAACATCCCATTTTAAAAGCAACACTAGGAATTATTTAGGAATTGGCATCCCCTCTTCAAACCTCCACACCACACTAGCGGAAGGACTTGGTCCAGACGGTTTTAACATGGTCCAGACCCACTTAAGGCCTTAACACACGGCAAAATATCTTCGGCACTTTCAAAGTTTCACATGATTGGTTAAATTTCGTTTGGGGACAATATTTCCGCCGGCATTTTCGAACTGGTTAGAAAAAGTTGTCTAATTTGAAACTTGCTTGACCTTTTTTTTGAGAGTAGAAACGGAAAAGTGCTGGAGAAATTTCACCGTGTGATAAGGCCTTTACATGACAGTTTTTCAGTGGAATCGGGTCTCGAACCTGAACCCCCTCGCTTTCGAAGTCAAGACCTTATCACCAGGCTACCGTGACAAAAAGGATTGCTGGAAAAATCTGAATATTTCAGCAAATTAAATAGAATCAAAGGCCAAAACTTCAGATTGGTGGGGAGTGAATTTTTATAGATCGAGTGATCAGTTCAAAGATCATCATCTGACCATTGCTGAAAGAAGAATCAATTAAAATAAAATGTTTAACCTCTTCTATGTTAAGAAAGATGAAAATAGGTTGGATGCATACAAATGAATTCTTTGATTAAATGTTTTAACTGAAATTGCACGTGAACGGATCTTTTAATTCCGCTATGATCAGTTGACGAGAAAAGGATGAATGTTCGAATTTTGGTTCAGACAGCATTCTTTTCTCTATTTTTTTCTTAACAAAAGAAATCGCATATAAATAAATTTCCTCAAATGCTATGGTTAAGTAAAATCCATTTATTCAGAGTGAACTCGCGTAGGGTTTCTCGCAAAAGAAATCTTTTAATCTGTTCTGAAAAAAGAAAAAAAAAAGAAAAAAAAACGTAATAATTACTGTACGAAAACCGCTATCAAAGGATAAATTAAATTTTGGTATCTATAACATTTTTTATAAAAAGCCGATTATTTAATAACAGTTTTTTTCAAATAGATGGTTATAAGTTTTATCGTATTTACGTAAAACAATTATCTTTATTATTATTTTGCATATTACTAATCAATACAGCTTGCTATTATTTGTGATGGATTCTAATTTCAAGTATAGCGAACAGCTTATAGCAAATGTACTACGATTTTCCAATTTTTTGCTTGTTTTACTGAAAATAGTGTACATGAAACTGCTTGTCTCAACTATAGACTTCACTAATATAATTTTCTACTGACAATTTTAAAAAAGAGAGTTGCTTGTTTCATTGATTATGTTTCAATAATTGAATTTTCATTTTAATATTAAAAGCATTTCTGATAAAGGTTTAACTACGATGACACATACAAAACATGAGTTAAATGACTTAAAGTGTCTAGAACTCTATTATAAAAATAAATTCAATCAAATTCAAGCAAATTCCGATCGTGGAATTCTGATTTATGCAAAATATGAAGCTCCAGTTCTCATCTTAACTGAAAATGGTTCTGCGCAAACAATTTGTCTAATCATTATTACAAAAACTACTAGATATCTATAAACTATTATCTATCAAATTATTAGAAAAACTTATAGAAATAACAATTTCGATATCTAGTTTTATTTTGGCATCTTTAATAAATGTCAAGATTCAAGGAGTCGATTTCAATTATGAACATATCAGGTATTTCAAAAATAAAATGTTAATTTTTGTATAAAAATTGACATTGTACAAAATTAAATTAACATTTTGTACAAAAGCTTTGGAATTAAAGAATTTCAGATTCGAAACCCGATTCCACCGTAGAAACATCGTGTAAGGGTGTGTGGTACATGTTGAATCCATCGGTGTTAAACTTCCTTCCATTGGTATAGTGGGGAAGCTTGAAGAGATGGGATGCCAGCTCAGGTGCTATCCTCGTCATCTGACCACGGTTCAAAAGTAAGAAGACCATCTCAAAACAACTCTAGTGTTGCTTTTAAAAAACATTGGGGACATTAATATAACTAAACTAATTAACTTTGTAAAATGGTGAATCTTAAATCCTTAGTTAATGGCAAGTTGCATTTAAATCCATTCTGAAAATCCAGTGCTTGGTTACTTCGTTGGGCCTCCATGGATCAATTTACTGTTACTCCAATATTCCAGTCTTCCCTAACGTGTTTCGAGTGTTCACGAAAATATTTCCTTTAAGTGTAAAGTAAAATTGTGCAGCAACTCCAGATGTAAAATGTGTCCTATTTTTTAAAGAATTTTATTTTCTCTCATAATAATATTAAATTGGAGTGCAAAAACTTTAATAAAATATATTTTTTAAAGTATGATTTGTGTTATACGGTATAAGTGGGGCAAGTCAAGAATTCCCTTGATTTGAGGATTGATTCACATCGATCCGAAATCAAACATTACAATTGCTCAGAAAAGTTAATCATAAAATTTGGTTTCTTCCAAAAACATGAATTTAATAGTCTCCCTTATCCCAAATTTAAAAAATTAAAGCTAAAAAAAGAAAACCTCAATATACTAAAATAAAAAAAATCATTGCCTCATAAGTGCTTAATGATCTATTTCAGAATAAAATGATCAATTCTTATAACTCCATTGCGTCACAATACTATACAGATTGTAACAACACCAAAAGGCGACTGTAGAAGCAGTGATTGAAATAAAAAAAATCAATAAATAATATAATGAAGAAACTAAGATTAAATTAAGCCAAGAACTTAAAAGAACAGAAAACGACATCATCTAAAAATATCAACTCTAAATTACTAAAAATTTTCTTTCCTTCATTAAAAATGAATTCTTTCATATTTTGGAAAGTTTTCTACGTAATTCCTTGACTCAAAACCAACTGCTTCTCATTCTTACTCATGACCTTTATTAAACAAGAATTAAAACGATTAACCTATAACAGCGGGATAAAACAACTATATACATGACGATTAATTTAAGAAATAATTAAAATAAGGAATAAAAGGAACTAATATTCAAAGACACAATATTCCACCAAAGTCTCCTAAAAAAATATGCTAAACCGTTTCCTCAGTGACCAAAACAATTTCTGTCCAAAAATCGCCTTTAAATTTGATATACTCATGCAATTCTTCGTAGAAACGAAACAAATATTATACTTTAACCTTAAAGATTTCATTAGAAATAATTACAAACCAATCAGTTAAACTAAGAAGTATTTTCGGACATAGAAATATTAACGATAATATTCAAGCTGATTAAGAAAACTTCATAATTACTTCTATTAATAAAGCAGCCAGTAATTGCGTTATCATGAACAAAAATGCTTTTTTGATATCGATAAAGGGTTAAAGACATGAAATCTGCATATTGTATACTTCTATTACCACTTCTTCAATAAATCTATTTTTAAAAAATATATATGTCATAACGTTACTAAAAACATACCATTTATTGTTGCCTATCCAGAATTTTATAAACAATTATTAAAATTTAGATTCAAAACTTGCCGTATCAATACTTATACGAACATACCCGGAAGTATTTTCTCAAAACGAAAAGGAAAATTACACCTAGATTATAAAATAAGTCATTAAATTTCGTCAAAAAATAAAATTTATTCAATAGAAAATTATGACTTTCAAGGTCTTTTTACTAGTATTCCAGTAGACAATGAAGAATTATCTTAATGAGATATTTCTATAACCTTACAAACCTATTCAGCATCCCAACTACTCACCAGAAAAATTTGACCTCCTACTGCTTTCACAATAATTTTACTTACAACAAAGAAAATACTTTTAAACAAGTAAAAGTTATCCACAAACTAATTTTTCCTCTTTATTGGCCAATCTGATTCTTCATTTCTTTAAAAGAACTCTCGTTTTAAAAGTCGACTCCACCTTCACTACATTGATGACCTGTTTTATATTTAACCTCCAAGGTTTCTCTTTATTAAACTCAAATTTTTATGCAAATAAATAAAAACTTGTTAAAACTAGTAATCACCAACACCTTTCAATATTTTAAAGCATAATTATCGAAAGACAAAAGAATATAAAAATATATTAAGGCAAAAGAAACGATTTCAGATTTGGTGTTAATAGATATATTTTTTGGAATTCTAATGCTTCAAATAAAATCTACAAAATTACTTTTTTAAATCACAAGAATTAATAAAATATGCGATGAAGCAAAGTCGGTTAAAAAGAACTTAATAGACAATCGTACCTTCAATAACATTCCCACCCTTGTCTTTAAACTTTTCATCAGTAGCTTTAAGATGCAAATAACGAATTACATTTCAAAGCGATTTCAGTAGAATCATTTGAAAATTGTGGCAGTGTCACCTAACCAGAAAGGTAGGAATTATTTTTCAAAAATGCGTCTTTTAGTAAAAATGTAAAGATTTCAAATATTTAAAAAGTTATTATTTATTTTTCTTCCCAGTATCTCTGATTTAAAACTATTTTTGCCAACCATTTTTGTCTTTCATAATTGCTTTAGCCATATGCTTAGCCATTACGCTTTAGCCATATCTTCATTACACCAACTGTTCTTAGCACTCAAATAGCAACCCTGATAAACGCGGGCTAAACTCACGTCACGTGACATAGTTCAGACACGTCGGTTGCCTTCCACCCATGCCGATAACTCGTTTTATTTAATAATTACTTTCTTTTATTGTATTTTTGTCTTGACTTGTTATATTATACCCTTACTTTGTATTTATAGTTTCATTTTATTATTTTAATTTATTTTATATCTCACTTTTGTAGATCTCAGATTTATGTCACTCCCTGATCGACAGACTAGGAAAGCAAAAGGCGGGAAAGCATTCGAAACTTTTATAATTTTTTGAAAGGAATCTATTTACACAACACTTTGGTTTTGTTCGGTAAAATGTTGTTTTTTTAATTTGGCTTTATGGGTAAATGGCTTTAATGGGTATGGCTTTGGCTTTATGGGCCGCTCAGTCGGAGGTCCGCTAATGAATTCGGAAGAATTAAAAGTGTCACTGAACTACTTTAGAGAAGATTCAATATAAGAAATGAAACAGACACTGAAAATTTTAGTCCAGGATGATTAGCTCAAAATACTGAAAATGAGTATCGTTCTATAAGTATCAAATGAGTATCGTCAACGTATAAATAAGTATTGCGAAAAGAAATGACTAGATAGCTGCTGTTAAATTGACAGAAACAAGTACTGACACCAGAATATTACACCAGATACTGTTTAAAGGATTGGGCCTTGTTAATTTGTTTACATATAAGACAATTAAATGTATTCGATTTAGTATTTCCAATGAAAACAAAAGATGTCATTGGTGTAATGAACATGCCAATCAAAGTGGAAAGTATACTATTCATCGAAATTTTGCACGAATCTGGAACTATTTTTTTTTTCTTCTTCTTCTCCGCTGAGTCACTGCAAATAATCATACTGTACAAAGCATACTTTGTTTTCTATTTTGAAATATGTCGCCGCATTCAATTATAAATTAAATGTCTAGTTAACACTTTTCCAGCCTGTTACAATATAATATTTTAAAAGACAATTGTACAAATATTTTACCAATATTCTCTAAATAATAGAATATTTGAAAAAAAAAGCATTCTAATTCAATAAATTGAGAACGTAGTGATTAAAAATATTTTAAGTTTCAAATTGGACTTCCAACAGGAAATGTATGAAATAGAAGATCAATTTAAAAAATTTATTGGGTTGTTCGGAAAGTCATTTCGTTTTTTTTTAGTGAAAATGAAAGACGATTTTCGTATAATGAATAAGCATTTTATTAAATTATGTATTGGCCATTCTGATCCAACACCCTTTGCCATCTTTCTGGTAGTAGCATGATTCCACGCTCATAAAATGTTTGGTCTTTGCTGGCAAAAAACTGATCCAGGTGATTTTTGGCATCTTCATTTGAGGTAAAGGTTTTACCGTCCAAAAAATTTTGCAGGGACCGGAACAAATAATAATCCGAAGCCGCCAGATCTGGAGAATATGGTGGATGTGGCAGTGTATCCCATTCAAGCAGTAAAAGCGTTTGGCGAGTGACCAAACTTGTAAGAGGTCTCGCATTATCTTGGTGGAACACTACACCTTTTCTGTTGATTTACTCTGGCCTTTTCTGTTGAAGTGCATCGTTCAGTTTGTCCAGCTGATGACAGTAGACTTCGAATTAATTGTTGTGTTATCCTGTAAAAGCTGTAAAAAAACCGATTCCTTTAAAATCCCACCAAACAGACAGCATCACTTTTTTTTGATGATATTGGCTTTCGAAATGCTTTGAGCCGGTTCATCTTTTCAGCTCCATGATCATTTGCGTTTGACATTGTTATATACAACGCATTTTTCGTCCCCAGTAATGATGCGCTTTGAAAATGAATCATTTTTGTGACGTTTGAGGAGCGAATCACAGACATGAACGCGACGACACAAATTTCTCTCCGTGAGAACATGGGGAACCCATATATAGAGCTTCGAGGTTAATCCCAGGCCTTTCAGGTGGTCATAAACAGTTGAATTCGATAACTTTAAGATCTCACCGATCTCACATGTTGTTATTCGCCGGTTTGCATCAACTAATGCCTTTATCTTGTCTTTATCAGCTTCAACCGACCTTCCAGAACGTGGTGCATCTTCGACATCAAAATTGCCGGATCAAAATTTTGCAAACCAGTTCTGACACTGGTGTATTGTCAACACATCTTCTCCATACACTTCGGTTAATTTCTTTCTGGCTTGAACTGCATTTTTACCTTTTCTGAAGTAAAAAAGTAAAATATGACGAAAATGCTGCTTATTGCTCTCCATATTTAAAAGGGCACCAACCAAAAACTACTGCGTAGAATTAATAGAACTTTTTCACACACAAGCCTTGCAATATCAGCTCTCAAGACATATAACGGTTATGCGGCTTAAGTGTGAAGTTGGTTTCGAAAAAACGTAATTAAGTCCTCTGACGGGAAAAAACGAAATTACTTTCCGAACAACCCAATAAATTGGTATAATTTATGAAAAAGGAAAATGCATTCATAATTCGGGAAATTGCGAACATGGCGATTAAAAATATTTTGAGTTTCAAATTGATCTTCCTAAAAGGAAATGTATAAAATATCAGATCAATTTAAAAAAATTAAACTGATTAATCATACCTAGTATTTATTGAGCTATCTACAGATGGAATAACACTTACAATTTTCCGTTTAATGTTATCATACTTTCTATGTAGAGGTGGCATCCGAATTTAAAGTCAAGACTCTTTTAGAGGGTGTATCGAACAATCAAGAGCTGATTAAACAAAATTTGGGGTGTCCCCTCCCTTCTCGTTACAGTGATTTTTGCGTAACATGAGTCGCGTGGTAAAAATGATTTGAGAATTTGGCAGCACGCAACACTTCTTGTTTCTTTTTTCCAGTCTCGGCAGACAAAATAAGTCACGAATTCATAAAATATTCGAAAATATTCCGGTGACAAATGGGAACACGCTTCCCATTGTTTTCATTCCCAATCTCCAGCTCTTTAACTACGCGAAGTCACGAACTCGTAATAAAGTCCCGAAAAAGGGCGATCGCATTTAAACGTTTTATTAATGGTAGAAATCCTTTCTACTCGCGGGTAAATAGCTTGCAAACGCAACGAGATGTAAATGAATTCCCCTTGCAACTCGGTCTCAAAAGTCTGCATACTAGAAATGCATCTTAGAGAGGCGATAAATAATTCCATTAGGCATCAGGCACATGGAATGCAATTTTAAACACCCTCCGGATGAATATTTCGAGTTTCTCTATAGAAAGAGATTTGTTTTTCGGGCGCCCCTTTATCTGTTCGCGAATCGTTGGAAACCCTTTGTGAGGGCGAAGACGTGCTCCCTATTATGTCGCCCCTTTTCTAAAAGGGGAACATATATAAGTCACGTGTTCGTAATGGCACCAGGGGTCGGAAGCATTTGCAGCCCCACAATTGTTTGCGATTAAGTGACAACAAATTGCCGCTCACTGCTATGCCGCAATTTTTCCTTTCATTGCGAGTTTGGGGCGTCATGCCTAACATTCCAAATGAAATTGAGTTTACGCCCTGATAGCTGTCGGGGCGCAAGCTCATTGTGGGAGATAGAGTCGTGCCAGGAGGGGAGTGAGGAAACCACATCTTCCGGATGGATGCCGTCTTCCTTTTTATCCTCACTTGTGGTTGCGCACAGCCGAGAATAAATCCTGGCCATTACCATCGTAAGGCAGGGAATTCGCAGCATTTACAATGGGAGTAGCAAAAAGCCCTTCCCAACGTGGTCATTACCTATTTTGTGATGGGATGTTTATTTTGTGTGGTTTCCCTTTGAAGAGCGGATCGTGACGTTGGTCTTCCTTCCCTGTTTCGACTGGAAGTAAAATCAATCTATACAAACAAAAATGAATGTTTGTATATATGCCTGTTATGCCTTCCTAAACCATTCATCCGATTGTGGTGAAACTTGGTCAGCTTATTGTTTACACCCACGGGATGGTTATAGGGATAGTACAATGATCTAAAATTAAATTTAAAAAATTTCGAATCCCAACCGCATCTATTTACCAAGGATTAATCTCCAAATAATACGCCGAGGAGATAATAGATACTACACGAATTCTAAATCCGAGTTATTGGTTCGTAGCTATAGTACGAAAATGTCTTGCAAGTCATTCTCAGGGGTAACACCTTTATTACAGATTACGCGAGAAAGTTTTGGGGAGACCGACCCTGGGTTTTTAAATTTTAATTGAATGTTAGCGTTTTCGGGGTAACTACCAAAAATATTGTAGTATAAATAATTTTACACCATCTTAATTTTCAAAAATTATCGTTTCAACTATATTAACGATTTAATGGTATAGATGTTTTCTGTGTTTGATCACTTTTGAAAGAAAATATTTTAACCACATTTTCGAAAATTACATTTGAGAATTTTTAACGAATATTAAATGAGTCACGAGATACAATAAATAGTTTCTTTCGTTACCATTCTGAAAAAACACCAAGTTTTACAATTCTAAAACAATACATAATTCTGTTATATAAAAAATCCATATTTGTTTTTTTTTTTTTTCGTATTTTATAAACTGTCGTACCGTTCGGCCTATTTCAGTAAAACATTTGCCAAATTATTGATTGATTGCAATTAATATTTTATTCTGTGACAGCAAAGTGCCGGGTACCAGCTAGTATTCTATAAAAGAAATTAAAATGTAATAGTTCCTTTTATAAGCTTACTAGCAGGTACCCGGCACGTTGCTGCTTCAGAAGAAACAACTTAGGAAATATTGTTTGAAATTTAAAACAACTCTCTTGTTTAAATAGGAATGATAGAAAGAATAATACTTATTTTCTTGTTGACAGTACAGCAGAGCATAGAATACGCGCAAACAAAATTTTATTTCTATACAATAGATATGATTATTATACTCTGCCTATGACCTTCAAGCAGGTGCAAGCAATGAATAGACCAAGTTGCATTAGAAATCAGTTGAATAGTACGGCAGGACATTACATTCTTCTAGAATTGTAATGCTTGGTTGTTCTTTGAGAATTGTAAGGGAAGAAACTATTTTTGTATCTTTCGTGATTCGTTTAATAATCGTTCAGAATTCTCAAGATTATTGTTCAAAAATGTGATTAAAATATTATTTTTTATATTAATATATTTATGCCATAATATTACAGAAAATATATTTATGCCATAAATTTGTTGATAAAATTCAATTAATAATTGTTTTAAGTAAAAATAATGCAAACATTTTAGTACTCTAATATTTCCGAGAAACTGCAAAAAAAGCTAAAATTTTATTAAATTTTTAATTAATTTTTCAATTTTATAGGATTTGTTCTCTTAAAACTTTCTCGCATAATCTCTAATAAGGTTTTTATCTCAGAGAGTGACTTACATAGCATTTACGCACAATAGCTACGAAATATGAATTTCTATTTTGAATTTAGTATCTTTACTTAATCTGTTGTGTGTCCTTGGTGAGTTATTTTGACAATAACCCTTGGATAACAGATGCGGTAAATAGATCCGAAAATATTTTTTATGCATTAGATAATCGCATTATGACTATAAACATCCCGTAAGAGCAAGTAATAAGTATTCAAAGTCTTATCGCGATCGGATAAACGATACTTCAGCGCATAAGAGACATACAGACAGACATTCATTTTTATTTATATAGATATCTTCATCTCTAATTAGCCAAGATCTCCATCTGAATAGCTTCATATCCTCTAGAACAGAGGTGTCCAAACTTTTCGCGGCACGGGCCGGATCGAAATTAGATCCATGTTATACGGGCCACATGTATATACAAATTGAAAAATATCATTATGAGTAAAGTAGCATTAAATACTATTAATTAATACTATTTTATTGTAACTTCAAAATACAAAATACTAAACAAACAAAGTATAATTATTTTATATAAATTGAAATATTTTCATGCAACATCTAATGCGAATGATGAAACTGTTTTTTTTTTTTGTTGTTGTTGTTGTTGAAGAATGTCTTTATAGATGGGATTAAACTTTGTTACACCAATCCTAAGCAATGACTGCAAAATATCATCAGAAAAATTTGATCTATATTTTGATTTGAGATACTTCATTCGAGAAAAAGTTTGTTTGCACACGTAAGTAGTCCCAAACATTGAAATGAATTTACGAGCAAGTTTCTTCAAAGTTGGAAACTCTTTTGCATCCAAATATTTATAAAAATCTATTAAGTTTCCTTCCTTGTATTTGTCCTTGATTTGTTCGTTTGCTTGAAGATCAATAATTTCTATTTGAAGCTGGATGAAATTTCAGCAACGTAGCAATTAAATGGATTTTGGAACAGCCGAATTTCTTTTGAATTCATGTCCAAATCAAAAAATCGCTTTTGAAATACCGAAATATATATTTTTTATTTAGTCTTATAACTTAACAGCGCGATAGACATTTGTGTTTGGTCAAGTACAACAACTCCGTTTTGTTGGCCACGTAGTTTTTCGATATACCTTTATGAAAATGAAAAGGTTTGGGCGAAAACATCATTATGTTTTAAAACCCCCGCGGGCCGGATAAAATCACTTGGTGGGCCGGGTTTGGCCCGCGGGCCGTAGTTTGGACACCTCTGCTCTAGAAGATTGTATTCCCCTTTCATGATTTCACAACTGTCTTAAATAATGAAATTAAAAAACAATTCCTTTGTCTCTGTAAAGACACTCAGCATAAAAAGAAACAACTTTAGCTTTAAAAAGTAACGTCCATTTTTTTAATTGCAAAAGTTTCATCAAACTAAAAGAATAATTATCAGCTGATTAAAGATGCTCTTTAATCCCATCCAATTTTTGTTGGTAAATCTTTTCAAAATAAAAATAAAATAATAAAGTAATTAAAAATCATTGAATTGTTGTTCATCTGGGATGTAAAATTTTACATTTCTTTCCTTCATTTAAATTTTGGTTTGGATAGATAACATGCGGCTTTGAAGGGTCTATTTTGATCGGCTACTTAAGTTTGACCTCTGATTAAATAACAGTTGCAACATTAGAGCCCCTACAAATTTTTTTAGATTTCTTCACCACACATAGGCAGGAATATTTTATGACTGTCTGATAATTCAATTTGATGGCAAATCTTTGACAAACCTACATACAATCGTTGACAATACATACTTTGGTCTACATACAATATTTGACAAAACATACATAGGCCTACATACAATATTTGATCATACATACAATCTGCATACAATCTTTTGACATGCCTACATGCAATCTTTGTCAGGCTAACATATCACGACCACCGATAGACAAGGTGGAAGTATCGACATTACAGAAATTTATAACGTTGCACTGAATAGTGACACTAGTGAAAGTGAAGTTGGAGACTATGGGAAAGATTTTCCCTCGTGATGATTACTGGTAGAAAACTTAACTTGCATTCTTCCCTTCCCACGCCATTTTCTCAACCAGTGGTCACTCGTGTATGAGGACATAAGGAAACATGTTTTATTGTTCACACACACACACAAAACTGTCCAAATTTGTTTTTAAAAAATAAGAGTTACGAATGTCTTTAATTTACTGTGTTCCAAATTGTTATGGGAATTATAGAAATATTTAATAGGATGATTAACCTAAACGTTTAAAATAAAATAGTTAAATGCAGTGCATTATGATAGATTTTATCAGACAAAGAATATTAGTACATTTAATTGTTTCAAAGTATTGTCAAATATTTCAGGAGACTGCTTATTTCTTCTTTCTTTAAAAATTAAGTTACGCAATAAACTTTAAATAATCATGAGTTTAATCATCTGATATTATAAAAAGACTTATTTCGTAAAATGCTGTAGTGTAAGTAGAGTTATATAAGAGTTATGACCTTCATGATAAGTAACATTTCATCTTCTTATAAATATGTTATTCGTAGAACTTATGCAAATTTCAGACACTTTACGCATATTTATTAAGGTAATTATTGCTGGTTTGAAAGACATTTGTTTTAAGTGAGACGTGTAATAGTAAACAACAATTCAATCAACCAAAAAACTATCAATCAGTTTACTTCTTATCGCCGATCATAGTCCAATACTTATCCACATCTAATAAATAATGAACGACATTTTTCACGACTGATACTGTTATCAAAAAGAATTCGCAATAATTAAATCAATCAGAGAAAAAAGGATAAATCTATGTATTACCACAATTTTAAAGTAA
Organism: Argiope trifasciata; assembly: GCA_026543055.1. Lineage (NCBI taxonomy): Eukaryota > Metazoa > Arthropoda > Arachnida > Araneae > Araneidae > Argiope > Argiope trifasciata. The sequence goes on along the minus strand of JAPMOQ010024920.1, from coordinate 1,123,841 downwards.
CAATCTTCAAAATAAAAAGAAAGAAAAGTTTAAATAAAACTTCTCAAGTTTATTCAGAAAATACTGAAGAAATTAATGAGAATGTCACTAACTCAGTTGATAAAGTGATTGAGGGTTCTAATAGTAAGTCGATAATATCATTGGTTATAATACACCGTCACTCAAAGGTGTGTGTTTTTTTCTGCAGTGAAAACGAAAAAGCAGTCAGGTTAAATATGGATACAATTTATCTTTAAAAGCACTGGGGCCCATAAATTTTGAAAAAAAAGAAAGAAAATGTTAAATTAATCTTTAAAATTTTCGATGAATTTATTACTAAAAATTTCATGAAACTGTGATGGAAATATCCGTTTATAAACTACAAAAAAAAGCGCAAAATATATAACAGGTGGTGGGATATCGTAATTATAAAACCTTTATTCAATATGATTCGTGAAAATAAAACATTCAAAGAAAGAACAGCTTGAAACATAAAAGATGTTATACAGACATGTTATTGAAGGGAACATATTCTGCTCTCGACATGACACAATTTAAGCTAAGTTAAATAATAAGAAGACCAAATCCTAATGAAATATATTTATCCTAGCAAATTTCTACCGACAATTTAAAGGCAAGATTTGGCTTATATCACAAATGGCAGGAGCACAATATCATGTTTCACTCTGATAGGTATTTGAAAATGAAAATAAATGAAGAATATACAGTTTGCTAAGACTTTTTTTGCCAATAAACAAATGTAGAAATCTCGAACCTTTTCAGGAAACAGTTCATTAGGGAAAGCATATAAATTTTATTTCAGAAAAAAAGACCTATATTCCTGGTTTAAGCATTAAAGAATTTTTTTTAATCTGAAAATATTCTGTTGTTGTTAGTCTACGCAATTACTGTGCTCACATAGTCCTTTCTTAAAAAATATATATAAATAAATGCAATATTTGTAAAAACATTTTAACAGATAAAAAATAACAAGACACAACTTCTTTAATTCAGAATTTCGGCCCATGGGGGGGGGAGTTACTTCGTAATTGAGGACGAGAAATTTCCGGCATGGTGGTTGATTCTCTCCACCCTGGCGAGTTCATAAAAAGGTGGGATTCTGGCTCCTCCTATCGATGACAGGACATGCTTCCTAACGGAAGGATTGAACCGTGATCGGTTATGACATTCAGAACTCAACCACAGTTCCAGCCAATGCTGCTGTTGCTGCAGTGTGGTCATTCTGATTTGTCCGTGTACTTTCCAGTGGATCGGATTTGCCAGTTTGTGGTTAATTCAGAATTTAAAGTCGAGAGCAATTTCTGTATCTCCAAAAGAGCCTTATAAATGTAGTTTTCTGTTCTTGTGTTATAATTCAGAAGCTATGAACCATGTTTGAAATTTTCAAATCAAAAGATTTATCAATACAAATATTTTTAATAACTTAGAGATTGTGGAACAACTACATGAATATAGCGAATGTATTTCAGAACACAGATTAGAACATGTTTATTGAAAGGTAATTTGGTTAACACTCAATTCACTATTGAATATTTAATCTAAAAAATTAAATGAATAATTGAAAATCTCTTCTAAAGTTGGAAAGAAAAGAAAACTAGAAAAAGGTAGTAAATTGGTTTCGAAAAAAATATAGTTATGAAATATTCAATTAAATACCAACCAAAGGAACAACTTCTAATATTTCAAAGTGTTGATTTCCATTTTTGTAATTGTCAATATAGTTTTCATAGAATATTAATCTTATTGCTTACTTGGAGCTGATACCACATCAAATTTTTATAAAATCATTTTTGCATTCAGTTACTTTCAAATCCATCATCACCTTTTTCATTATTTTTTTCTGAATAAATAATTATTTTAAAGGGAAAGATACACCTATTGGAAAATCTGACCTGTAATAAAACGGAAATTCATACCAAACACCGTATGTCATGTTTGATGTGGACAGTGGCTGCATTGTAATCATTATTGAATTCTGAAGTATATGTTTCTTGAATTGTGTTACATATTGAGTTAAGAAATGATGTTAATTAGTTAAACTAATTTATTCTGCCCATTGTAACCCCCGAGGGAGCACCTCGAAATGATGATGAGGTGCTTCCGGTATGGTGGTTGGATCTCGCCAACCCAGTGGATACAATAAAAGGTGGGGGTTCTGGCCCTCCCATCGATGACGGAACGTACTCCCTGCGGGGAGGGTTGTACCGTGGCCGGTGATGGGCCATAGAACTCGACCATAGTTCCCGTCAGTGTTGCTGTAGCGGTGGTCCGGTCATTCAATCTTGCGAGGTTTATCCATATGCCTTAGTGGCGGGTCGGAGGTCAGTGAAATGACTTATCATAAGTTGACAGGCTTAATGGTGAAGGAATGAAGGGTAATGTCTCGTTGTGATGTCATAGAAAACTAGAGTCCTTGTCTGTCGAGAGTTATGTATATATACACATGGACCCTTTTTGGAATCGAGTTCCTGGCTAAAGATTTTTTTATCCCAAAGTCCAAACGTCACCGAGAAGACTTAAGTTTTATTTAATGCTTAGTTACTGCTCGTTTACTCTAAAAAAAATTCCGTTACATTTTGAAGCTTAGAAAAATAAATATATTTATTTAAGTAGCTCACGTTAAGAGTAATTATTTTCATGTTAACTCTCTTCTGTCTGTTCTTAACTAAAACATGATGTAAAGGCATGCTAATCATGCACCAAAGTTAAGCTAACTTTTTATTTTCAGCCAAATGAATGACTCTGCCCTATATCCGGTATAGTCCATGAAACATATCATACTTTTTAGCCTTTCATAAGGCATTTATAAAATAAAAATTTCTTAATTTATTTTAAGCCATGAAATTGTAGGAGCTAAATTGAATACATTTTTTTATGGATAGCAAGATGTTCATCAGTAATAATTAAAAGAAATTAAGTAGTTCCGCAACAGAGCTCTTATCGATGTCATAACTCAAACTTTCACAACATGGGATAAAGTCATTTTTTTGATAATGTTCAGCATAAAGAGTTGAATTTGATCTATGGCGCTATTTGAAACTCATACACTTTTTGAAACGCCTACTTGTATAAAAATAAAGTGTACCTGAACCATTCACTGATTTATCAAGCTTTTAATTTCTTTATTCTCTTTATTTTAAGTTAGTCAGTGTCATATTCAGGCAAGCATTACTTGTTGACCTGAAGCTTTGCCTTGAGGTTTCATTGAAATGGTTTAAAATAGAGACTTTCAAATTTTAATAACTATGTTCGCTTTAGTCTTAAGAGAATTAAGTGTCTAATTATCATCATTATTATTAAATTTTAGGCTGTTACAAATATTTTAATAAATATAAATAATATGACAGAAAGATTTATACAGATTTAGACTTTGTTATTTTTTAATTATTCGTTTATTAATACAAACAACACGGAACATAATTCTTTACATCTTTGAAAGCATTGCAGCAAATGAAAGTATATGCCTACATCTAATGGCATCTATGCCTACATCTAATAGAGAATAGTTATTGGCATAACGGATAAGTAATGCTGTGTAAAGTACTATATTTAATGATACAGAAGGGCCTAAGAGGGGACACTAATCTGAATGCAATTAATGCATGCTGTTTGATTCTTATTTATTTCCTTCTAACTGGAACCCGGCACGTTGTTGCCACAGAAGAAATAATTTAGGAAATATCATTCTTGTTTTAATTAAGAATGATAAGAAGAATGATACTCATCTTCTTATTAGCAATGAATACATTCATTGAAATTGAAGGATATATAAAGAAAGTATTTAGTCTATTTTTATTATTCTATTCTACAAACAAATATTCATTTTTATGTATTAAATTTGTGTATTTTTTATCATTATAAAGCTTGGTACTCTTTCAGAACGGTAATGAAAGAAATTATTATATCTCGTGATTCGCTTAGTATTCGTTCAGAATTCTCAAATTTAATGTTATAAAATGTGATTAAAATATTTTCTTTAAAATTGATTAAACATAGAAAATATATTTATACCATGAAATATTTAACACATTCGCTGTCACTGACGCCCTGTGAGTGACAAATAATATGTAATTGTACCAAACCATCTATATTATTAGATGACACTTTCTCTACAAAAGTTAAAAGAGAGCAAAGAAGGGGTCATCTAATTAGATAGATGGTCTTGATATCAGGCGTGAGTAGTGGGAGTAAACGTGTTAGTAAAGTTGAAAAGATAATTTTTTTGAAAACTAGATGGTGCAAAATTATTTCTACTATAATATTTTCGGAAGTTACAGCCAAAAACGCTAAATTTTTTTTAATTTTTAGTTAAAATTTTTAAACGTATAACATTGGTTACCCTGAAACTTTCTCACACACTCTCTAATAAAACTATTATCTCAGAGAAAGACTTACATCGCATTTACGTACAATAGCTACAAAATATTAACGTCTAACTTGAATTCAGCATTTTTACTGAATTTTTTGTGTCTCCTTAGTGAGTTAATTGGTGGTTAATCAGTGGTTAAAAGATGCATTAAATAGATCTGAAAATATTTTTTATACTTTAAATTATTGTATTATGCGTATAACTATCTCGTAACTGCAAGTAAAAAGCAGTCGAAGTTTTATCGGAATCAGATGAGCAGGTCAGCAGCGCATAAGAGACAAACAGACAAACATTCATTTTTATTTATATAGATTGATATGAATCCTGTTTTACTCATTTTGGCCTGAGCGCTTACTATTTTGCAAAAATAATTGAATTCAATGCAATTTATTGGAATAAATTAAATGTAAAAATGGATTTATTCGCATGTTCCAAGTACAAGGTTTGAGGGAAAAGCAGAGGACATTTTAATTTAAAAATTTACTCAAATTTTAAAGTTAATTAAGTTAGTTCTCTATGTATTTATTTATTTGTATGAAACTTATCATTACTTTAAAAGTTTCTTAAAAATCTATCATTGAAACCCAATTATTGCAAAAGTTCATTATTGTATATGAATTATATCAATTTAGCATCTTTACTGAAACTGTTGTGTCTCCTTGGCGAGTTATTTGGTGGTTAATCATTGGTTAAAAGATGCGATAAATATATCAGAATATATTTTTTATACTTTAGATGTTTGTATTATGCCCATGACCTTCGCGTAAGTGCAAACAATATGTTGTCGAAGTTTTATCGGAATCGGATGAGCGGTATGGCAACGCATAAGAGACATGCAGACATTCATTTTTATTTATACAGACTGCTCAAGAGATAAATCTCATTTAATTCGTTGTAGTTAACTCTGCGTTCTTCTTTCCATAAATACGAGATTAATTCCTTCCGAGGTCATTTTTCATCGGCCAACTCGCAATGGAGTCGTCATTCCACTCCCGCCTTGCACCCAAATACTGTTGCAAAATCACGGAAATGATAGATCGGGATATTCAAAAAAAGAAAAAAAGCTAAGCGCGAAATGATGGGGATAATTTTCATCAACTTCCCTAAAGCACTGCAAGCGGAAACCTTTCTGTGGGATGATATACAATCTTTTCAACTGGGGAGGGATTCTAATCCCCTCATCATAGAGAGGCAGGGGGTGCTTGGTGGGGTATAGGAAATGGCAATAATTTGCACCTTTTTCCAGTTTTAATTATACCTCTGTATTCAGCTGTCAGCTCACGCACCGCTACAGGCGATGCCGTTGGCGAATTATCGAGGCGGCATCTTAGTCCTTTAATAGAAGTATAAAAGGTGACTATTATTACCGCCACCTTCAAACTGATTGTCGCCTTTTGTTGAAGAAGCGATTCTGAGTCCTTTTTCATTTGAAAGTTCGGATTCATTGTTGTGAATGCTTTTTTCTGAACCAAGTATACTGTTCTATATTTTTTATTTTGTGTCTTTTTTTAGTGGAGAAAGTTTCTTAAGAGTGGGATCCTCTAAACGCGTGTTCAACGACATTTTTGATGAATGTACACTGAAATTATATGTTGATATAAAAAAAATGTTTGGCAGCGAATTGGGAAATGAGTTGAAGGCTAAATGTTGAGTTGGTTGACTTGATGATAAATTCATTTATAATTTTTTATAGTTATAATTTCATAAGGGTAACATTTCTTTCCATATATTTTAATACGAAAGTAATTGACGTCATATAGTTACATTTTATAGAAAGTAAAATACTTAATTTAAAAATGTAGTCCAAAATTCAGATATTAATTTATTATATGGGGTAATTCTATATAATTAAACACAAGCGTCTTAGACTTGAAAATGTTTGAGCCTTAAATTAATTAACAGAGAAATTTTGTAAGAAAAAATTTCCAGATACAATTTTAAAAATTTTCTTTAAAAATTGGACAGTTCCAGTCGTTTATAGAAAAGTAATGCGTCATTTAATTAAAATTATTTTAAATCCATTTGTAAAAGATTCTAGGCACCTCACTATGAGAATAAGAGGGGCTAAAAATTATAATGAACTTTTCTGGTTTTAGAACGACATAATAATTTTCTTCAGTTTTATAATGACATTAATAAAATAATTGAATAAGGAATTTTTATCGCGTTTTCCTTACATTTGTCTTGTTGATATCATTGAAAATGATCATTGCAAAAGGAAGTACGGAAAACAAGATTATTATTTCAAAAAATTTTAACCAAAAATTCTGTTCTAGGAAATCAGCTAATCTTTTCTTAACATCAAGGAAAATATAATTTTGTGTATTGTTATGAAATGATTATTAAGTATTGTTTAAAGTTAAAAGCGATATAATATAAATTTGTGTTTCCCTTTTTGAAATAAAAGCGTAGTTCTAAACTCAAAATCCTTTTAATTTAATCAGTACTCCTTCAATATTAGATTTGGTTTCGTTACTGCTGAGTCATCTTGTTTTTGCTGTCATATTAGAATTTCATTAATTCCGTGTTCTGATTCTGTAAATAATATGATTCTTTAAATCTGCATAAATATGATTCTTTAAACAGATTAGAAGGAAACAAATTCTCAGACGTATTATTTTAATCTTAAAAACTTTCAACGGAGCCAAAAAAATCAAAATCTGATTTTTTGAATGGAAAGAAAAGTCTATTTTGTTTGAAACTAGCAGTACGCACACGGCGTTGCCCTTACCATATCATCTAAGAAGAAAAATTAGCTTTAAATTTAAGTCTAGCCTCCACCTGATATATCATGGGCATGTTACTCAACATCAAACAAACATAAAAATATATTTAAAAATTATCAAAAATAATTACAAAACAATTTTTTATGGCACACATTCATAAATATTTAGACTGTTAAATAAATAAAAATGTGATATGTACGTCTATAAAACAATCCACAAAAAATATACAATAGAAAAGCTGTTTTTAAATTTATTTTTGTTTTTTCATTCCTCCTCTATCTCAAATTTAAAAGTCTTTCTCTGTCAACAGACAGGCGATCATTTCGCTCCTCAGTAGATTCATTCTGTCTCCGCAATTCAGTTGTAGAGTGATTTAGAGAAAGACGGTTATTTCGCTCATCAAAAGATTCCCCTTCCCTAAGTGTGGACATTTTTTCTCTGATATTCGCTAACCGAACGTTTCTTTCCCCTACATTTTCCTTATCACGCAACAAACAAAACTTTTGAGCATTTAATGCGTTCCAGTCAAGATTGGATTTCCTTCTTTTGGGCATAATGAGATTTGAATTGCTTTTTAAAATCAGACATAAACAAAGAAATATATGGTATATACATACAACAGATCTTGCTACTTGCATACGCACTCTTTAAGGTTTTAGCGCATGCGAGGAATAATTAAAATTGCAATTATAAAATTCCTTTTTTATTTCGATATGACTTTAATGTAGTAAAACCTTCCCCAATAAATACTCTACAAAATGGTCTAAGTACCTCCAATATCCGTTTACTATTTCTCGAGTTTTTATGGTTCAAACATTCAGGCGCTTTCATTAGACTTCATTTTATACTATATATAGAAGTGAAAAATAATTTTGCCTACAAAGACGGAAATGCAGCTCAAAGTATTTGATCATAATATAAAAATCTCTACAATTTTTCTAGGCTCTTGATCCACACTATCAAGAACACAGATTTAAGAAATTTACTTGCTTGTCTTTTCTTTTTGTACCACCAAAAAAGCCAAAATCAAAAAAAAATTCTTATTAATTGAAATAAATGATTAAACATGGTAAAGTTTTTTAAATCGTAGCTTTGGAAAAGAAAAATATTCTTAATATCATTTTTTAGTAGTAATTAACTTATATGACTTAGATTAAATCCTTGTAATTTTATACAAATGAATATAAATTAATTAATTTTTTATATTTTGCTTCATATGCTTCCGGAGCTATAAAATAGTTTATAGCTCTGGAGCTTCTCTACAGTAAAATCTTCTTTTCAAAAACTGTTTCAACAATGAAAAGAAAAATGCTATAACGAGATAACACTAATTAATACACTTACAGGAACGTTTAGTTTAGTTTAGTTATATTAACGTCCCGTTTAAAGCAATACGAGGGCTATTTTACAGGAACGAAATAACAGACAGAAGAACACAAAAGTGTGTGTTCTGTAAATGTTACACACAGAATAACACTTATAAAAGAAAAAAGCTTCTTTTAAAAAAATTTAATGACATTTTTTTTAATTAAAGGGAATGATTGTCCCAAGCAGAAATGTGCAGCTCAAATAATTACAATTTATGTTAAAGGGACAATTATTCATTAGAAAAGAGTTATCAATCTTTGAATTATTTATAAATTTGACTTATTTAATGATTTAATTTATTTTTGAAAGTGTTCTTAGCTTTCCAAGACAAAGCACAAAATATTTCAGAATGAGAAAAAAAATCTATCACAGTTTTAGGACATATACGTATATAGTTGAAAAATTTGTTGTAGCTTCATTAAACATAAGGAAACTTACGTAACGGTCAAATAGTGGTATCTTTTTTTTTTTTTTTTTGCTTGATGAAAGAAAACATGGCTCTATGAAGCACAAATTACTTCCATTGTTTATACCAATTAATTACCCGATCAAGGGAAAAGATCTAGTAAATCAGATCATCCTTTTTCCGAATGTTATATCGCTATCACCTACACAGAAGTTATTATAGAATAATTAATTTAAGCAGTCTTATTTCTTTAGTTTGTTGCAGCTAGTTTGTTTCAAAATCTATATTTCTGTATTTATTCTTGAAAACTGATTTTATTAATTGAAAATTTAATTATAATATGAAAAAATAAAACAAAAACAGGAAACAAATTTAAATTGGAAAACTTTTCAATGAATGAAAAATCAATAGTTATCAATTAACCCAGAAGAGGATGATAGCTTATTCAGTTAAAGGTCCCCAAAGTTTTAATTTTTAAACAAATCATGACTTTTGAATGATTTAAGAAAAGAGGTAGAGTAAATTATGCATTCAATTACTAAATTGTAGTATTCTCTAAAAAAAAATCGATTTACTTCTGATTTCCTAAAAGGCTAATGGATATGCACATATAAATTAATACCTTTTATTTTTAATCATGGTAATATATCCGAGTTGTTTATAGCTTTCCTTTTAGAAGGATGATTCTAAAACCATGCGACGAATTTGAAGGGAAGGTCAGATATACAGAATAATTCCTCTTCTACATAAATAAAAATGAATGTTTATCTGTATGTCTCTAACGCCTTCCTAAACCGTTCATCCGATTATGATGGAACTTGATCAGCTTATTGTTTACAACTACGGGGTGTTATAGGGATAGTACAATTATCTAAAATAAAAATAAAAAATTCGAATCTCGACTGCTTCTATTTACCAAGTATTAATCCTCAGATAACTCGCCTTGGTGACAATCGATTCTGTAGGAATGCTAAATCTTAGTTAAAGGTTCATATTTTGTAGCTATAGTACACAAATGTCATACAAGTCATTCTCAGAGGAAACTTTATTGCAGATTATGCGAAAAAGGTTTGGAGAAACCAACCATGGGTTTTTTTAATTTCAATTAAATTTTAACGTTTTCCACAATTACTATTAAAAATATTGTAGAACAAATAATTTTGCACCATCTTAGTTTTCAAAAAATTATCTTTTTAACTATATTAACGATTCTATAGCATAAATACATTTTCTATACTTAATCAATTTTAAAAGGAAATATTTTAATCACATTTTCTAAAATTAAATTTGAGAATTCTGAACGAATATTAAACGAATCTCGAGATGCAATAAATAGTTTCTTTCATTACCATTCTGAAAGAACACCACATATTAAAAATCTAAAAAAATACACAAATCCAATATATAAAAATGAATATTTGTTTGTTCGTATTTTATATATCGTCGTACTGTTCATCCTATTTTGATAAAATCTCGCCAAATTATTGACTGATTGCAATTAATAATATTTTTTTCGGCTACAGCAACGCGCTGGGTGCCAGCTAGTTTATAATAAAACATCATATAATGATCGAAAAGCGGGAATCCTTCAGGGAATGAAGTGCATAAAGCTCTTATGTCCTTCTTCACTAATCGGCAGAAATGCTATAACAGGATGGGGAATATTTACTCGAAAACTATGTAATATCCACAACATTATTCACTTTTTATTCACAAAAACTGAGCATTAACCACAAGAACATTATCAAAATTTTATTCACGAAACTGAAAGGTAAGCATATGTTCCTATTCTAGTTTAGTGTACTTCTATTTGGTTGAAATTCCCCAACTGTGGTCAACAATCCATGGAAGTTTTGTCAAACCTTTTATAAGAAATATTATGCAATTCTGCATCGCATTGCAAAGCATCAGCATATATTCACCCTGCAACTAATTGGATATTCATCCTTATTACACTAACCCAGACATACATACTTGCTGCTTGCAACCAAATAAGGAAAGGATTATCTTGAGTTCATTTCTCTGGTTGCAATTTCCTGTCAGTTGTTGTACTTGGCCAACCAGAGAAACACATTTTCCCGGGCAAATCGTCTCTTCATACCGATATCATATGATACAGAACAACGCCCTCTGGTCTACCCTCAATTTCAGCAAAACCTTCGTAACCAGAGATAATCATTCTGAGTTATATCCATGGAGTGGTGTTGATAGAAAGTGTTGGTGATTTTGTATCCCCCTTTTAAACTAAAATATAATCAAGGGGCGAAAAGTAATATCATCCTACCCCGAGGTGAGACCTAACTTCGCTTCGCAGTGTCTCTGTAATCAACTTCCGTCTTTGTTGCTGTAAGGAAACCGTCATCTGTCTTTCACTTCTTTGGCTGTAATTTTTTGTCAGTTGTTGAACTTGACGTATCAGAGCAACACATTTCGAACAAATCGTCTTCATACCGATACCATATGATAAAGAACATCGCCCTCTGACCCCCCCCCCTTTCAATAAAACCTTTGTTACCAGAGGTAATCATTCTGATAATTAGATCCATGGAGTGGTGTTGATAGAAAGTGTTGGTGAATTTGTATCCCCTTTTAAAGTAAAATATAATCAAGTGGTGAAAAATAATATCACCCTACCGCAAAGTGAAACCTAACTTCGCTTCGTAGTGTCTCTGCAATAAACTTCCATCTTCGCTGCTGTAAGGAAACCATTATCTGGCTTTCACTTTTTTGGCTGCAATTTTTGGTCAGTTGTTGAACTTGGTATATCAGAGATACACGTTTCGAACAAATCGTCTCTTCATACCGATACCATATGATAAAGAACATCGCTCTCTGACCTACCCTCCCTTTCAGCAAAACCTTGGAAACCAGAGATAATCATTCTGAGAGTTATATCCATGGAGTGGTGTTGATAGAAAGCATTGGTGATTTTGTATCCCCTTTTAAAGTAAAATATAATCAAGTGGCGAAAAATAATATCACCCTACCCCGAAGTGAGACTTAACTTCTTTGCGTCATTATAATCAACTTCCGTCTTTGCAGGCTGTTCCTGCAATGACACAGATGGAAAAAATAACCGCTCTCCTCAGTTGCTTGCAAACTGGAAACGTCTTCTGGGTGTTCCAGTATTATTTTTAAGATATAAAATAAAAATAATAATAATAAAAAAATAAAAATAAAAACTGCTATCTCAAATTTCAAGTTATCATGTGCGAACATTATTACTTTAAGTTATAATCTGTCTTAATTAATTTAAATCATTAAACAGTTTAAACCGGTTCGGAATAATCACAAGACTTCTGTTTCTGTCTCTCTTTGAAAAAAAAGCCCCTTCATTTTTTTAAATATCGAAGCGTGAGTAACCTTTTAGTCTCATTATTGTTTCAAACCGTTATAAACTGGTTAATGACTTAAATTAATTAAAACAATTTGTAAGAATTCTGAGAATGTATAATTTGAAAATCAAGTTATAACTTTAGTTGGTAATAAATCGCTAAATGTAACAAACTTCTGCATTATTTTCTAATAACTTTATTTTAATTAGTTGTAATTATCTCTTAAACAATAATCTTTATCGATTAAACAAACAATATTTTAACTTTTTTGGTTTATTTTTAAAAAAAACGTTGCGCAAGCTAGGTAATAATACTGTGATTTCCAAGGGAAATACTACAACAGAAGATGATATATAGCACCAAATTTATACAACTAAGTTATAGAAGACAACTTCAAATTAAAATTAAATTAGCAGACGATAAATAATGGAAAAACTATATTGTGAAATCCGAATCCAAAATAAAACTATATTATCAGACGATAGATATTGGAAAAACTATACTGTGAAAGTTGACTCCAAAATAAAACTACATTGGCAGACAATAGATATTTCAAAAGCTATACTGTGAAAGCAGACTACAAAATAAAAAAGGATAAATAGCCAATTTGTTGCCTTCACATTTTCAAGCTTCACCAACTTCTTGTTTTCACATTTTGAGGCTCCTAAAACCTCAAACGGCGACAATATCATGTTCTCACTTGATAATAGAAATAAATGATATTTAGCTGACCTTCCCTGTTGAAACTTATATTTAACCGGATAATTTTATTTTTTATTTAATTATTATTTATTGTTTATTTATTTATGGATATCATAGGCATCCATTACTGAAATTGAGAAGATTTTTAAAATCAGATATAATATCTAGCGTAAGACTTGTTATTCTAAGCTACTGCAACAGTGAAGACAACTGCCACTCTACAAATCTCTTTTAAAAATTATCATAATACAAAAATTTCAAATAAATGAATTCATTCTGAATAAATTTTAGATACGCTATGTTTCATTTCTCATTACTTTCTTAGTACTAAGAAATATTTGCAATCGTTAAAAATTTTCTCAAAATTTTAACGAATTTCCAATTTGAATTTCAAACGTGGTCGAAAAACATATTTTTGGCATTATATCTGTCTACAGGCATAACTCGAAGAGGTATTGTTGGTAGAATAAAAGTTGATATATCGACTTCTTGCCAAATTTGAAGATTTCCACCATATTTAGAACGAAACCCATTCAGAGGAAGTCTGTTTGTTCGATTACAAGTAAACGTAATAACAACAAAACAATAAAGGGATAGATAAATAAAATTTATTACATGTATTTGATATCTAAAATGTGCATTTTTATCAATTTTTTAGCCAAAGGGTTGGTTACCTTTGCACTTCCGCATGTATGCATGCATGATAATTTACAAACAGAATGGCTTCAATCAATGAAATTCGTTATGTGATGTGACTACAACTGTAATTCCATATTAAATTTTGACTTCATAGAAAAAATGCATCCAAAATACATATTCGTTCTATAGATAGAGTAAAAGTGCTAGATTTATGTCAAAGATCTATATTTCGTAACTTTGCTCACAAAAGTCATGCGGCCTTTGCGATTCAATGCCGGGGAAATACGACTTTAATGAAGAAAATGAAAAAAAAAAATCGAGAAATAACTCCGGCTCTTTTAGATTTTTATTTCAAACAAAATGCCTATTATACATTTTAGACAGGAAATATTAAAATAAGTTATTTTAAAATAAAATATAAACAACAATGTAATTACTCTTTCATTTTTTTTTTTTTGTATCTCAACAGTTTTGTTAGTGGAAACGGTTAAATACAAATAAAAAAAAAATTATGAACAAACGACAATTGCTGCCTTCTAATTTTTCGTATATTTTCGTATGCATTTTTTATCATAAAATGTTATTTTCTAGGAACTTTTTCTTAATTTTGGAATGTTATAAATTGAATAAGTTATAAAATAAATGCAGAATTTTGAAAATTGATTTCATTTAGCTGTCCTAAACCAAAACTTTCAGTTAGTTGCGTAATAATTTTTGACCAAATTATTATTTCTTCTAATTATTTAAATTATATGCAGTTTTCTCGTTATTAAATAGAAAAAAGAATGAGTTAATTTTTAAGATTTCAATTAATTTCGGCATCTAAATTCGGGGGAAAAATGTTGTTGCTCATAAAGTATGAAATATTATTTTAATGCTGAATGCATACCCTGATACATACAGAAACATGCACACATATAGAAATTTATAGTAAGATGTGTTTTCAAAAGATACTTTTTAATTTAAAAATATCAGTTCTATAATTTAATTCTTTTAACAATAATATTAGCAATAGCTGAATTTTCGCAATTGGTCAACAATCAAAATTTGATTTTGTAATGATCATAAACATTTCACTTACTGATTTCATTTCATGTAATTTCCATTTAATTAACACGCAATTCTCGCAATTATCATAAAATATCACTTAAGTTGAATAATTAATAAATATTTATTTTCACTTGTTTGGGAAAATGTCCTTGATTTTGTATTGAAAATGTTATTTGTTATTTGATTTTGCTACGAGATTGAAATACTAATATTAAAATTTGATTCCATTATTAGTGTGATGCATTCGATTTTAGATGATTAAGACCATCATTCTTAATATTCTGTTTTAGCTCTTCGTTCCGCCGGACAATTATTTCTGCTTACAAATGATGAATTATTGCAAATCCTTATTTTTCATAATTGAATACGCTATTAAAATTAGAATTACTTTTAATTTAATACAAAATTAATTGTGTGCGCTGTTTTGAAGCTAAATTAGAGAAATTCTACCTTATCCCTCGACCAAAATAGCTTACCCTCCCCCAAAGTAAAATTTATCCGGCTCTCTTTTACTCTAAACGTACTTTGAAAGGACTAAAATAAAGCTTCCGGGAGGGGGGAGGATTTAGTTAACAAATAATTATTAGAAATTCAATCGATTTTAAAAACGTTAGACTAAATATATTTTTACTAACACCTAAAATTCACATCGTATATCAAACCTGAATGAAAGCTAAACAAGTAATAAAAAATTTAATTCAATTCCTACTTTGGTCAATAAAGATTTTTTTATTTTAGTTGTTTTTTTATTAAATAATAATCAAAAAAAAATTATTGATTTTCGCAAGAATTGAACTCGCATTCTTCATCTTCACTAAAAAAAAAACTGAAGTTTTTGCATTTTACCGATTGAGCTACTGCCTATTGATTTCAATTTTCGTTACAAACTGCTAAAACTCTATTTAAAGTATTAAAAATTAATTAAATTTAATTAATGAATCAATATTTGAAAAAAAAACTGTATTAACATCAAGTATCATCCAATTCAAGTTTTAAAAAATGTATTTGAACTTGAGTGGATGAATAAAAAGTATTTTATTAACGATTGAAAATTTAAACAAGATGTATAAATAAATATATATAGGGAGAGTATGAACTAATAGTAGGAATCGAAAAAAAAATTTTGATCTTGATCTCATAGTTGAATGAACTCTAAAAGTTCAAAAATCCTTGATTTCAGATTTCTGATGAAAAAAAAGAAATTATAATTTCATCTTTCCCTTCGAGTATTTTAGTATTTATTTTAGAAGTGATTTGAAAGTGATCAACGAAATTTTTCGTGACTCAATTGAGAGTTTCGAGGACGGTCTTTGAAGGTAACGTAATCACAGGGATTCTGCACGCAATTTGGTTATCGATGCTATCGAATCAACAGCAGCTGATTCGGACATACAGAACAAACAGCTAGAATGAACTCAGGATGAACGCTCAAGTACTGTAATGACGCTTTAACCATCTGCTTATTCGCTCTTTGTAAATATAGGCTGTCTAGAAGGTTGTTATACAGTCCAAAAGTCGATTTTTCCTCTACTACAGATGACTGTCTCGTTTCCGGGAAATAGGAGAGAGGTTTTGTGAACCTCGTCCGAGTTTTCTGATTTGACTGCGGCTCCGTAATAAAAATAAAATGTGACTATCATCACGCAAAATTGCATTGAATTTCTGCTAATTATACGTTTAATCCATTACTTGTTTCACGATTAATCATTTAGTTAATGGTACGGTGCGCTTTCAGTCTGACGGATTGGAAATCGGCTATCGGTGTTTTACTACTAATTATATGCACGATTTTTGTGGAGATCCTTCCCCGCTTGTTACTTCTAAGAATTCAAAATAAATTAAAAGAAATAGTCATGGAATGACTCATCTTAATTTCTTTGCATACAATACATAGAGAATATGACTGTTTAAACTTTTTTTACAAATGCGACTGTTTTTAGAAAGAAACTTTTTCTTGGTCTCTTAATGTTTTATTCTCAAAAGTGACCTCGATATTGAAGAAAAATCTCAATAAAAAATGATAGAAAAAATCTAATCTAAAGATTCTTTTCCAATATAAATATGGACTTTAAGAAATTATAAGTTATGAAGGCTCAATTACCATTTTAGAGTACAATTTTTCCTTTTTCATTAACTATGAAAAAGGAAAAATTGTACTCTAAAATGGTAATTGAGCCTTCGTGACTTATAATTCCTTAAAGTCCATATTTATATTGGAAAAGAATCTTTAAATGATTCATCGTATCTTGCCTATATATAATATTCAGGTAGAGCAGTTTTTCTTAAACTTTTCTCCTGCTCAATTTTAAATGGAAAAACTTTTAGTTTTAAAAGGAAACATATTTTGCGACCTCTTTTCATTAAAAAAGTCATGCCATGATATCGAAATTTAAAAAGATTAAATGACTCATTATGTAATGATAAGCGAAAATGTCAAATTAAAGGAATCATTTAGGATATTTTCTTAATAACAATTTCGTGAACAAGTATTACAGAATCTAAATTAAATTAGAATGACGAAAGATTTTTTTAACTCTATTAGGTGATCTTATAATAAACGATAAGAAATGCTAATCAAAATTGATATCAATGAATTTTAAGCAAGAACTTTCATAGTAAGATAAACTAAAAACAAAGCATCAAATAAATTCCTTACAGATTTTTTTTTGTTCTTAAAGTCCATTTCAAAAACACTGAAATCCTGTAATTGCTCTGCACATTGAATTTAAAAGAATAATAAAATTTGTTTATTTATTTTGAATTACCTATTAATGGATTCTGTCTTTGAGATTCAATAATTTATTGCTGATAAAATCGATCCAGTTTGTCTATTGATTAGAATCACTACCCAAAATTATGTATTAGAAATACTTATGAATTAAATGAATTTGCATGTGCGCTTGTATGTGAAAAGAAGCTTCAAACGCGTACCATTTTCATTTCTTACCAGAAACACACAAAAGTAAATTCTATTTTACATCCAAACTTCACATGATGGCAAATAACTGGCGTTACAGGAAACTCAAATGAAAATGGCATGTAGACATTGGCAGCCTAACATTAACCATACAAAAAAGTACAGGCTATAACTATTGCTCTCGCTTAAAACCTCAATATGCTCCTTGTGTGCCTCAAATTCAATGGCATCTAACTTAATAATCTAAGCAGAATTTCATTTAAAACAGTGGCAATCGGTACTTTGAGTAATTTAAAATGAAAATTATCTAATTTCATCTTTTCTCTCAAATTCTTTTCAGCATTTAAATGTGTCAAATGACGTCATTTACTCATACTACAATTATACAAGCGTAGCATTTAAAAATTCTATAAAATAGATCTGTAATATAGAAGAATAAAAACAATTTCATGAAACTTTGGGAAAATATTTCAGATTATACGCATAAATGATTGAATATAATGAGTACAATTTTCATAAGATCCTCTTTTGTGACAATCCGTACAAGGATGCGATCATTGAGAGTAATTGGGACAGTGACTAGTGTACGCACAGGTGAATATTTAACCGGCTGAGAAACACATGCCTTCTTTCTAAGGCACTCTGGAGGAAAACGAGAGATATTTTTCCACTTTTTTTCAGTGAAATGTTCTAGTGTATGTTTATTTCACTTTCAACCACAATTAAAAAAAGTGAAATCGAAATTATCCAAAATGGCATCATTCATTTCCTATAGCGCTTATTTGCAAAGTAAGTTCGAAAGTTTCTTTCTTCGATCTGAAATACATAATGTTTAAGAACATTATTCAATTTTCATTTTTGGACTTTCTCCTGAAAAAATTAATAGTGATTTCAATTACCCCTGACAATTTTCATAGAGGACATGTTAAGAACATACATTCAGTGTCATCAAAATCGATATTTTTCATAAATGTTGAACAATTTATTAAATGCCAGAAAGTGATATTATCTTACAAAAACCACGGCAGCCTTCTGCTCCACAAGTATTGTTTATTATTTTATGCTAAATTAATAACTAATATTCTTAAAGAATCCACCATATGATTTACAGGCATAATACTTCACAAGTGTGAAAGTTGGATTTTAATAGTAATTCAATAACGATTGGCGTTGAAGAAAGAAGAAAGGTAAGAAAAAAATGTGATATTAAGCAAGAAACTTGAAAATGAGTATTTTGACTCTTTTCTATAAGAAATGGGGATTGTGAAGATGGAAGAAATAACTTATCTCGCATAACAATTTCAATCAATTTTAAATTCTTAGATAAAAATATCACATTTAAAATGCTGCTGATTTTTTTTTGTTTAAATACACACTAAAACTGATATTAGAATTCATGAAAACTTGTAGGACATGCCACATTAGTCGTTATATGCACACATACCTTTAAAAACAGGCGAAAATTATAATCAATTTTACATATACCACAACTGTAATCAACCCATGGCATAGAGTCTATATCTTTCTATCTATCAGAAATTGGTAATATTTCTGTACTTGCTTCAGAGATAGAGCATACTTAACTTAGATTTCAGTTTAATTTTTTTTATCGTGAGCATTTTCTAAATATCCATCTTAATGCTGTGAATCTTTAATGAAGAATTGACTTAATACAAATTTTGCATCACTCTGACTTTATGTTTCAGTTCCAGAACAATTCAATTCACTTTATAATCAAACTGCATATATTTATACATTACATTTAATCATATATTAGAAACATTTATTAATCTGTGCAAAATAATTTGAAAAAAGTAATTAATAAAACTGTAAAGGAAGGGGGTAAATTAATTTCAAACGAAGTCTTGAGTAGAAAAACAGGAAATATTCATTTCCATATCAGAAAAATTATCTTTATATTAACTTACACCTCCTGCACAAATGCGGCGTATTTCAGAACACATGCTACAGAAATCGTTCAAAACATTTGCTTAAATAAAAGTAGAAAATATTTCATTTATATACATATTGTATACATACCTATGGGAATATTTTTCATATAATGTACAGAAAAAGAAATGATGAACGAGATCGTGACATCCTTGTTTTCAAGTGTACAATGTTACAGGGAGATTTATGCCGTTTTTAATTTCATTAAAATTTTGAAATATCAGAATTTACTTCAGCTGATTGCTTTTAGAATTCGTCTCAATATAGCAACCTATTAAAACCACCTCGACTGTTCTTAACCCTTAACAATTCTTTAATAAAAATTATTAATAAGTTCAGATGACACTAATTAGTTGCAGAAAGTATAAATTATTTTGAATGAAAGTTATTTTTATCATTTTCTCTAAGCCTTCGGAGGCACTTTGAAGGTTATGATGGTGAATTAAAAGAAAAAAAATATTAAATTATTTTAGAAACTCCCCATTTAAAATTTACAGATAATTATTGAATTACAAGAACAGTGTACTACCGTAAGCTCGTCTTGAAATACTTTTTCCAACCAGAAATACGGAAAATTTACGAAACTACTTAAAAGTTCATAAACAATCAGAGATTAAAACAACAAAAGTCTTTCCAAAGGTACCACATCTCAAATGCCTTTTTTCAAAACGAATCATTAATATGTAATTTAACCCAATCAAAAAAAATTGTCACAAATTGAGATTTTAAATAAAAATGCGAAATGAGAGAGAAAATATACTTTATTTAACAAAGATTGGAGTAAAAAAAATTATATATATATATATATCTGAAATCCATAATTAATTAAAAAGTAAACTGAGAAGGCTTCAAAATGGCTTCGAACAAAAACAGAACATTGTACAAAAATAATTGTGGAATGCGAACGAACTCATAAACTGAGCGAGTAATAATTCCTGGGAAAATGCACTGGTGTACAAACTATTAATTTGTAAACATTCCCTCCCCTTCCTAGAGAAGAAACATGAGCTCTGTTCAATTTCAATGCAAGACCACGCGATGCTTTTGGAATCGGTACACGCGACCGATGCTTTTGTTCGCAGCCACGTTGGCAGGGAAACAGCAACAATGTAGTAAGGGAAGTGAAAGATTTTACGAAAGAGATTGCGTCATAACGCCCAAAAGCCCTGCGTTAATAAGCTGGTAAAGAGAAAAGAATTTTTCAATTCTGTCAAACAGCTCAAATTTCGAACTAGCTTACGTTGATTCTGACTTTATTTCCTGAGGTGAATTCAAAATTTTTATTCGTTAGACTTCGCTTTATCAATCCTGTAATGACAAGATTTGGCAGTATACTGTATTATTACAAATTTTTACTTTATTACATTCTGACACAGTTTCCCTGCCTAGTAAGAAATATACCCGGAAATGCAAATAATAAAGCTGCTATTTTTAATTCACTTCAGTATTACTTTTCATTCAAGAATTCCCTTCCTTTTCTTAATTAAGTATATTGAGAAATAGTTACTTTAAAAAATTCTAAATGGACAACAAGAAGACTAGTAGAAGTTCCAAATCAATACTCATTATAAATTTGGACTTCTTATGGCAGACATATTTATTTTCTACTTCTTGTTAGAGATATCCAAAATGTTGCACCAATTATACAGAGGGTACTGACTTTGAGGTACTTTTATTAATGTTTTAAATATAAAGATGATTTTTAATACCAGATCTGATAGCCGTATATCGGGACTATAAATCTGCATTAATTCTTTCGATCATTATTACCAATTGCAGAGGAGGGTGACCCCCAAGCGATTGATTAGCAATAGTCCAGAAAATAAATTAGTAATTCCATTGGTGAAACATTAGATTTCACAGGAATATGTTGAAAGTGGGATTAAATTTAAAATTTTTCACCACTTTTAAAAAAAAATTTCCTTTGTAAGATAGCCTTGCGACAACCATAAACCGCTTACTGAAACTTTCTTTGCATTGGCGGATCTACATTTACTACATAAATACTATATTACACTTTTTTCGCTTTGTTTTCAATAGAAAATTAGCCTGTTTTCGTATTCATTAGGTACTCATTTAGGTAAACCCATCCTTCATCCTAACAGAATTCTATTCATCTATTCAAAAGTTTTCATATACATAATCCTACAACTGCTCTGCGTTGAGTGACAAGTCTCGGCAAAACTGATGAACGTTATGTTTTTTAGCCTTTTTAAGTTTTAAATTTTGGTTTATTATTTTATTTATTGTTAAACATTTTGCAATTTATAATTAAATCGGCCGAGTTTCTCTTAATACCAGCATTTCTACATTAAAAATATTTGAAAAACTCTTTGGCGTACTCATTTGGATTCTTTGCCAATTGCAATGTGTCTCAAAATGTTTATAAATTTTAGAACAAGAAAATTTGACTTAGGAAAGCGTGAAAACATTTCCTCCAATTTATAATTTCTTTGTTTTCGGCATTTTGAAAAAAAGATTAAAATTATAAGTAGAAGATTATATTTCTCGTTTCTATAATAGGCATCAGCCAAAAAATTTCATTCCAAAATATATTTTTTTTCAATCCTCGAACTTATTCGAAGAAGTGTAAATACCCTATGTAGTTTCTGATGAGAAGAGGGTTAATATTAATCATCAGAAAATAATTGTTTCAAAGTTGTTAAATAAATTTTAAAAGACATTTTTAAGATTAATCTGATGATACAAAGTAAAAATCGAAGTTCTAATGGATTCGGAACGTTTAATATAATTGTATTGATGCATACTAAAGATCATTACTGTTATTTCAGTTTTTTTAATATAGTAATGAAAGTTTCGAGCAAACGTAAGAATGAAAAGCATGCAAAATTTTAAACTTTTGTATGCATAATACCCGTAAAACTTTTGAGATTCATAATGGAGAAAAATCTCAAAGTTTAGAAAAAATAAATAAATAAATATTAAAAGGAAATTTATTAAAATATTCCTTCCCAATTTCCATGAAGCAAGTATTTTTTTATTAAATCATCAACAAGAGGAAATAGTAACAAGAAGACAAAAGGCGGTTAAAACAAAATGTGATGAATTTATAAAATTCTACATTAAAGACGAAAGAAATTAGCTGGTTAAAGAACGTTTTCTACCAAATGTTTCAATAAAGAACTGTGTCTTAATTTTGTAAAATATAGTTTCATTTAAAAGAAGAAGAAAAATGCCAAAATGTAGAAATTCCAGAGCCTGGATGTTTTATCGAAAATATTCTACAGGAGAAAAGCAACTTCCTAAAATAATATAAAGTATCTACTTAGTAAACAAAAGCCACAAGGAGAGGCATGTAGCAAAGCAACATAAAAATTATTTATGTCAACTGGAAACGGAACTTGCTCAACAAAGAAAAAACGTATAATTAGGAGATTCTGAGTATAAGTCACTAACGAGGTGCTTTTTTTTATAATACAGTTGCTTTGCTTGGATAGAATCCAAGAATAAGGAGAATGCACGATAATTTTGCATCTCAATCTTTGTTCGAAAACTTACTGTAATAAATTACCCTCAGAATTACTCCATTGTGTAGTTGAATTGTGACGCCGGAAGTTTAGTTCTGCGGACATTCATTTGTCCAAACTGCATCATGAAACAGGAATTGGGCGGATCTTTGGCATTATTTCCTACAATAATACTAATCACGAGGGTCCATAAATACAAATGTTTTAAAATGCGAAGCACTGATTGGGTGTTTAGATAAATTTATGTAGGCTACTTTGGATGTCAATAAAAAGAAGGGCCAGAATTAAGAGATATCTAAATTAGAATTTTAAAAGGGACTGAATTAGTTATATGTGGTTTGAATATATGTGGGAGAACTGAGTGAAAGATGAAGAATAACTTAAATGTAGTCGAATCATTTTCTATCTCGGCGTATTTTTTTTATCGTGATGTTAAAAAACTAGTCATGATAATTTATTGGACTGCTAAATAGTTACTCTATTCTTATTTTCTTTCTCATTGTAATATATTCAGGTAAATAGAGCTGTTCTAATATCTTCAGAATTTGAAAAATCTACAGATTTTTAATGCAATTTTTTCTTTATTCGATATACAAACCATTTTCTTTTTTATATTTTTTATAGAATTAGTGTTTTTACACTAATTTTACTCTCGAGTTGAAAATAATAGAGAAATTCATTAAAATACCACTCCTTCAGATGCATCACTTTTTGTACAGTAGAACGCATTAGATCAGTACATAACGTTTTTTATGGTATTGAATAAGTTTATGGACTCAATAGTAGTTCACAAACTGACAATTTTGATTGAAAATTGTCAGTTTAGTACCAGTTTCCTAAGAAACTGGACCCATTTCATTGTTAACCATGATTAAATAACAGAATAAAAAATAGTTTTCAGAAAATATTACGGTTTTCATAACATAATATTATGATGAAAAATTTTCTTTCAATAAAATGGTATTTATTCTTTGGAAAAATAAATGTAAATGTTTTGAAACAAATAAATTTGAAGGTAATGTTAAGACTTGAACTGCTCTATAAATATATATATTTTTAATTTTCCTTTTATTTTAATAAATTTTTGACAATATTTTATTGGTCTTGAAGCAGTTATTGAATCTGACTTAAAACTAAGCATAAATCAATCTTTCAAATAGAAACAGCCTTCTTTATATTTCAACGTTCGTAAACAAAATGTGCAGTATTTACAAAACAAATATTTAAATTTGTGGAAAAAATCAGCTCTCTGTAATTCTTTTAAAAATCGTCTATTTCAATGAATGCTCTAATTTTAACTCAGAGAGACAATAAAAACTCTGGAATTCTAGATTTGTTGTAATAAAAGATTTCATATATATTGTAGCATTAATATAAATAAAAATCATTGTGTTTATATATGTATGTTTCACGTCTTTTCCTAAGAAACTGGACCAAATTCAACAAAATTTTGTAATGCTTGTTATTTAAGAATAAAGAAACGATGCGACAAACTTTGCGAAACACAAAATTTCGTAAAATGTTTAGTTTATTTGAGGTAAACAAAAATTTTGTCACTTTTTCAATAATAAATTCCAGGGAAATTTTACTAGATAAAATATTTTTTTCAACATCTCAAAATTCATAATTTTATTTTTTCAGCGACACCAAATTAATTTATGTGAAATTTTTTCAATTGTTATTCATTTAAATAAAAATTAGCCCTGATGATTCTGAAATATAAAAATGTTTAGGTATTCCTTGCCTAAGCAGAGTACTCTATCACTATTTTTTTAAATTATTTTTATATTAATACATATCTTTTGACAATGGATTTGTGTGTTTAAAAAATGATTTTACACTAATTAAAAGAAAACCTAAGTGCAGCACTCATATTCAAGTAAAGGCAAGGAAAGTAAATCTTCTTTGATCAAACGAATTTTTTTAATGTAGATGAACGAGAATATATATAAAAAATTGCTTCCTGAACCTGAGCAGAAGTCTGAGCGAAAACTTCACAAGCAGATGATTAGCAAATAGTATCCATGAAATTATTGATTTAGTTTATTTTTATTTTTGTAAAATCAACTATTTAATATTGTTTACAAGTATTAAACAACTATTTAATATTGTT